>JARVZY010002218.1:92500-692500 GCA_030686995.1 Artemisia argyi
TTTCTTTCACTTTTCATATTTATCTCTCCTTCATATAAATCTCACTTTCACTTTTTATCTCTTCCCTCAAGAACCCTAGCCACCCCCTCTTTCAGATCTAGTCGACCATCAACAAGGAGTAAGTTTTTTTCACCATAAGTTCTAAGCCTTTCGGTATTTATTAAGATCACATAAATAATTATCTTTATTTGCATATATGTTTACTGCCGAATTAAAAAAAAAGATTTTTTGCTAGTTGGATAGCTTATGATCGAATAACATAAATAGTGACCCATCTATTGATTAGTCTTTTAAATTGTAAGTAATAGTATTGTTGGTTATTATATTAGTTAACAACCAGGTCATTGTTATTTGTTTATTACTCCGTATATATATTTGTTGATCCATAGGATAAAAACAATAATGAACTCGTTGAACAGGTTCATTCTTTTTCTTTTTTTTTCTCTAGATCTATAATTATTATTGTTATTATATTTTTTGGTATCAATTTATGTTTTGAATTTTATAGATCTGTGTTTTATTGCCGCGGGTAAGTGTTATTTTTTTTATTATTATTTTTTTTGATATTTGAGAAACATGAAATCATTTGTTTTGGGAAATATGATTTTCGTTATAGATCTGTCTTTAGTTTTAGGTTTTAGGAATTGTTTTGGACATTTGATTTTCATTATAGATCTGGACAAATAAAAATAAATCAGTGAAGTTGTTATTAACTATGGTCAATATTATTTTTCTATGCAACATTAAAGTTGTTTTTAGTTTGGTGGAAAGTACATGTATGTTCAAAACACAGGATGTTTTGTATGTTCAAAACATACATGTTTTGTATGTTCAAAACATGTATGTTTTAAAATTATATCCGACATTTATTGTTAATAATTTTTGTACTTTTCTTTGTATCAGGTGTAATTACAAGAATGTTCACGGCTACAAGTGTGCATATATGTCCGACTTTTGTAAAAATGTTGACGGCTACTCGTGCGCATATGTCCATTTGTGTTGAATATTATTAGTGCTCACGTGTATAGATCGATTATATTCATGTATTTGTGCTTTTAGAAATTTGTATTTTAATTATATTTCAATCGATATCGAAGCTTGTATATAATATTTATGTTCTTGGTTTCTTATAAATTTCATTATATTAAAAAACTTATATGCACCTTGAAAGGGAAAAAGAACATGTATGCACTTTCACTAATAGAAAACATGTATGCACTTTGACTATTTGGAAGAAAAAAAAAAAAAAAAAAACATTCATGCACCTTGAGATTTCAAAAAAATAATGCTTAGGCTTAAAAACATGTATGCACTGTAACTATTTGAAAACATGTTATCATTAAAAAAAATCCAAATTTTAAGATAAAATTCATAAAAACAGGAATTATAAAAAACAAAAATAGTATGAAAATGTCTTTTACTATTATACCCTTTTGAATTAAATAAAAAGAGAAAATGCTATGAAGCATTAAATGATGTACATTGTGTATTATTAGTTGTAAAAGAGTGGTTCTCGCAGTTCTTGCAGATAAGGTGGTTATAGAACTGCGAGAACCACTCTTTTACAACTAATAATACACAATGTACATCATTTAATGCTTCATAGCATTTTCTCTTTTTATTTAATTCAAAAGGGTATAATAGTAAAAGACATTTTCATACTATTTTTGTTTTTTTATAATTCCTATTTTTATGAATTTTATCTTAAAATTTGGATTTTTTTTAATGATAACATGTTTTCAAATAGTTTTACGTCTTTTTAATTTTATTTTGAAAACTTAGTTTAGTTTTAAAACCTTGTTTGCTTTTAAAACTTTGATTCAATCTTATGTGAACTCAAATCTTAAACAATATGAACAAGTATATCTAAGTATAAACAATAATGATAATGTATGCTAAGTATGTGAAATCAACACATGCATAATATAAACAATTGTAGCTATATACGAGAGATAAGTACGTAGTTGTTTATTTTTATAATCCTTAGTTATATTTTGTATGAAAACTATACTTGATCGAAATGATCAATTATATGTATGTAACCTTTTTAGTTTGATTGTAAAAACTTTGTTTTGTGAATAAAACTTTCGTTTGATCTTTAAGTAAAATCAATACTAGCACTATATGAGCAACTATATATATACGTCTACGTCTACAAAAGTAATAACGATATAAGCAAGATAATAAGTAAGATATGGAAAGATCTAACCGCGAGACAAAGGATTTATAGTGGTTCGGCTACAAGGATACCTTCCTTGCCCTAGTCCACTCCTCGAGTCACCTACTCGAGAGTTTTCTTCACTATATCAACAAGCTCCCTTATGGCGGAGAAAACCTTACACACCAATTACACACCAAAGCTTCGTCACAACGAAATCACACCTTCTTCACAACTACTTCACACCAATCTACTACACACCTATCTTCACAACTACTTTACACCAATCTACTACACACCTATCTTCACAACTACTTCACACCAATCTACTACACACCTATCTTCACAACTACTTCACACCAACTATCTTTACTACAATCTAGTTCACACCTATCTTCTACACACCAATTATCTTCACTACAATCTACTAGCCAATCACACTATCTATATTCCTAACACAACTATCTACAATCAAATATTCACAACACACTACACAAAGATATATGTAAATATTCTTGATGATGCACCAACAACTTGGATGTGGAGGTCACAACAAGTTGTAATACTTCTTGTCTTGGAGGATAGAAGTATTCTTCTCTTGCACTTGAGAGGAAGATGTAAGAATCACTTTGAAACAAAGGATTATGTATTTATGATCAAAGGATTTGGAGAATAGAAATGGGGATCTAGAACAGAAAGTTTAGGAGTGCAAAAGGTAAGAAAATTCTGTGGGATGAACCAGTATTTATAGGAAAAAAAAAATACTGTTCTGGAGCGTGGTCGGTCCCCTTAATTAGGGGCCGGTCCCCTTAATAATTAAGGGGGCCGCCTAGGGAATTAAGGGGGCCGCCCCTCCAGAACGTTGGGTTTATTTGTCTTTTTGTGGGGAAGGTTTTTCTGGATTAGATTTGCCATTTTTGGTTGGAAATTTGAATTCATATATTTATAATGAATTAAACATATTCCTTTAATTCCAAAAATGTTTTGTAAAAGATATAAAATGTTTTGTGACATTTTATAAAAAATCTAGTGTTTAAGAAAATTGTTCCTTTGATCATAGAATGCAATAAACACTTTGTTTATTCATACCTTAAGTGATTTGGATGTAAAGACAAATGTTAAGCACTAAACACTTGTTTACGTCATAAGTTTTAGATTAATGAGTTTATGCTTTGTAATTATCAAAACATAGAGACATTGTTAATATGTTAACAATGTTTTTAGACATTATTAATTTATGTCAACAATCTCCCCCTTTTTGATGATTACAAAACCTTAAACTCTTTAAACCTAAAAATTAATTTTTAGACAAGTATTAGAGTTTAACATTCACTTCTCCCCCTTTTTTTAAAATCAAAAAGGTTATGCCGACTAGCTTCGTAAATGAAGTTAGACGGGATAAAAGCTCCCCCTTGATGTGTGCTCCCCCTTGTTTGATAGCACCAAGGGATCGAGATATGGAATGCTCGCAAGAAAAATATTAGAAGCACAAGCATATATAGAAGAATATGCAATATACAAATAAACAAGCATAGTAAACAAATATTAAGGATACATAACAATTAATTCAAAGTGATTATGTTAAAAGATCCTAATTTGCCAAAGAGAGCCATCGGACTTGCTTGTAACAAAAGGTTGGTTGATTCGTATTTGAAAGTGAAAATCATAAGCATATGGTATGCTTAGATGGTTGATGATGGAGTGTTTGGAATGAGGATGGTTGAGTTAGGATAAGGTTGTTGGATTAATGGAGGTATATGTTCGGGTCATGAATGTTAGATAGTTTGGTGGTGGAGAGTTTGTAGCGGAAGAGGTTGATTGAGGTTTTGGATGTTGTTCAAGTGAGGGTATTGGATGTGATCTAGTGAGAAGATATTCAATCCAAGTGTTCATTGAATACAATGGTTTTTAGGAGAAAGATGCAACAAGGTCAATTGTTGACATGCTTCTCAAGTTGATTTATGTTGTGTGGTGATGAGGGTGATCTAGATGAAGGTGGATCCAAATTGCGTTGAGCAAGATGTAAGGCTAAAAGAGCACTAAGCTCATGGGCTTCTTTTAGCGCCTCAACGAACTTCAAGTGTTCGGAGGAAGGTGATGGTGGTGGAGCATGATAGTTGTCTTGGGTGATGGTTTGAACATGCAACATAGGAATGGCATGTGAAGTTGTAGGATGTGGTGGTGATACTCTTGGTGGTGGAGACATGTTTGAGCTTGGGTAATCATGAGAACATGATATGGGTGGAAGAGATCCTTCATGAGTGGATGGTGTTTTTGTTGAATGAGCAACATGTAAAGTGTTGGTAATGAGGTTGGGATTATTGTTTTGGGATTGTGCATGCTCATCATAAGAAGGAGCATTAGTCGAAGCATGAATGGATGATTTGTTGTTAAATGGATCATTTGTGTGAGAGTGAGGTTTAAGTGTTGGTTGATTATGAACAACATCGCTTGAGTTGTGAAAAGATTATGAGGTTTGAGTGTAATGTAGAAGGATATGGGTGAGTAAAGGTTTTTGATATGTAATGTTGGTGAGAAGGAAAGTGATGTGTTAGGTAAGTAATGTTTGAAAACATAGGAGGAATTTGGTGTTGGATGTTTGACAACGTCATTTGATTTGACGGAATTTTAAAGGAAGTTAGGCTTTCTTCTCCAAACAAGTTTCTTGATGGTTTTGGTTTAATGGGAGAGGAAATGATGAGATGAGTGGAGATTGAGAGGAATGAGAGTGTTTATAATGTAGGATTGGTGGGATCAAGGATGGATAAACATTGATGGAAGGTTTAGGATAAAATAGGTTTGTGAATTTTGGGAAGTGTAGGATGAAATGGACTAAAAAATAGAAAAGGGAAACAACACCTTCGACCATCAGATGGCCGGTCCCCTTAATTGGAGGCCGGTCCCCTTAATAATTAAGGGGGCCGCCTTATGATTTAAGGGGGCCGCCCATCTGGTGATTCCCAGATTGCCAGAAAAGGGTTTTTTGGTAGTGAATTGCAGAAAGGTTGTGTTTTTTGTTTCAAACAAGTCCAACTCTTTGAGGCAATTAAGCATATACTAATTATGTAGGCAATTATGTAGCCAAAGCATGTTAGCCAAAGAGATTAAGTAAACAAGCAATTTCATCTAGCATGCAAACATACTCATCAAGCAAGTAAAATATAAGTGCTAGGAAACAATAAGCAACATCAAGTATTTCATAACTACATAACAATGAGGATTAATCCTAATGTGTATCAATGTGCAATAAGTGGGTAGTTATGATAGCATGTATTTCTAGACTTGTTACAAACAAAGTCTTAATGAACAAACCATGGTCCTCTTGATTTGATTTAGTTCACTTATAAGTGTCATTTATATAAATATAGATGACAAATATGAGATCACCATGCATGATTTTAAAAGAGACGTTTTTAGCATTATTCAACAATGTTTGAAAGTAAGTTTTCACTTGGATGTGAGAGTTATTTGAATAAAATAGATTGGGTTTTTACTTCAAAATGTGTGAATGAACTGTAAAGAATATTTTCCCAATCTTTAGTTTTGATCAAAACAAAATTGTGGATATTGATAGTGAAAACATGTTATTTAAAAGTGGGATAGTTATTTGAAAGACTATTTTCCAAAATGTGAGGTTTTTGCATATTTTTAGAGATATTAGATTTTTGACAACAAATATCATAAATCAAATATTTTAAAAAAAAATGTTTATTAAAGATCTCATGCTCAAGAGGATTGGTTAAGCCTATTATTATCTCATGCTATCGTTTCTACATATCCTATGATCCTAAAGGAAATGAAGACGATAATTTATATGTTAGATGCGAGAGTGTTGAATGGGGTATAACCTAACATCTATAGTTCCTTTGTTTTCGCACGCTTATCTGACTTAATGCCATAGTCTACGAGAGCTTGTTTCATCCATAGTTTTCTTACGCGAGGGATCTAATCCTACTTCTATATTAACGATTGATCCACTTAACTCATTTCACTTCATCACCATGAGTTTCCTAATAGTGGATATAGAAGATTTCCATTTTCTATTTTGTTCGGCAATGAACAATTTTATCTTATTCCTAGGAAAGTCAACCAATGATGTTTCTAGGTTATAAGAATATAAGCAATTATGTACTAAGCATTAATCTAACTAATCATTTATCTAAGCATGCAAATTATAGTGATGAACTTAAAAGAAACGCGTACCTTTTAGTCTTCAATGGAATATCTTCAAGCACTTCAATTGACCATGGTGACTTATAGAAGTCATTTGTAGATGATATTCCAACTTCTTCCAAGATTGACAATTTAGCCACTTGGTCCCCATTGTCTCATTGTTCCAAAGTTGTTTGGTCCAAACATATTTAACATTTGGCAAGGATTCATGTATGGTGGTAATATTTCCCAAGGATTGTAACTTGGTTGATAATTCCACATTTGATTTCTAGTGTTATTGTAATATTGTCTATTTAGATTTCTTCTAGGTTGAGATGTTTTAGATCTTGGATGATGATTTTTAGGTTTTCTTGGTGGTGGAGTTTTAGATCTAAATTTAGGTTTAGAGGATCCTACTTCGGTCTTTAAGGATGGTTTATAAAAAATTTTTACTTTTTCATCATTCGCAATGGGTATTTTTCTATCTTTTGTAAGTATATACTTAGGATTTGATTCTAATAATTTTTGTTTACTAGATTCACATTCAAACTTTATACTTTTATTTTCACTAGTTGAAACATTAGTTGAAGTTAATCCTAGACCGGTTTTATCTCCCGAAGTTTCTTGAGCACTTAGTATTTTCTTAAGTGGGTTATTACTATTTTTAAACCTGTCAAGTTTGAAAATTTCATCTTTAAGTTTTTCATTTTCATTTTTAACCTCTAAGCAAGTTTTACATTTTACAAAAACTTCTTTTCCTTTTTCCAAATGTTGTAGTTCAATTTTTAATTCGAGTACTTCATTTTCTAATTGATTATTAATATGTTTTAGTGACTTATTTTTAGCTATAACCTTTTGACCTAATTTGCATAACCTATTATATTCACTATCTAGGTCTTTTTCATCTAATGATAAATTTTCGTCACTAAAGTATTCGGTTTCGGAACGTACCTCGCTTGATGTCTTAGCCATAAGACACTTTTCTTCATTTGTGGTTTCTTTCTTGTCCTCATCGCTATCACTCCAAGCACCTCCAATAAACGCCTTTTGATTTTGATCTCTTGACATCATTGGACACTTTCCGATGAGATGATTTGGATTGCCACATTTAAAACACTTCCTTTCATTATATGGTTGCCTAATGTATCTTCCTCGTCTTTTGAAAAATTTCTTGAAGTCTCGTACTGCCATAGCATACTCTTCATCGTCACTTTTGGAGGTTGAGAATTCTTCGTCACTAGAGTCATTTTTAGCTTTCAACGCAATTGATTTGCTTTGCTCCCTTTTTCCTTTGACCATCTTGGAGTCCTTCTTTATTATTTCTTCGTAGACCTTTAAGTTACCGATCAATTCATCAAGTTGTAGAGTTGACAAATTCTTTGATTCTTCAATAGCCGTGACTTTAGCTCGCCATTTTGGATGAAGAGCCCTAAGAAATTTCCTGACAAAATTCTTACTAGAAAAATTCTCATCAAGTGCTTTTAGACTTGTGATAATAGAGTTAAACCTAGCAAAAGCATTATCAATTGATTCCTCTTCCGGAATCATAAATTGCTCATATTGTTGCATAAGTAGATCTATTTTGTTATCCTTGACTTGACTATTACCTTGGTGAGTTATTAGTAAAGAATTCCAAATTTCTTTTGCGGTTTCACACATAAAGATCCTTTCGTATTCTTTACGTGGTAACGCATTGTAAATAACCATTTTTGCTTCATTGTTTTTAGAAAGTCTTCTTTTTAAATCATCATTTTGTTTTTCAAAAGGTACTATTTCATCTTTATTTGTTTCGGGATTATTTTGAGTAGGTAAAAAATCACCATTAGTAATAACATGCCAAAGATCTAGATCCTTTGATTTCACATAAGTTTCGAATCGATTTTTCCAATATAAAAATCCATCACTTTCAAATAGTGGTGGTCTTTGCATAGATTGCCCTTCTAAATATTTTTCAGATTCCATAGATCGTTACAAGTTTTAAAATACAATATATTTTAAAAATCTTGCTAGACGTGGCTCTGGTACCAATTGTGGAAAACTAGAAGGGGGGGGGGTTGAATAGTTTTACGTCTTTTTAATTTTATTTTGAAAACTTAGTTTAGTTTTAAAACCTTGTTTGCTTTTAAAACTTTGATTCAATCTTATGTGAACTCAAATCTTGAACAATATGAACAAGTATATCTAAGTATAAACAATAATGATAATGTATGCTAAGTATGTGAAATCAACACATGCATAATATAAACAATTGTAGCTATATACGAGAGATAAGTACGTAGTTGTTTATTTTATAATCCTTAGTTATATTTTGTATGAAAACTATACTTGATCGAAATGATCAATTATATGTATGTAACCTTTTTAGTTTGATTGTAAAAACTTTGTTTTGTGAATAAAACTTTCGTTTGATCTTTAAGTAAAATCAATACTAGCACTATATGAGCAACTATATATATACGTCTACGTCTACAAAAGTAATAACGATATAAGCAAGATAATAAGTAAGATATGGAAAGATCTAACCGCGAGACAAAGGATTTATAGTGGTTCGGCTACAAGGACACCTTCCTTGCCCTACTCCACTCCTCGAGTCACCTACTCGAGAGTTTTCTTCACTATATCAACAAGCTCCCTTATGGCGGAGAAAACCTTACACACCAATTACACACCAAAGCTTCGTCACAACGAAATCACACCTTCTTCACAACTACTTCACACCAATCTACTACACACCTATCTTCACAACTACTTTACACCAATCTACTACACACCTATCTTCACAACTACTTCACACCAATCTACTACACACCTATCTTCACAACTACTTCACACCAACTATCTTTACTACAATCTAGTTCACACCTCTCTTCTACACACCAATTATCTTCACTACAATCTACTAGCCAATCACACTATCTATATTCCTAACACAACTATCTACAATCAAATATTCACAACACACTACACAAAGATATATGTAAATATTCTTGATGATGCACCAACAACTTGGATGTGGAGGTCACAACAAGTTGTAATACTTCTTGTCTTGGAGGATAGAAGTATTCTTCTCTTGCACTTGAGAGGAAGATGTAAGAATCACTTTGAAACAAAGGATTATGTATTTATGATCAAAGGATTTGGAGAATAGAAATGGGGATCTAGAACAGAAAGTTTAGGAGTGCAAAAGGTAAGAAAATTCTGTGGGATGAACCAGTATTTATAGGAAAAAAAATACTGTTCTGGAGCGTGACCGGTCCCCTTAATTAGGGGCCGGTCCCCTTAATAATTAAGGGGGCCGCCTAGGGAATTAAGGGGGCCGCCCCTCCAGAACGTTGGGTTTATTTGTCTTTTTGTGGAGAAGGTTTTTCTGGATTAGATTTGCCATTTTTGGTTGGAAATTTGAATTCATATATTTATAATGAATTAAACATATTCCTTTAATTCCAAAAATGTTTTGTAAAAGATATAAAATGTTTTGTGACATTTTATAAAAAATCTAGTGTTTAAGAAAATTGTTCCTTTGATCATAGAATGCAATAAACACTTTGTTTATTCATACCTTAAGTGATTTGGATGTAAAGACAAATGTTAAGCACTAAACACTTGTTTACGTCATAAGTTTTAGATTAATGAGTTTATGCTTTGTAATTATCAAAACATAGAGACATTGTTAATATGTTAACAATGTTTTTAGACATTATTAATTTATGTCAACAATGTTCTTTTTCCCTTTCAAGGTGCATATAAGTTTTTTAATATAATGATTTCATGTTTCCCAAAACAAATGATTTCATGTTTCTCAAATATCAAAAAATAAATAAATAAATAACACTTACCCGCGGCAATAAAACACAGATCTATAAAATTCAATACATAAATTGATACCAAAAAATATAATAACAATAATAATTATAGATCTAGAGAAAAAAAAAAAGAAAAAGAATGAACCTGTTCAACGAGTTCATTATTGTTTTTATCCTATGGATCAACAAATATATATACGGAGTAATAAACAAATAACAATGACCTGGTTGTTAACTAATATAATAACCAACAATACTGTTACTTACAATTTAAAAGACTAATCAATAGATGGGTCACTATTTATGTTATTCGATCATAAGCTATCCAACTAGCAAAAAATCTTTTTTTTAATTCGGCAGTAAACATATATGCAAATAAAGATAATTATTTATGTGATCTTAATAAATACCGAAAGGCTTAGAACTTATGGTGAAAAAAAACTTACTCCTTGTTGATGGTCGACTAGATCTGAAAGAGGGGTGGCTAGGGTTCTTGAGGGAAGAGATTAAAAGTGAAAGTGAGATTTATATGAAGGAGAGATAAATATGAAAAGTGAAAGAAATATAAGAAACGGTTTTTGATATTCAATCCCTTTTTTTATGGAAAAATTCATTCCCATTTTGCCCCTAATTTAATTTTTTCTATCAAATTAAGTTACAAATAATTTCAAAAATGCCATTATGCATTGACATGATATACATTATGCATTATTAGTAGTAAAAAAGTGGTTTTCGCAGTTCTTGCAGTTAAAATGGTTCTCGTTTGAAAGTCACACTATATATATATATATATATATATATATATATATATATATATATATATATATATATATATATATATATATATATATATAAGGGAGGGTTAATGTGAGATTAAACTTAAAGTTGTAAAAATAAGATCTAGTCTAAACAACCACTAAAACCATTTTATAAATAACCATGTTAGCAATAATACACAAAAAATAAAGTATTAATATGAATTAACATTTTAGCAACTAATAACCAACTGATACATGAGTTTCGATTAGTGATACACAACTATAAATTTACATGTCGAATCAAAGTGTATCACCTTAACCTGATACATTATATGTCGAATCAAAGTGTATCACATTTGTTTCGTTAATTTAAAAAAGAAAACCATCAGAACTTTAATAATTTTAGTTGTACTCAATAAAAAATGTAATTTTATTTTAGCGAGAGTGTCACTTGTCAGATTTTAGTTGGATCTTATTTTTACAACTTTAAGGTTGATCTAGATTATATATATATATATATATATATATATATATATATATATATATATATATATATATATATAGAGAGAGAGAGAGAGAGGGACCCACATTTATATCACAAAATTGTAGGCAATTTGTTACAATTAATTGTAACTAATACATTCCATAATAATAATAATAATAATAATAATAATAATAATAATAATAATAATAATAATAATAATAATTGTAGGACCGTAGAACAACCTAAATCACTATTGAATCAAGCTTAAACCTAGAGAGAGAAAGTAAGTAGAGAGAGAGAGTGAGTGGGAACTCTAGTGTGTGAAATAATAACCTTGTTAAGACTAAGAGAACCAACCTCTCAAATGAGGTTTACAAGAGTATTTATACTAATAGTCTAGGGCATCTCTAATCTTTGACTATATTACATAACTAGCCCTTAGACTTTATAAAATCATGAAAACTACACATAAACTTCATCATAATGATATTCTAAAGCAACCTATAACTACACATTAATGACCGACACTTTTTATAAATAAAAATACGATTCTAACAATCTCCCCCTGAGTGTTGGTCATTGAGGCTACACGACGTCATCATCTTTGTCTTTAAACTTTATCATTCATAGCTCTTGTCATCTATAAGAATCACTAGATGAAACATAGTTCCAGTTCATCATGCTTCATTGTTGTTGAAGTTATCCGATGATGTCATCTGCCTTTCGTCACTTCTGTGTTTGTGGTGGTTGTCTGCCATTCCAACATGCTCATACGTCTTAAGTCTTTGTCATACATACATTTGTTATTCCCGTTCTTTCACGTTGATCTTTGTCACTTTACTTTGTAGATTCTTCTTTTTGGCGAAGAATCTTTCTTTGACTGTTGCTATCCTTTGATCTTTGTGAGAACTTTCCTTTGACTTTGTTGATGCATGTATGAGCATGTGGAATCTTTCGCCATGGAGATGATGTATAGCTGCAAGTAAACAGTTAGCCATAAACAACCGGTACTTACAGATAAGGAATTAGAGATCGTCAATAGCATAGTGTGAAGACTCCTTCTAACCCTTACCATGGCCGTTCCCATATCAGATACTCCCGAAAGAGCTTACGAGACCGACTAAGTAGCTCAATGACTGGGTGAGTCGCTAGGGATCACTCCACGACTGTAGACCGTTTGAAACCACCGCGAACACTAAGCGTAACCCATAAAGAATTACCGAAGTGACCTGCTGTCAGGGCTGCTTGATGTTGACCCTGGCAGGAATTTCCGTTCAATCATTGAGAAACTACATAAGTAAATTCTCTCATAAACGTTCTCGGCAGATTGCTAAGATCTGCGTAGGACTCTTAAGTATACATCTGCTGTCCTTAATGATGAACAACCAGTGTAGAGATATCATGTGTTCCTATGAGATCTTTTGATGAATCTCGGGGCTCTAGACTCGATAAGTGCACATTTGGTTTCCTATGCGGAGATTAGGGAGATGTCTCCTGCTTCAATATCAACCATCTCTAAGAGACAGGTCGATAGATTATGCCGGTTCCCCATGAGAATGAAACAAGCTCTTTTAAGAGAACTTGAGTGGCTAGAAGGTTTGGTGCAGTGCGTCACTGGGTCCATGACGTCTTTATCTTCAATACCGGTGTCACCTTAGTAACAACCAGTAGCATATGAATTGAACCCGGTGTCTGCCCTAAGGTTGAACATATGGAGGGCTATTTCTTTTCACCCTTTTTCATAACTTTTCTTTTTAATTCTTCAACCCCTTCTTTCTCCTTTCTCATTTTCTCCTTTTTTTCAATCATACCTAAGGACTTCTAATTCTAATCTATTGGAATTGTCCTTGGGTAGATCCCTCCGGCTCTGGCGGATCATAGGACGGTTTTCCCTAACCTTAGTCACCTTATAACTCCATGAATCCTATAATTGCCATGAAACCTTTGATTTGAAAATCTCTCAAAGTGTTTATGAATATAAACACATTTTTGTTGACACTTTGAGAGTTTTTGTTTCTTTTGAAGGACTCCCCCTTCACATGTGCTCATGAATTTTTAAGAAATTTGCACATGCGTGAGGAGTTTGCACTTTTTGAATTGATCCACTTTCCGTGAACATGACCGATTCGAGACACGCTTACATCACTAGTTAGACTAGCTTGAAGTTATTACCCGTCCTGGTCAAGTCCAAAGAAAGTCTCTCGATACGGTACATTCTACTCAGACAAGTCCTATTCGAGACATGCTTACATCACTAGTTAGACTAGCTTGAAATTATTACCCGTCCAGGACAAGTCTTTTCGATTACTGACATATTAAGTTTCGTCAATTCATTGGTACTTTCTGAGTCGAGCTCTTTTGAGATTCAGTCACACTCTTTAAACATCTTTGATCACATTTTAATCTTGTCTTCTCCCCCTCAAAAATAGCATATCGTGATATTTTTGATATCCACTGATTAAGAAAAAGCTTTTTGGAAAGATAGACAGATTTCATTTTGCATGAATTCGGAACATTTTGTTTTTGTACTCCCCCTTAATGATAGCACATTTTAAAATCAATTAAGGGTTTTGAGGGAGTTATCTTGAGCACTCATTTGAAAGATTTTGAAAAATCTTTTGCTGAATCTTGAAAAAGTGCTCAAGATTTCTATTTTTGAAAACGAGTTTTTGTTTGAAGCCTTTTTCGTTTGTTTAGACTCGAACTTTTTGAAAAAGATTTCGTCCTTGAAAATACGAGTCCTTGATTTGAAAATAATCAGAAGTCATCATTTAAGCCTGGGTTTCGTACTGAAGTATACGAAAGCCATTGTGAAGAAAGTTTTGAGAAACGACATGTTTTTAGAAAAACATATAAAGAACTCCCGTTCAAGCATCTGTACATGTCCGTATCATTGTTGAATGACATTTCTAGAAACGTACAGAATATTGATTTATACGAGAGACATGTCGTGAGAAGAATATTTTTGGATTTTTTGATTTTATAATGTTTTTGTATTTTTTTGAAATTTTATATTTTTGTATTTTGTTTTTGTTGGTTTTTCAAATTTTGTATTTTGTTTTTTCAAAAAATATTTACAACGAAGCGATTGTGAAAAATATTTTTCAAGAAGATTCGAGAAGACGTTCTAGCTCCTTAGGAGTTAGGCTTCGCATGCCAATTCGTCGAACTAAATAGTCAAACCTTTCTTTTGGAAGGGCTTTAGTAAATAGATCGGCGAGTTGGTAATCAGTTTTAACGAAAAATAATTCAACAGTACCTTCTTCCACGTGTTCCTTGATGAAATGGTAGCGGAATTTGATATGCTTCGTCTTAGAGTGATGTTCGGGATTGCACGAGATGGCTATGGCACTTTTTGAGTCACAATACATAGGTATTTTGTCAAAAGTAAAGCCATAATCTGTGAGCTGTGTCCTCATCCAAAGAACTTGGGCACAACACGCAGATAGAGACACATACTCGGCTTCGGCGGTTGATAGCGCAGTACAATCCTGTTTCTTTGACGACCAGCTTACTAGCTTTTCACCCAAAAATTGTGCTCCACCTGATGTACTTTTTGCTGTAACTTGATCTCCTGCATGGTCGGCATCTGAAAAGGCTGTTAGATTAAACCCCGAATCCTTCGGATACCAAAGTCCCATGTTAATGGTTCTTCGTAGGTACCGAAAGATCCTTTTAACCTCTTTGAGGTGAAGTTCGGTAGGCTTTGCCTGAAACCGTGCTAACAAACAAATAGCAAATTGAATATCGGGTCGACTAGCAGTTAAGTACATGAGAGAACCGATCATGCTCCGATATTTCTGCGGATCAATGGGTTTCCCAAACAAATCAGCATCAATTTTTGGTGAAGTGACCATTGGAGTACCAACAGAATCACAATTTTCCATTCCATGTTTTTTCAAAATCTCTATTGTATATTTAGCTTGATTGATAAAAATACCACGAGGGGATTGATGTATTTGTAAACCAAGAAAGAATTTTAGTTCCCCCATCATGGGCATTTCAAATTTGCTTTTCATGAGATTTTCAAAATGTTTTGAATGGTTAGGATTGGTTGATCCAAAAATTATGTCGTCCACGTAAATTTGAACGATCAAAATGTGATCTTTGAATTTTTTGATAAACAAGGTGTCATCAACCGTTCCTTTTGTGAAATTGTTTTTGAGCAAGAAAGACGATAGTTCGTCATACCACGCTCTTGGAGCTTGTTTTAAACCATAAATGGCTTTTTTAAGCTTGTAGACGTAGTCTGGATGATCTTTGTCGATGAATCCCTCTGGCTCACTCACATACACTTCTTCTTTCAGAGTTCCATTCAAGAAAGCTGTCTTAATGTCCATCTGATAGACTGTGATGTTTTTGTGAGCTGCAAAGGCTAAGAAAATCCGGGCTGCTTCAAGTCTAGCTACAGGCGTGAATGATTGTTCGAAATCTATCCCTTCTTCTTGTGGATATCCTTTAGCCACGAGAAGAGCTTTGTTACGAATTATAGTCATTTCCTCATCCAGTTTGTTCTTCCACAACCACTTGAGATCAAGAACTCGTTTATCAAGTGGTCGTTCAACAAGTTCCCAACTATCATGTAACAGGTATTGAAGAAGTTCCTCCTGCATCGCTTCAATCCAAGGGTTTTATGCCATTGCTTCCTGAATGTTATTTGGTTATTTGAGGCTTATTGAGCAAATGTAAATGCACAATTCGAGATCGGTGGCAAGTTGTCTCCTCATCTGAACTGGCTTTGAAGGTTCACCAATAACTTGTTCTATTGGATGGTCTTTTGTCCATTGAAACGTAGAAGGGTACCTTGGGTTTAACGTATGTGTGTTAGACGGTTCTTGTAACCTTGAAGAAGATTCAGCAGAGTCTGTTGCAAACGGGTTTTCAAATACTTCTTCTCCTTCTTCTAACGCAACATCGTTTGAATTATTTGTTGGTTTTTCTTGAAAATTTGTGTTTTGATTTTGCTCATCAACTCTTGGTAGTTCAGTTTCAAGTACTGGAGTGGCTTGAGTAGATGTAGATGATGTTGAGGTAGTTGGTGCTTCAGCTTCGATTGTTGTAGATGCATCCAGTGGTGGTGGTGGTGGTTGAATTTGAGCGGGTGCAGCGGAATGTTGTTGAGATGCATTTGTCGAAGTTCCACCATAATATTCATCAAACATTAACTCGAAGAAATTTTCCAGTTCTTGTTCTGAAGGTGAGTCCGTGTTTGTTGAATGAGCTCCATTAGGCACGAGTCCTGAACTGATGTGTCCAGAAGTCTGACTGTTTGGTGCGGGTCCTAATCTGGTTTGATTAGAAGCCATCGGATTAAGCGCGGGTTCTAGAGCGTATCTCTTAGAAGCCATTTGTGAAATCTCGTCAAACTTCACATTCATCGTCTCCATTATCCTTTTAGTTCTTCGATTATACACCCTGAATGCCCTCGAGTTTTCTGAATATCCAACGAAGATTCCAATATCACCCTTAGCTTTCAACTTTCCTAGATCTTCTATGTCGTTCGTCGGATAACACAAAGCGCCAAACACGTGAAGGTAAGAGATGTCAGGTTTCCGGTTATTCACAAGCTCATATGGGGTTTTATTGAATCTTGGATGGATTAGGGATCGGTTTTGAGTAAAACAAGCAGTGGCAACAGCATCAGCCCATAAGAATAGTGGTGCACTAGAATATATCAGCATTGTGCGAGCAGCTTCCACAAGTGTTCTGTTTCTTCTTTCAACTACCCCATTCTGATGTGGAGTTCTAACAACTGATGTTTGATGTGTAATTCCAACATCTTCGAGGTAAGTTCTTAACTCCTGGTTTGTAAATTGTTAGCCTTGCTATTTTATAAAAGATAACGTCACACATAAAGAAATGGACTAGATATCATACAAATAGTACTTTAGGGACTATTATTGTAATATAGGCAAACATGTGATGTAATGAGCTAGAGAAATTTTGGCAGAGTTTCGTTTAGTGTTAACCCAATAAAAAACCTTACTCAATAAACGATAAGGTGAATGCCTAACTCGGCAGAAATGGCTAACTCGCCAGAAAACCTAACTCGATAAGATCCAAACTCGCAAGAATCCTAACTCGCAAGAATCCTAACTCGCAAGAATCCAAACTCGCCAGAATCCTAACTCGCAAGAATCCAAACTCGCAAGAATCCTAATTCGCCAAAATCCAAACTCGCA
Organism: Artemisia argyi; assembly: GCA_030686995.1. Lineage (NCBI taxonomy): Eukaryota > Viridiplantae > Streptophyta > Magnoliopsida > Asterales > Asteraceae > Artemisia > Artemisia argyi. Next base: position 110,038 of record JARVZY010002218.1, read on the forward strand.
AGAATCCTAACTCGCAAGAATCCAAACTCACCAAAATCCAAACTCGCAAGGAACCCTAACTCGCCGAAATTATCTTAACTCGATAAGAAATTTCATAACTCGATAAAAATCAAATCCAAACTCGATAACACGCCGATGAACAGTACCGGATCCGATTTTTTCACCCAAAAACACCACGATTCGCCCCCGGTTAGCTCTGATACCACTTGTAGGACCGTAGAACAACCTAAATCACTATTGAATCAAGCTTAAACCTAGAGAGAGAAAGTAAGTAGAGAGAGAGAGTGAGTGGGAACTCTAGTGTGTGAAATAATAACCTTGTTAAAACTAAGAGAACCAACCTCTCAAATGAGGTTTACAAGAGTATTTATACTAATAGTCTAGGGCATCTCTAATCTTTGACCATATTACATAACTAGCCCTTAGACTTTATAAAATCATGAAAACTACACATAAACTTCATCATAATGATATTCTAAAGCAACCTATAACTACACATTAATGACCGACACTTTTTATAAATAAAAATACGATTCTAACAATAATAATAATAATAATAATAATAATAATAATAATAATAATAATAATAATAATAATAATAATAATAATAATAATAATAATAATAATAATAATAATAATAATAATAATAATAATAATAATAATAGAGAAACGTGTTTTAGTTAGATCAGAACTCTTTTAAGCAAACAATAAAATCTTAGAGTGGAAGGTGTAGATGGAGAGCTGAGCTCTTCATTCCGGGCCCACAGGTGTCACATCACCCTCAACATCTCTTCACAACTAACCCATCCTCATCAAACAAGTAACCTCAACTTATTCATTTGGACTCCACCACTTACAACTTTATTTTTTTATTCATTTCAATAAATAAAATAAATTCATTTCACTAATTATAAAAATAATACAACATACTAATTTTATTTCATCCAAATAAAAAACATGCGATACGAACTAAGAAAAAAAACAAAACATACGATATTAAAAAAACATACGATACGAACTAAAAAAAATTACGATACGAACTAAAACACATCAACTTATAACGAACCTAATTATTCCTATTCTATTGAATTTCTTCCCATTGTTGTTGTTGCCAAACATGCTCGATGAGACACCGTTGAAGCCTTGCGTGTGTGCTTTTATCGTGTAGTTCTTTGGTTTTTCTTCTTTGCGTTGCGCAACGTTCAACACGTGAATGTTGCATATTTGGCGTCGGAGGAATATACATTTCGGCTGCTTCGGATATCGCAAATTTTTGATTTTTCAAAATCATGTTATGCATTATAATGCACGAGTACATGATTCGCCGTAACTTGCCCATAGTAAATTGGCACGCCGGTTGGGCAATAATATGCCAACGTCCTTGGAGGACACCAAAAGCTCTTTCGATATCTTTTCGAGCACTTTCTTGTCTCGCTTTTCATGCGGCATTTCTTGGGTTGCTTGCAACAGTAAAGGATTTGACAAATGCTGCCCACTGTGGGTAAATTCCATCAGCTAGATAATACCCATGCTTAAATTTTCTTCCATATACTTCAAACTGAACTTGATGGCCAGTATAATCAATCAGATCGTCGAATAACGGAGAATTATATAAAATGGTAAGATTGTTATTCGCACCTGCCACACCAAAAAATGCATGTCAAATCCACAAATCATACGATGCAACAGCTTCAAGCATTATAGATGGGTACTGTTATCACCTTTGTGAAATTGCCCTTGTCATTCTTTCGGATAATTCCTCCATTCCCAGTGCATACAATCGATGCTTCCCAACATTCCCGGTATCCTATGAACCGCGTTATGTGCGTGGTATAACTTGTGAATGTCATCCTCGTTTGGTTTTCTTAAAAACTCCCTCCCATACAACTAGATTATGCACATAGTAAAAAAATCTAGACAATTGCGTGCACAGTGTTCACCTATTTGTTAATACTCATCTAATGCTTCAGGTGATATCCCGTAAGCCAATTGGCGTAGGGCACATGTGCATTTCAAAATCACACTAAAACTCATTACACCCGCAGTATTGGGTCAAACTCTAAAGAAATCAAAATGCGCAGGAAGAGGATGATTAGTTTCAATATATGTTTCAATACCTTGGACTATTTCTAAAAATAGTTTACGGCTCATACGGTAACGACGTCAAAAATTTTCTTCCTTATATTTTGGTTCGTCACCAAAATAGTCTGCCAGTAGACGTGCTTCAGCAACTTCACGTTCACGGCGGATGTATCTACGGCTTTGTGAAGGACCGGCTTCTTGGTTTTGCATCAATTGCTCGTGCTCAAATTCTTGGAGAATGCACTCTAGCTCCGTTATTTCTTCAAAGTCGCTAACACTTGAATATGATGATTCGCTCATGTTTCTTGCTTTTAAGTGTAAGTGTTTGAATATAATAAGTTGTGTAATTGATAGAAATGTGTAAAATAGGTTTGGTATTTATAGTGTAAAATAAGTTAGGTTTAAAAAAAAAGAAAAAGAAAAGACTAATGTTAATAAATAAAAACGTTGTGTAGATGATTATGTCCTTCAACAAACTATCCTTAATACCAATCATCTTAGGTAGATGATTATGTCCTTCAAAAGGTTTGTTAGAACTCGCCTTCCCGATGACAACTTGGAAGAAGTCATTTTTGTTTGTTAGTCAATGAACAAATCTCGTTCTTGTAAGTGTGATTGATTGAACAATTACACCTTAGGTTGTTGGTCGGGTTGTGACACTCAAGTGTCTTTGAGTTGCAATATACATTCATTTTTTTGGTCGCTCAACTTTCTTGGGCTTTCTTCTTTGTTTTTATCCTTTTGGCACAATTTCATCACGTGTCTAACCTCTAGCATACTTTGATATGCTCACATAACTCATCAAACTCATTGCTTTTAGGTAGCTACATTTTAACATAGCTTAACCCTTGCATGTCTTGCTATATGTTCTATAATGATTGCTCCTTTTTTGTTATATATTATGTTGCACATAGCCTACCCTTGATGTAGGAAAAGCCTTTGTAAAAATTTAATCCATGGATTCACTAAAAACAAAGGTAAATATAGAAGGGATACAATTAGCATAGAGGAGCATTAAGCTAGGGGGAGCTCGGGAGTATTTGAATACATAACACGGAGTCTTTCTAACAGTGGTGATAGAAGACTTCACTGGGATGATGCAAGCTTGCCTATCTAGGGAGAAAGGAAGGTATTGTAATAAGGAGGAGAAGAGAAGGTAAATCTCAAAGCAACCATCTTACGAGTTGAACCACCTTTTTCTTTGACAAAAGGGGGAGAATGAAATGTAAACATGTAACTTTTACATTTTACTATGTGTCAAGGTTTACATATTAATCATCATCAAAAAGGGGGAGATTGTTAGAGCAAATATTACGATATTTAAACTAAACGGTTTTTCGGTTTTAATAATGACAAACATGTAACTTGTATTGCATAACGTAAAATGTGCAAGTTACTTGTAAATGCAAATCATCAATGCATACTTACATAAACATCTCTCAAAGTCTCAAGTATGCTTCAACTCAGTCACAGATTTTTATTCCGGCGTAAATCACTCAAGGTATGAATAAACAAATTTAAAACTTGACAAATGATCAAAGGATTAACTTTTTGTTCAAAAGACTTCATATTTTTAACGTGACAAATTTTTTTTTCAAAAATACATTTTATAAATTATTTTTGAATTAAAAAAATGTTTTATTTTGAAAATTTAATTTAAAAATCCCAACAACTATTTTTCCCTCAAAACAGCTCCAAAAATCCCTAAATAAACCTTCACCACTAAAAGAATGGAGCGGTTTTGGTACGGATGGTACCACTAAATACCCGACGGATCCGTTAAATTTAGTGGTACCGTCTGACAAGTAGTGGTACCATCTGTCTGTAATGGCTAGTTTTTTCTTGCCTATAAATAGTGGATCATTTTACACTTTCAACTTAATTTTTTCAGTTAGTTTTCTCTGGTCTAATCCTCTCTTATTTAGATCACTTTCTTTGATCATTTAGTGAATTTTAGTTTGTTTTAGAGTGAACCAATCATCCATTCAAGTAATCACCTTCATTCCTCTACTTGTGTAAGAGAAGAAAACACCATATCAAGAAGATACAAAGTGTTGTAGTGTTAGTGTAGTGCACTCGTAACATTCATTACATACTTGTTGTATCGTGAGTAGATCGGGTAGATCGAGTGTAGGTCGTGTGGATCTTGTAGCTTGTGTGATTTGTGAGGATTGGGTAGATCGTGTGTGATATTGGTACTAGCTAGATTAGTACTCAACATTTAGCTTAATGTCATAAAATAATGTAAGCAACACGGTTTGTGTGTTTAGGCCTCAAAATAGAAGGTTTGTTATTTTGGGCCATAAAACATAACGGGTTTGGTTGTACCCGAAGAAGAATTTGACATCTAGCTTAGTGTCGGAAAATATTGTAAGCGATGTTGTATTGTTTTCTCCGCCAAGAAGGGAGCTTCTTGATTAGTGAAGTAATTCTTGAATTGGGTACTTAAGGAGTGAAGTAGGCGAAGAGGAGCTTCATGACCGAACCATTATAAATCATTGTGTCTGGTTTGCGCAGTCTTTAATTATCTCTTTACGGTTACTTTCATATTTACCACTTTACATTTATATTTGCTTTGCGTTTATGCTTGTCTGGCTAGTTGCTTATATTATGTCGATTATGTTTATGTTATCCCATGGTATTTATATTGTGTCTATGTTTATGCTATTATGACATGCTTCATTTATTGCTTTCTACTAGATCTAGTAGTTGAAAGACTATTGTTGACACTTTCCATACTACGTCACACTTGATCGGTTATTTGATACAAAAGTTTTAATTTTTTAAACGGGAACGTATTCAAACCCCCCCCCCCTCGACGTTTTCCACAGATGGGTCGATGCAATTTTCTTGTACTAGGATTGCGGCACCATGGGTACATATTCTATGCTTAAGGGTGGTAGTTTGCATTATCTGTTTCCACACAATACATTTCTTGGTCTAATTTATGTACTAGTTGTTTCGTGTTTATAACTTAGTAATATTTTTACTCCTCTTTTTGTCATGGAAAAAAGGGGGTTAAAATGCAATCATGGTTCCTTCTCAATACAAATCTTACTTCTAAGTTTAAGTATTGTTGTTTCAGTTATTAACAAAATTGTTGTGTTTTGTATTTAGGCAATTCGAAACAATGTTGCCGTGAGGAGGATGGAATAAATCGATGCAACGGTTGTTTGTGATGCTTGGAAGATAACCTACTTTCAGAAGCCTAGGGAGCAGATTATTTGTTTGGCAATCCCTGCAACAGCCTCTTGCGGAATGAGGAATAGGAAGCTACATTTGTAAGATCCTTTTTCGTTGCTCCTAGCATCATCTTTTTGTTTAAGGTAAATTGGTCATTGTATGTTCAGGTTTTCCATGGTAAAAGTCACACGAGTCGAATTTACAAAGGGTTGTGATATTAAAACTGGAATGTATCATAACTGAAACATACCTAACCTGTATAGGTCCTGTTACTGAGTTAATAGCTCTTGCAAATGGATATGGTTTTAAATATATTTTTCACAAATTATTCAACCGGTATTATTATTATTATTATTATTATTATTATTATTATTATTATTATTATTATTATTATTATTATTATTATTATTATTATTATTATTATTATTATTATTATTATTATTATTTTATAATAACGTCACTTTTCATTGAAACCAAAGAAATTACATGAAATTGGAGGGGAGTCTAGACACAATCTGTGCTCCCACTCCTTTTTGAATACAGAAACTAACTCGATGAAAAATAAAAGCACCACACTTAACATTGTTAGAGTGGCTGCTGGCAGTAGTTCCAATACGTGAAAGTGTATTCAAATCTTCCACATTGAGTTCCCCAAACGTGGAAAAAGCGAAAGGGATGAACTTGTATCCATTGTCTTCACACTTGGACGCATACTTCTTCCTTTTCTTTTCCACAGTATTACTCAGAGCAGCCCTAGGAGCCCATGATGTCACCCCAGTCCCAGCAAACGGAGAGACCCCAGTCACATCCAGACATGCGTCCTTACCCTGGAACCAGTTGAATAAAAGCACATCTGCAGGGCGTAGCCCCCTTCCTTCCCCTGACAGGAATCCCATTGGAGCCTCTTTGCGCACAATAATCCCGGCTTTGGAACATATGTCAACAAGGATATCACGCACCAAATTATGCTTGAACTTAACACCCACTTCGCTAGCGCAGTGGACCGCGTGATCCCCCCATTGGTCCATACGATGTGTATTGCAGCTCGGGCATAGGCTGCCTTCAGAGAACATGGGAACCACTAGCCTGTAACATAACACAGATCGAAATTGGCGAGGATTCATCCTTTGTCCCAGGCCGTCGATAGGGATGGTAAAGAGGAAGTCCTGTGCATGTGGGGCGCGGATACTACTGAGTATAGCCACCTGCCTTGGACTTAACGAGTACTTGGAAACAAGGTCTTTCTCAATGACACCGAAATAACACTTTGCCAAGGTATTCATCAGTTGGGGGGTAGGAGTGCCCCCGGTGGCAGTGAGAAAGTCGGTGTTACAGGTAGCATTGAAGTTATCCAAGGCAATTTCGATGTACAAGATAATTTGATGTACAAGATGATAGGCTAGGCAGTTTTCTTGGTGATCTTATTCTTTATCTTTTCTTAAAAGCATTGCTAGTGACTAAACGGATTCCTTAAGGTATGCTTATTATTGCTTTCGTAGTGTCTTTGTTTCCCTTATAGCATCTGAAATCCCCGTTATTTTACTTTGAGCTATTAGTGAAGGTTTTATTTAAGTAGAAAGCAATATTCAGCTAAATGTATTGATGCTTTCACTTTAATGTTAGTGCCGACAGTTTGGAATGTTAAATATCGGTTTAGGGCGATATAGTTTTACATACATTTCAGAGTTTGTTTTCGTATATCTAGTTTGGATGATAACTGCTTTGTTGTGATGAGTTGGTCACTCAGTTGCAAGTACACTTTGTAGCCATTACATTTCACGGACATAAATTACTTTAAAGAAACAACAATGTTTCTATTTAAACAACATATGTTTTTGCTGCACATTTGTGGTCATGATAGTTAAGCTTAATTTGCTGATGGTTTTACTTTAAAGTCACCGTCAATACTTTATAAGAGCATTCATTATGTTACGGAAATATGGTTTCGAATGTACTTTGTAGGTTGTCTTTGTATACCAAATTTAAATAATACTTGCTTGGCTATAATGCATGCGTCACCCTGTAGGAATTGTGTTTTGTAGGCGCCACAATATTTGAGCTAAAATTTTCATATACTGTGTCTAGTTACTAATGTTTGTTTTTTTCTCATTTTTTATTATTTAGGTGCAAGAAGAATTGGTAGGTAAAAGAAAAATATACCTTTAACTAGAAAATGATACCGAAAAGGATTAAAAAAGGTATTCGATGTTAGAAGTCTAGGTTTAATATGTTATCCAGTCTTCTTTGTGTCAAAAATCATGCTTTTAAATTTACCAGAAACATTTTATTGAGTTTACGCAGTTTCCATATCCCGATATTGGTGGTATTTATTTTGGCTCTAGCATTCTGAGCGACTTTTAACACAAAAGGTTGTCTCTAGGGAAGGGTAATATCAACAGCAAGTTAACAAGAGCTAAAGCCAGGAAGAAATGAAAATGATTTTATGTTACGAAAATGTTTTTGTGTAAATTTATATATGTTTTGCCTGGAGTAACGATAATAGTACCCTTCATTCATGTTTAGTACGAATATTGTTTCACGGATGGTTAAAAAATAAAGAACAAGTTTGGTTTAGAAAAATATAGTGTTATAGTAATTACGGGCCTAATGTATACAAGCACTCCTCAACAACGCGGGGTTGGAATCCTTGTTAATATACAATAACAATAATTAACTAATAAGCTTGTTTACCTTATTATTTATTAATACGATATATAATAATTACATAAGTAAAATGATTTATAAATCATTTTGGTGTTAATTAATATACTATAAATACAATATTTATATTATAACTAAAAGTATTTTTTTTAAATACTATTTTTTTATAACTAAAAGTATTTAAGTGTATTTGTGTGTGACCTAATATTACATAAATTTAGCCGTATAAATATGTAATGTGCCTTAAACATATTCCAACAGGATTTCAAATACATTTTGAACCATAGTAAAAACGATATGTCTTTGGTTCAACTTGGTAATTACTTGCGCAAAGAGGGATCTTTAAGGGCGCAAGAAAGTGACAAGGGCAAAGAAAAAACTTCTTGGACCCTCGGTTAACATGAAGAGGCGGTAATAGATTTAGGTATAATATAAAAAAGGGATAATGGTGCATAAATATATCCTAGTTGTCACCCTATCCTTTTATATATCAATTATTATTATTATTGTTATTATTATTATTATTATTATTATTATTATTATTATTATAAACCATCACTTTTATTAACAATAAATAGGATTTTACAAGAAATTGGTGGGGAGCCGAGAAACCAACTGGGCGCCCACACCTCTAGCAATAGCAAAACCAATCCTATTAAAAATATGAACGGCAGCCCGCGCTCCAATGTCTTGAGTCGTAGAGAAACGTCGAATACGTTTTATTATTATTATTATTATTATTATTATTATTATTATTATTATTATTATTATTATTATTATTATTATTATTATTATTATTATTATTTTGCTATTTTATGTACACAACTTGCATTTTGCGTCACTTGTGTGTATTTGTGACTTTTTTTTTTTTTGCCCTTGTGTGTATTTTTATTTTTTTGCCCTTTTACATATTATTATTATTATTATTATTATTATTATTATTATTATTATTATTATTATTATTATTATTATTATTATTATTTATTTATTTATTTGCTATTCTATGTACGCAATTTATATTTTGCTTCACTTGTGTGTATTTGTGACTTTTTTTGCCCTTGTCGGGTAATAGGGTGTTAATAAATTGAAGGGCAAAAAAGTAACAAAATACACATAAGTGACACAAAATGCAAAATTGAGTATATAGAATAGCAAAACAATTAATTCGATACATATAAAAAAATAGTGTGACAAGTAAAATGCATTTATATGTGATTACTAACTCAAGTTTACAAGGGTCTTCGCCTCTTTGGATGACCTATTATGTATGTTCACAAAGGCGGAGCTACATGAGGACCGGGAATGGTCCCGGCCCTCCTAGGCCTAAGCCCGTTAGTGTATTTATTTGTGATTTCATGTATTAAAAATTTTTGTTTTTCATCTCGGCCCTCCCATCTAATGTGTTTCCGGGAAAAAAATTGTTTCAGCCCTCCAATAAAAAATTTTCTAGCTCCGCCACCGTATGTGCAGAACCTCAAATTTGACCAGACCAAGGATGACTTTGCTTATGTTGAAACAGTGACATTCATAAACAAACAATATTGAATACTCTTTTAAACGTTAGATAGGTTTAGGGTTTGAATTATGTTAGATAGTTTCATCTCCTATATATATTTATGCATGCTTTATGTTATTTGAGCACGTCGATCCACCTGAATAACCATGGCTGATTTCCATGCCTACTTGTTATTCATTTTCATATGCCTCACCACCACCATCTTAATATGGGCAACGTCGTTTTTCAAATCTAGCGGTTATAAATCTCAAAATCTGCCAACCCCATTTGGCCTCCCGATTATAGGACATCTGCACCTCCTTAAACCAACACCTCATCAAGCTCTTTACAATATTTCTCTAAAATATGGGTCATTTTATCGTGTCTTTATGGGCTATGTTCCTACTTTTGTTGTTTGTTCACCAGAAATTGCCAAAGAATTCCTTAGAACCAACGAAAAACACTTTTCTAACCGAACAGGAAGCTTCGCTTCACATTACCTACTCTATGGATCAAAAGACTTTATATTTGCTCCATACGGACCTTACTGGACGTTCATGAAAAAGATGATTATGTCACAACTACTGAATACAACAACACTTGACACACAAGCTTACGTCAGGCGTGATGAGATTAATCGGTTCATGAAAACTTTATATCAAAATGCTAAAAATGGCAAGTCATTAGATCTTGGTGGTGAGCTAATGAAGTTAACTAACAATGTGATATCGAGAATGATTATCAGAAAAAGATGTACGGACGATGAGGGCAAGGAAAACGATGTGAGCAAACTGATTTCTGATATAAGTGAGGCAGTAGGTACGTTTAACCCCTCAGACTACATAAGATTTTGTCAGAATATAGACGTCACGGGATTTAGGAAAAAGTTGAAAGATATCCTTGCAAGATTTGATGTTATGATTGAGAAGGTGATTAAAGAGCATGAAGAGGCACGAGAGCACACTGAGACCGGACAAGTGAAGGACTTGCTTGACATGTTACTCGATATCAAACAAGATGAGAGCATGGAGATAAAGTTGACGAGAGACAACATTAAAGCGTTAATCGAGGTAACATGTATTTACTCACAACTTTAATATATTAGAGAGTATATGTTACTTTTCTTTTACAAATATATGCATGTATGTAACTAAGGTACTTCTTTTAAATCCAATGGTTACCATGTATCCGTAAAAGGTGAATAATACCATATAATGAGTTCTTATTATGATGGTTGACGAACATAGATAATCTCCCTGTTCCTATGTATAAATACAGTACTAAATAATCGTAATTCTCTTTCCATTTCAGGAGTTGTTTGTTGCAGCAACAGACACTTCATCACGTTCCCTAGAATGGATTATAGCAGAATTTATCAATAATCCAAATATATTGAGAAAAGCAAGAGAAGAAATCGATCGAGTTGTTGGCAGAAATAGACTTGTAAATGAATCCGACATACCAAACCTTCCGTACCTCCAAGCAATTGTGAAGGAAAACTATCGTCTCCACCCGTCTACCCCTTTTATTCAAAGACATTCACCACAAGATTGCAAAGTGGCAGGTTACCATATTCCAGCTAACACACATATTTTGATTAACGTCTGGGCCCTCAATAGAGACCCAAACCATTGGGAAAAACCACTTGAGTTCAGGCCCGAAAGATTTGAAGATAACATGTTGGATGTGAGAGGACAACATTTTCATTTCTTAACGTTTGGTAGTGGGAGGAGGATGTGTCCAGGAATATCGTTAGCACAACATATGATACAGACGACGCTTGGTGGTATGATTCAGTGCTTCGACTGGAAGGCCGGAAAAGATGGAGATCTACCAAGTGTTGATATGGAAGAAGGAACCGGGCTAACACTTACTAGAGCTAACCCTTTAGTTTGTATTCCTGTGGCTCGTCTTGATCCTATTCCATTCTAAATGATTTTTTGTTGAAGAAGCTGGCCGGTAATTCAAACCGTTAATAAAAAATCAATACTGATATCATAATAAATTAGTATTGATAGAAGAATAAATTAGCTAGCTTAGTAAAAGCTTGCTACGTACTGTTCTGATATTTTCTGTGTTGCAAATTTAATGTAGCCTATTTTATTGTGACATTTTCTATTCAATATAATAGTGTGCTTATTTTTGGTGTACGTTCTCTTCTCTTATTAGTTCTGTGCAATCTATATCACTCCAACATGTTTTATGTTTCTTTTCTTTTTGTGAAACTCAATTGTTCGAATTATCTCTGGCTAGGTCTCCTCAACTGGTGGAATATATACAACCTCATCTCGAACATAAGCGATGTGATGATCAATCTGGAAAATATAATCATGTTTACCTTTTGTCCAAACACCTGAAGTTGTTATATATGTAGTAGTGCATAACTGCAAACAACCATGTGGCTCCTACTTTTTTTTTTTTCTTTTTCTTTTTTTTTTTTTAATTTAGTATTTCTTGATGAACTTATTGGTATTTTGAATCATGGGTTTATTTTTTATATTGGTTCTTCGTAGTTTTTCAATATTTTTAAAGTTTATCTGATCGTAATTCATGTGCATAATTTTTTTGTAGAGCACAAGTTTCGACAGAGAGCATAGTGAGGAGGAGAATACGGCAAAGGAAGAGGAGATTAGTGCGCATATGCAACGTAAGAGAGTCAATCGGAGCACAATGGAAGTGGATGATGGTTATGCAAGAGCTAAATATACAAAGAGAAGCAGAAAGAGTATTGTCATCAAGAAGTGACATTAGAAGTAGAAAGAGTATTATCACACACATTTGAAGGAGAAATAAAAAGTTATATTATGTAAACGCTCCTACCTGAGAATTCTTTTGAACCCATATATGATATATCCTAATAAGCATCTGGCTACAACTGACATAACTAACATCTGACTAACCTATCAATAACAAACAATTAACATAATGGCGTGGCTGGCTATGATACGCACACATGGGGCTTGATGACCGATAAGCTGAACTTAAGTTACACTATATGCTGATTACTAGATCACAGGCATTGTGCTCGATAATACATGTCAATAATCAAAGCAAAAACATCAGAATTCGACGCACTTGATACACTTTCACATTCATGTCTGCAATTTATCATCTTGTTGTGGTTAAATCAACTTACTCTTCAAATTTTCAACTATATATGGTAAGTCAAAAACTACTGCATCTAAGATAAAATCGCTATACAGCAACTCAAAAGCATAATTTCACCTGGTATATTTATCATAAAATAAAGAGGTGTAAGCGAATTTAATCAAGTTCCAATATTTTGATTTGGTTTTCTTTTGGTCCAATACTTGGATATTGAGTTCTAGCCTTTATCAAGTAGAAAAATGTGATAACAAGTCCATAAACAATTGGTTTGATCTATCAAATATTTCTAGTCGCACACTTGTGGTTGTTAGAATATGACAACCAAAGTACACGTATATGCTGAAGCTAAGATCAAGTATAACACATAAATATTAACCAAAACATAATAGGAACATACCATGGTGATTCTAGCCCGAAGAAGAATCAGGTAAGCACGTCTTGAACTTTATTTAATTAGATCAATGATAAAACCCTTACCGTTTTGTTTATTGATCTCTTGATAATAACTATAGTGAGTTATTACCTCGTTCTTGTACACACAAACTAATCCCGAATTAAAGTAATTGCAAGATTAAACACAAGAATTGTTTTTGTAAAACAAAAATCGAAAACCCTAAGAGTTTAGGGGTGTTCGTTCGGCTGGAAAAGAGAGAAGCCTTAGGGTATAGTGTGTGCACAAAAGATGTGAATGAGATACCCTTGGCCTTGTATATATACTAGAGGAAACTTTGGGACCAAGTTAGGGCAACGGTTGCCCCTCCCTTTTGCATGCATCGACCGGCCACAAGGACCAATAGGTCCTTCCGGAACCTTCTCGTCACCAAGTTTCATTATAGTCCTTTTCCTTCTCAATTAATGATAGTTAGTCCATACATTCAATAACTAACGATCATTAGTCCTTAAACTTGTGTTATTAATAAATATACATAACTATTAATATTTATTAATCTTTAATTCTCGTTTGTATTGTGTGCAATCCCGAGGTCTCGGGTTCGATACTAGTCATTTACTTATTAATGTTTATACGTAACATTTAACAGCTCCCACTCATATATCCATTAATAGTAAAATGACATTGGTTGGCGTCCTGCAAGACTCCAATGCCCCCAGCACGACCCGAGCTAGGTTTCCTGGAAAAAAACCTTTAATGATTCATCATTATTATTATCCTTTCGTTTCTAATACTACATTAATAAAGATGTGAGATTCTTTATTAAATTTCTGTTTCTCGTCTCTTTATGATTGAACAAAATTACCAAAACATCTGAACGTATTCTAGATGGACTTTGGGCGTGGCAACGCAAATATTTTGTCAACCCTACGAGGGGCCCAATAGTATTAAACTTCTGAAAAATCAGAAGGAACAAATTCTTTCTTGACTACAAGAATAACCCATGAACTTTGCAACACTTCTGAAAACAACCCTTATAACTCCCTGTTACGGTGAGCGGTAGATTGCTTTACAAAAATGCACTACATCCATGACTCTTATCTTGTATCTCAAGTCTGAGGATAACTTTAAATATGATTCTCACATTAAATATTAAATCATATTGTTGGGATAAGTCATATATTCAATTCATTGAATATCATGTGAAATTGGTATGACAACGCATCAATATACTTTCAAGTATATCCTAAACCAATACTCAAATTTGTCTTAGTTTAATGATATTCCCATATCATTAATCGACAACGGACAATTTAGAATAATAATTTATTCATGGATTTAAACATACAAATATAGGATATATTATTAAGACAATGAATAAATAAACATAACCAATATTTTATTCTATTAAAATAATAATTTTACATTACATCCCTTATCCAAATACTAATCACAAATGGGCATGAAACTTTCAGCCAAACGAAATCCTATGCCTTCAGCATGCCTATAGAGCTTGGTGCCAAGTAAAGGCTTTGTTAACTGGTCTGCTAAACTTTCATCTGTGTGAACTTTGAGCATTTCGATTTCACCTATTTCGACTTGTTCTCGAACATAGTGATGCTTAATCGGGAAATGTCTGGTGCCTTTCATGATTCCAGGTTCATTGGCAAATGTAATTGCAGCTGAGTTTTCGCAATACATTTTTATAGTTCTTTGAATCGAAGGCATAACCCCAAGCTCGGAAACAAACTTCCTAATCCAAACAGCTTCTATTGCAGCTTCTGAAGCAGCTATATACTCACTTTATGTTGCAGACATTGCTTGTGTAATCTGCTTTCTGCTCATCCAATCCACTGCTCCTCCATTAATGACAAATGCATAACCCGTCTGAGACTTCATATCATCCTTATCACCTTTCCAAGAAGCATCGCAGTAACCTGTAACATCAAGTTCTGCAGATGGAGTACCCCCATAAACTAACAACATATCTTTAGTAGCCCTAAGGTACTTAAGAATATTCTTAACAGCAGTCCAGTGAGCTTCACCTGGATTCTGTTGATATCGACTGGTTAAATTCTGAGCAAATGCCACCTCAGGCCTTGTGCTTTTAACCGCATACATTATAGATCCCACAGCCGAAGCATAAGGGACACTCTTCATGCGTTGCACCTCTGCAGGTGTTGAAGCACAAACTTTGCTACTCAAGCCATGTTGTTCTTACATTGGCAAATATCCCTTCTTGGAATTTTGCATATTGAATCTCTTTAATATTTTATCAATGTAAGCACTTTGGCTTAATCCAATTAATCGCTGAGATCTATCTCTATATATCTTGATTCCTAGAATGAATGCAGCTTCCCCTAAATCTTTCATAGAAAAACACTTTTCAAGATATGCCTTAACCTTTTGCAAACTTGGAATGTCTTTTCCCATGATCAATATGTTATCAACATATAAAATAAGGAAAATTACATCACTCCTACTAGCTTTGTGATATACACATGGCTCATCAAGATTTTGAGTGAATCCATACTTTTTAATCTCACTATCAAATCTCTTATTCCATTGTTGTGATGCTTGCTTCAATCCATAAATGGATCTTTGAAGTTTGCATACATGATTTGGAAATTCTGGATTCACAAACCCCTCAGGCTGCGCCATATAGATGTCTTCATCTAGGCGACCATTTAAGAAGGCGGTTTTGACATCCATTTGCCAAATCTCATAGTCATAGTAAGCGGCTATGGCTATAAGAATCCTAATAGCCCTAATGTCAGCTACAGGAGAAAAGGTCTCCTCATAGTCAACACCAAAAGTTTGAGTATAGCCTTTAGCTACCAAACGGGCCTTATAGGTGTGTACAATGCCATCCATATCAGTCTTTTTCTTGTAGAGCCATTTACTCGCAACTAACTTGGCACCTGGAGGCATCTCTACTTCATCCCAGACTTCATTGACTCTCATGGATTGCATTTCCCCATTCATAGCAACCTGCCATTTTTCCTTTTCATGACTATTCATGGCAGCCCTATAACTAGTAGGTTCATCAAGATCCCCTAGTATAGTTTCCTCGCACACTAAGTTAAGACATAGACGTTCAGGAGCTTTCACAGGTCTAGTTGACCTACGAATGGGAACCACATCAACTTCAGGTGGAGGACCTAAACTTTCAGGTTCCACAGGAAGTTGGCTAGTGTTTTCAGAAGGTGCTACATCTTCATGATCGTCTTCCAGATCATATACTCTCCCACTGAATTCTTAAGATATGAGCTCCTTTTCCAAGAAGTCTCCATACCTTGCTGATACGTGGGAATTGCACCAAGTTTTACTTCTCAAGGGATCTCGAGAAGCTTACAACCCCCACCAGGCAGTGTACCTGATCGTTGTATTATAGTATAGTGACAAGTACCGGGGGATTGATCGTTCAACTCAAGAATAGTGTCGCTAGGATTAGAAAGCCTAAAAACTAGGTCTAGAGATGAGGGATGATTCTTTTTGTATTTTTATATTTTTATAAAAGCAAGTAAAATCTTGGGTTTTGGAAGAGTGGGCGGAATTAGTTGCTAATCAACTAACCCAATAACTAAAGATGCAATCAAAATAAAATAACAAAAATGTAAATAAAGCTAATTAAACTAGTGGTGTGAACAATAAATGGGAAAATTGTGTTTACTTAGATTTCATTACTCCCTAGATATCTTTTACAGGTCGATATTTTGTTACAGTTGTGTGGATGACGGGTTATATTCCTTAATACCAATCGTGGGGTGGCGTACGTACTTCCCCAATTCTATAAGCTCCTACTTCACTCTTATGTCGAGCCTGCAAGAAGCTCCTAACATGGGATCATTAGAATTAGCTCATGCATTATCTACAACCATAAAAATCTAGTACGCATTGGTTCATGTTTCTTAAGACGTTCAAGCAAGTTACACTATGGAAGTCTGCCAGTTTTCTTAAGCCTAACATCGAAATCATTCATCCATAACAACTATAAACAAGCAATCAACCCATAATCAACATCTAGGTTTCACTACATCTAAGCAAACACACAAGAGATCTAGCCTAGCATGTTAAAATCAAAACAAGCGTAAGATATATTCAAACAACACATAGACATATTCAATGAATTGAAAGGATAATTTTCTTAACTGAACATGAAAGGTTTCAAGGGGTGAAAACCCTTGAAAATACTGATAAAATCGTGCTAGGGTTTCTCCAAGTCATCCCTAAAATTGTCCTCTTCTAATGAATGAAAATTACAAAACTATATATAGATTTTCCATCGTGACGGCGTCAAGAAGAGAATTCTGACGCCGTCAACCCGCCGCCCATAATAATATCGGATTGCCTAGATCCAGATCTGACGCCGTCAAGAGCAATTTTCCTCTGGGCCGTCACGTGTAAAGGGACCATGACGGCCTATGGTGACGCCGTTATGCCCTAATGTAAAAAAATTCTAGACCGTCATGGTCTCTATCCTCTTCACCTCTTGTTTTCCTCTTCACGCCATCATTAGGAACTTGGTGACGCCGTCAGGTACTGTTCCCAGCAAGAAAAATTGAGACTTTGCTGTTTTCTTCACTTTTATGCTCCAAAAACGTCCAAAATGCTTCCTTTTCCAGAATTCACTCCAAAAGTACCTAAAATCACAAAAGGAACGATTTAGGACAATATTTGATCAAATAAATTCAATTCCGGGCTTAAAGGACCCCCTAAAAACGGATCATTTTTCGCCTCATCATATACCCTTACACTTGAGATTTGCTTGTCCTCAAGCAAATGCACTTTTATTCTAATCAAAATACAAGTTAGGGGTCACTTAACACTAATATAAAAGTAATTACAACAAATAATCGTTCCACTAAAGACCAAAGACAAGCACGGAGGTCATACACTAGCACCTCACAAATAGTGTTTAGATACTCACATCTCTCGGGTGTAATAAAGTATATATCAGTATATATCACAATATGGAAATGGAAAACATCTCTCACTACCTGTCATAGCAAAATAGATTACTATAGGCTAGGGAAAGGATCAAACCTCCACCACTTGGCGTAAGCACCTAGGATAAACTATCAAAGAGGTCTTTCAAAGGGTTATAACGTTAGGTGTAGGGATATGGAATACACGGTTTTGTTGGATAAAGGCAATCTTTACTGGTGGCGAGTTAATCATCTTGGTTAATTACATGAAAATGGATGGTAGTCCGTATGTTTTTTTTCTCTCTTTTTTTTTTTTTTTTTTTTTCATACACTCTTACCCTACCATCCAAAATAATACATCATAGGGAATGAACATTCCCCTTACACTTGAATTTTTACAAACTTTACAATAAACTAATCTAATGACTCGAATCAAGATAATCAAAACACTTGGAGTACTTTTAAGATTAACGCACATATGGGGATAATAATATTATGTTCTTCCCCATTACTCCATAACATAAGTACTTTACTCATGAGTCCCAATCGTCCCAAAACAATATGTACAAGGATATGACTCGACTTAGCAACCATGTAATCAATTAGATAATTAACTAAGGGTTTAAACATATAACAATAATGCACTAAAGATGAGTGCATACACGGAAGGCTAAGGCGATTTGGGTGTACATTTAAGTGGGGTGTAACAAATTCTTCCTTTAAGTAAGATGCTTAAAGTTATAAATGAAAAGATAGGCTCGGAGGGGTGTACTAGGGGTTTCGTGTACTAAAAATGAGTACAACGCTAAGGTGTGGGAAAAATTAGTTGACTTTACTAGCCAAGTAATATGACTTAAATGGTCAAGTAATTATGATACGGGTTTAACACAAGGGTGATCCTAATGCCTCTTATCATGTAGTAAATCCTACAACACGAATGTAGTCTCACTAGCGGTCTCGGGATGCATCACTAACGCAAGTTCTAGAATCTAAATGCTACCGGTACACTCATAAGCACTAATAGTAAATGCTTTTCCTATCAAATCTAAAGGCGAACCTCACATATTTGGGTGGAAAATTTTTCTGAATGATACGGTTTCGTGCTAGTCACACGACTCCTATCCATGAGACGCTTGCTAAGGCTAAAGTTTCACTCCTAAATGTTGTAAAAAAATTTAAATTTGGAGCTAAAATTACACTAACAAGTATTTCTCTTAGTTTTATTACACACCTACCATCAAATAAACAAACTCAAGTGCAAGTGTATCCTATAAGGTATCATCATTTACCCTCCCCTTACGCTTAGGATGAACATTGTCCCTAATGTTCAATTAAAGAATGTGAAAGTGAAATAGGTAAAAGAATGAAATCAAATACTCCCCTGATTCGCTCGGTGTGGATAGTGTGGTAACAAGGTTAGATCTTCCTCCAAGAAATTGAACAATCAAAGCTTCCCTTCCAGAATATAAATCATCTTCTTGTCATACATAACCTGTTAAACCTGAGAAAACAAATAAGGCAACCTCGCGTAAAATCGACGGCAATCTATATATACTAACAAATCCTAGAAAGCAATGTAAGATATAATGCTTGTGGAATGAATGTTTGCAGATTTCCTGGACTTTATAAAACTAAAGAATTAACAAAAACTTTAAGACTCCGTTAGAAAAACAAAACTAGCAAAATTTCCAGAATTTTACACATGACGCCGTCAGGAATTAATTCCTGACGCTGTTAGAATTGACCTGCAGAAATCTTTACGTTAAGTTTCCGAAAATTTCTGGAAAACTTATGTTCTACTTCCTGGAAAATCCTGCAAAACATCATTATGACTCGATACAAGCATTTGACTCTAACAAATACGAATATACATGTCCATTTAATATTGTGGAGAACCATGATCAATTTTGTTTCTTAAAAACATATTTGGGGTTTCCCTTTACACTTATCTTTTGCGAAATACGTTTATATGTAATTAAGACGAAGTTAAAAACAAAATAAAGCATTTTCACAATTTAATTTGAAACATGATCTACCAACAATAAAAATAAAGCATGCATACGGAAATAAATAACAATCAAACAAATAAAAATCACACAAAGCACGGGTTGCCTCCCAAGAAGCGCTTTTCTTTATTTACGAGTCTTATAGCTAGACTCAAGGTCATGGGCTATTACGTGATATGGGTGAGTTCCTCATTGAGGACATCTTAGGGATCAAACTTAGGTTTCAGCTTCCTATCGGTTTTCTTAGTATGGTATGACCTTTCAAACTTCTCTCCATCTGGATCATACAAAATCATCTTCATATGCCATGATCCGTCACCTTCCTTAGGTGGCTTGTCCCATCTCCATTTACACTTATCCCCCTCTCTTTTCCACTTGTTCATCTCAATGTTAATAGGCATTACGCCTAAGAACTCAATCATTTTCCTAAAGACTAGGGGGTCCTCAAAAGGGTCTAGCTCTTCATCTCTAGCTATGAGTTGTTCCACCGAATGTGTTTTATCGATGAAATCTTTTTCTAGATAGAATGGGCGTTGAGGTCCTATAAAGTTTCTTTCTATCCAAGGTCCATATCTAGATGGTCTCCTATTCATCTCTACCCAATGTGGTGTCGGTTCATCCTCACAATCGTAGCTATGTTTCTTAACATCATATATTGACCAAGTATCGCCCTCACCTACCGCTATCTTAGACTCCTTACAATCTATCATGGCGCTAGCGGTTGCTAAAAATCCTCTTCCTACTAATAATGGGCATGTAGTATCACTAACCATATCTAGGACGTGAAAATCCGCTAAAATAGTTAACTTCCCTACGTGAACAGCTACATCCTAGATCATCCCAACTAGGTGGGCAATACTCCCATCTGCTAGACCAATTAATACCTCCGTCTCCTCTAACTTTCCTAGCTTGAAAGTGGTGAAAAGGGATAAGGGAATCAAGTTGAGGCTTGATCCTAAATCGGCAAGTGTGTCGAAAGCTTCGGATTTTCCTATCTTACAAGGCAAAACAAATATACCCGGATCATCAAGATTTTTAGGCAACTTGTTTTGAACGAAGGCGGTCCCATTTTTACCTAGTTTAAATTTCTCATATTTTTCTAGGAGGGCACTATAGTAGGGAGCACGGGCTAAGACATCAATGACGGGACGTTCAAGGTGAAGCTCCTTGAATTCATCGTCAAGGTCTTGTGTAGGAGGCGTTTCAACTATGATTTTGACCGGTTTGATATTGGGTATTTCATTTGATTGGCCCTTTTGAAGAATTTGGTTTTGTTTGAAACACGTGCTCATTGATTTAACCGAGTAGTACTGTGGACAAGAAGTGGTGACGAAACTGATGATATGGAATTAACGTTTAGTTTCGGGTTCTTGACCGTGTCGCTTAGGAGTGCTCCCATTTCTCGGTCATTGAGAACTTTCAACAATGTGTCAATTTTGGTGGTCATCTCACTTTGTTTTTGTTTGAAATCAGCTTCAAACTTAGATATGCGAGCTTCTTGAGATGCCATAAATTTGGACATCAATCCTTCAAGATTGTTGGTACTACCATAGTTATTGGAAAGATTGTTGTTGAAAGTACGGTTGGAGGGTGCACCGTTTAGTTGGTAACGATTAGGCGGATTGGAATAATTGTTTTGGTTTTGTCTCCACCTAAGGTTCGGGTGATTTTTCTAAGAAGGGTTGTAGGAATCACCATAAGGGTTTGGCTCGGGTTTGAAAGTGTACCACTTATCTCCCGCTTCGTCGGTACGCGAGGATGCGTAGTCTGCAAAAACTGTTCCGGGGAGTTCCACGCAATCACGAGTGTCATGGGGATCACTACATAATTCGCATGAAGAAGTGATTTTGTTTGCTTGGCTTGAAGGCTTAGGAGCTTCGTAAGATTTCATGAGAAACATGACTTGGTCCTCAAGTTCCATGATCATACGGACGGGAGTGCTAGAATTGTTTGAAGGCAAAGATAATGCCTTGACCGTTTTGTTCAAATCACGGGGATCATTCCAACTTTCGTTGTCATAGAGAGCAAGATCTTCTATGAGTTCCCATGATTCTTCCGCACTTAGATCACATAGCTTACCACCGGTCGATTGGTCAATGGTCCGCCTTGCGGAGAGATCGATATGGTCATAGAAGATTTGGACCTGGAGCCAAAGATCTATGCCATGATGAGGGACTTTTTGGAGTAAGTCCTTGAAACTAGTCCATGCTTCATATAGAGTTTCACCTTGACGTTGTTGAAACATCAAGATATCATTTCTAAGCTTGGTAGTTCTCCCCGGTGGGAAAATTTGAGCAAGGAAACGAGTGGTGAGATCATCCCATGAGGTGATGGATCCCGCGGGTAAATGTTCAAGCCATTGACTAGCTTGATCACGTAGAGAGAATTGGAATAGGCGTAATCGGGTCGACTCTCTAATTGTAACATCAAGGTCTATAGAATCTACGATTTTAAAGAAATCCTTGAGATGTTGATTAGGATCTTCGGAACGAAGTCCATGGAATGCACATCCGCTTTGCACCAACCGGACGGTGTCGGATCGCAAGGGGGACACATTGGCTCCTTGGGTGAGCTCAATAGTGTTTCAATAGCCTTGGTGGCTAGGACAGGAATACTCTCCTAGGGTTCGGGGCCTCAGAGGTTGGTTTGCTAGTGGTGGGTTTTGTGGATGGTCTTGTTGTGGTGGGTTGATGGGTTCAAAGATGTTACCACCTTCCATGATGTCGGATGGTAAAAGTTACGAACAAAGACACGAAGAAATAGATAGACTAAAGAAAACCTAAAAATAAAAATAAAATCTTACTAGAAAGGAACCTAACAAGTAGACCTAATAAAAAGAAATCCTAACCTAGACAATAACTATTCCCTGGGCTGCGGTGCCAAAAACTTGATACGTGGGAATTGCACCAGGTTTTACTTCTCAAAGGGATCTCGAGAAGCTTACAACCCCCACCAGGCAGTGTACCTGATCGTTGTAGTATAGTGTAGTGACAAGTACCGGAGGATTGATCGTTCAACTCAGGAATAGTGTCGCTAGGATTAGAAAGCCTAAAAACTAGGTCTAGAGATGAGGGATGATTCTTTTTGTATTTTTATATTTTTATAAAAGCAAGTAAAATCTCGGGTTTTGGAAGAGTGGGCGGAATTAGTTGCTAGTCAACTAACCCAATAACTAAAGATGCAATCAAAATAAAATAACAAAAATGTAAATAAAGCTAATTAAACTAGTGGTGTGAACAATAAATGGGAAAATTGTGTTTACTTAGATTTCATTACTCCCTAGATATCTTTTACAGGTTGATATTTTGTTACGTACGCACTTCCCCAACCCTAGAAGCTCCTACTTCACTCCTATGTCGAGCCTGCAAGAAGCTCCTAACATGTGATCATTAGAATTCGCACATGCATTAAATACAACCAAAAAAACCTAGTACGCCTTGGTTCATGTTTCTTAAAACGTTCAAGCAAGTTACACTATGGATGTCTGCCAGTTTTCTTAAGCCTAACATCGAAATCATTCATCCGTAACAACTATAAACAAGCAATCAATCCATAATCAACATCTAGGTTTCACTACATCTAAGCAAACACACAAGAGATCTAGCCTAGCATGTTAAAATCAAGACAAGCGTAAGATATATTCAAACAACACATAGACATATTGAATAAATTGATAGGATACTTATCTTAATTGAACCTGAAAGGTTTCAAAGGGTGAAAATCCTTGAAAATACTGATAAAATCGTGCTAGAGTTTCTCCATGTCGTCACTAAAATTGTCCTCTTCTAATGAATGAAAATTACAAAACTATATATAGATTTTCCATCGTGACGGCGTCAAGAAGAGAATTCTGGCGCTGTCAACCCGCCGCCCATAATAATATCGGATTGCCTAGATCCAGATCTGACGCCGTCAAGAGCAATTTTCCTCTGGGCCGTCACGTGTAAAGGGACCATGACGGTCTATGGTGACGCCATCATGCCCTAGTGTAAAAACATTCTGGACCGTCGTGGACTCTATCCTCTTCACCTCTTGTTTTCCTCTTGATGCCGTCATTAAGAACTTGGTGACGCAGTCAGGTACTGTTCCCAGCAAGGAAAATTGAGACTTTGCCATTTTCTTCACTTTTATGCTCCAAAAACATCCAAAAATGCTTCCTTTTCCAGAATTTACTCAAAAAGTACCTTAAATCACAAAAGGAACGATTTAGGGCAATATTTGATCAAATAAATTCAATTCCGGGCTTAAATGACCCCCTAAAAACGGATCATTTTTCGCCTCATCACTTGCAACAAAAACTTTGTTTTCAGGTGGGTAATAAAAGTAGTAACCCATAGTTTCCTTAGGGTATCCTACAAAGATGCACTTTACAGATCTTTTTGGAGTTTGTCTGCTGAGTCACGTTTAACATACGCCTCACAACCCCAGACATTTAGATAAAACAAGTTAGGAGCTTTTCCAGTCCATAACTCATATGGTGTCTTATCCACCTTCTTTGTTGGAACCATATTAAGAATGCGAACCGCAGATTCTAAGGCATAATCCCAAAACGAAAAAGGAAGAGTTGTTAGATTAAACATAGATCGTATCATATCTTGCAATGTACGATTTTTTCTCTCAGATACACCATTTTGTTGTGGAGTATATGGAGAAGTAAGGTGCTGGACAATTCCCTCTTTTGCTAAGTAATCTATGAACTCTTGACTCAGGTATTCACCACCACTATCGGATTGAAGAGCTTTAATCTTCTTTCCAAGTTGCAACTCTACTTCTGCTTTAAACACTTTGAATGTTTCAAACACCTCATGCTTATGTTTAAGTAAATAAACATAACCATAATGGCTGTAATCATCCATAAATGTTCAGAAGTAGCTAGCACCTCTCCTTGACACATATCTAAGTGGTCCACACACATCTGTGTGAATAAGACCAAGTATATCATTAGCCCTTTCAATCCTTTCTTAAAGGGTTTCTTTGTCATCTTCCCAACAATACAAGATTCGCACTTATCAAATGATTCATCATTGATCTTTTCTAAAAGCCCATCATGTTGCAGCTTTTCCATGCGAGCCTTGCCAATGTGAGCAAGTCGACAATGCCAAAGATAAGACGAATCCAGACCTTTCTTGATTCTCTTATTATTGATGCTATACATAGAATTATTTTTAACAAAAGCATTATTATTCATATCAATCTCAAAAATACCATTCACAACAATAGCATTAAAATAAAAAACACCATTTAAAGAAACTGAAATTCCATTGCTAGAAATAGTATGATCAAAACCAAGGTTCAACAAACATGAAAATGAAATTACACCTCTAACAATTGACGGTGCATAATGACAATTATTTAAAGATAGTACTAAGGCCGAAGGCAACACTAAATTAAAAACGCCTATAGCTTCAACTTCTGCATGTGCTCCATTACCCACGTGCAAGAATTGTTCTCCATAGGCCAGCTTTCTTTCAACTCTTAACCCCTGTAAGGATTGCAAATATGAATGCCACATCCCTTATCATACACCCATGAATTCAATTTAGGGGTAAGAGTGAATAATTCAATCATAAAGAACGCACCTAAAGTACTGGGGTTACCAGACTCATTATTCTGCTTCTTCTGTCGCAAGTCTTGAATGTAGAGAGGACAATTGCACTTCCAATGGCCCTTTTCATGACAGTGGTGACAAGCCTGATCCTTCTTTTTTAGAGGATTCACCTTGTTCTGCTTAGGCTGATGCTGCTTCATCTTGGGTTGTGGTTGCTAAGCCATGACCTGCTTGCCTTTATCACCTTTCCCTTTGCCTTTGTTCACATGCGGTTTCTTCTGGATTCTCCCCATATGAATCGCCAACACTTGCGGGGTAGGAGCCTTGACCTTGGCTGGTAGACTTTTCTCATAATCAACAAGCAGTGCGAGTAATTCTGAGACTATCTTCCCTGAGCAGTGCATGTTGAAATTCTGCACAAAACCAGCAAAGTCCTTGTTAAGGGACCTGTTGATCAAGTGCAATTGCACATTGTCGGGATAACCAAATCCAATTCTGTGAAGTTGATCAAAGTATTCTTTCATCTCATTCACATAATCTTCAACTGGTTTACCATCACCATGCTTGCAGTTATGTATCTTGTCAAGTTCATCATACAATTCAACTGCAGGAGACTTTTCATAAGACTTTTGAAGTTCTTCAAGCATGTCTTTAGGAAATTAGTACTCAAACTTCTTTTGTAACTGAGCACTCATGCTAGTGAGCATTAAACAAGCAACCTCATTAAATTTAGCATGCTCCACTCTCCAAGCCGCCTTAACTGCTTCTGGTTTAGTAGCAGCAGGCTCAGCTTCACATTCATTGGTCAAGTAATCGAGCTTACCGGCCGCCCTCAAGACAATTCTGAGCCAACGGTGCCAATCATTGAAATTCTTTCCAGTCAATTTTTCCCTTTCAAGATGACTCTTGAAAGCAGAAATCACAGTTGGGTTATCGGGTTGAGCCATATCTACAGATAAAAGTTCAAACATTAGTATTTTCGATAATTAGTATCTTCAAGAAAATATAATACCCAAAGGCTATATTCATATAACCAACTAATTTTCATGAAAATCTAAGATCCAACTTTACATAGATTCCACCACATCAGTTGATCTGCTAGTAGTGAAAGTATAAAAGATGGTAATCTGTCGAACAATAATTGGCAAACAAGATTTCCAATTCCTAGACCATTATGGGATTTACATCAAATTGATTCATCAATTTGCCTTGTAAGCATGTTTCATCCCATCTCATGTGTAGAGAACTGCAAAAATCCATATTATTAACATCGGTTAATTATATATTAATCTCTGTCATTATTTTAATCACTATTTTTACAGAAAAATTTGAAATTTTTCTTATTATATTAAATGGTCATGATTACGATATTGCAAAATTCACCAAATGACGAAACAAGTTCTCGACACGTTTAACGAAATATTAATATTTTAACTAATCTTAATTATCCTTAATTAATTAAATCGGGCCTTGTTAAAATTCTCAGCCCAAGCCCAATCGACTTGACTATTCATCAGGCCCAAAAACTCAAGCCCATTTTTAATTATATGATTTCATGTAATTCGACTAGAATCAGCTACAAAACGACCTTCGTTCTCTCAATTGGTAAACACGACACCTGTATATTTTTGCACCACCTCGTTTCTCACTTAGCCAACTATACGTGTGCCAAATCTCATAATCATATGTCAACATTTTCTATGTTTTTAGAAGGCAAAGCGTTTGTCAAAAATCAACCCAACTCGACATATAAACAAATCCAAAACTAAACCGTTTTGACTCCCGTTTGTTTCTATAAGTTCCTAATAATATTTCAAGCATCAATTCAAGTTAAAGGTCGACTTGTGATGAGTGTGTAAATACTCATCATTTTTACCTATTCTAAGCTGCCAAAACATCTAAAAACACTCATAATTGCATCAAAATACTGAAAATATCCCAGGAATGTGTTTTATATGTTTCAGATGCAAAATAATCAAAAACAGATGAAAAATGAACAAAGTTTGCATAATTGGCAGTTTCAGTCCCTCATCTTTCAAAAAGTTGTCAAATCTAGTCCCTGGCTATTCTAAAAACTTGAAAATGTCACCAAAGGTCCTTTTAAATCACAAAGTCACAAAAATGGTCCCTGTGATATTAAAACTTTGAGAAAAGTA
Source organism: Artemisia argyi (assembly GCA_030686995.1). Taxonomy (NCBI): domain Eukaryota; kingdom Viridiplantae; phylum Streptophyta; class Magnoliopsida; order Asterales; family Asteraceae; genus Artemisia; species Artemisia argyi. The sequence goes on from JARVZY010002218.1 coordinate 137,596, forward strand.
AATTTTATCCTTGTACTTCTCATATATGGCAGGAATGGTCCTTGGTTGGAAAGTTTGGTGTATTTACAGAATTGGTCTCTAAAGTTTCAAAGTATGGCAAATTTAGTCCCTGTAAATTTTTAAAGTGAAAAAGTCAACATGGTACCTTGGACTATGGAAACTTGGCAGAAAATACCCTTATGAGAACTTTGGGAGAATGGCAAATCAGGTCCTCAAAATTTCAGGAAGTTACAAAATTGGTCCTTGTGTTAAATCTACAAACCAAACCAAACCGGACCCTTAATATTAATAAATCCCAAACACCAAATCCAATCCAACACACCCAGCCCACCCACCTTATTCCCCTAGCCCAAATAACCAAAGGCCCACCCAAACCCTCTTTTGATATATTCCCAGGGTCAACCCCCCTTCTTTGACCACCCTTTCCCTCCCAATCCCCAAATACCACAAACCAGAAACCACTGCTCGTTTTCTCCCCCCACCACCCCACTTGTACGTCAATTCTCCACCACCCAACCCACCATACACCTACCATCACCTCCACAATAAATGCACCCCCACCCCTTCAAGTTATCAGAAGTAATTTGCAAATAATCTTTTGGCGCCAAAACACGTGGAGGGCTGAGATGAGGCTACAGTGATCCAATGGCTATTATTAATGATGGGAAATACTCAGAAGGTGATCACAAACCCTAATCCACAGCTATAAATAGAAGAGAAGAGCAATGGAAGTAGTGTTAGCTTAATTTAGTGGATTTTAAATTGTATAAGCAAATTTCAAGTTTTTAGTTCGTAATTTAGATCTCAAATAGTGTAATTCCTATTTTCAGTGTACTCTTAAGCTTTTCTTGTAATAAAAATCAAGTTTGATTTGATATCTCAGTTTGTTCAATTTTTACTTTTATTTCAAAATCCTTATTAAGTTGTGTTGTAGTAATTATAAGATCACATGGACTCTTAGGCTCATATAAGCTCCCAGAAAGCTTAAATAAGCTTTTAGAAATCTTGAAACACAACTTAGATATAAAAAACTCAAAAACACAAAAATAGTCAATAAAAGTCAAACTTACAGGTTTATAAAGATGAAAGCTGGAGCAGGGTGAATAGTGGATGGCCCTGGGTTAGTGGTCTTGTGGAAGACCTATAGGATTGGTTTTGAGGTCCTTGGTTCATGGTGTAAGCAGGATTGCACATTGTAAGCCTTTAAAACTCATTTCTTAATTCCTACTGTAGCACTGCTTATATTGTAGCTTATTTGGCTTATTCATGCTTATCTAGTGTTAATTAGTCATAATATTACTTTAATTCAGTAGCTTGTTCACTTAAATTGTTGTTTACTTAGAATCTCAATTTCACTGCCTCAATTAGCATAATTAGTAATCCTGGTAATTTGTTGTTGTTATAAGTGTTTTTAAGTTCATCTAAGCTTATTAGATCATATTAAGTCAATCTAGATCAGTTTCATAAGTCCTAATAACCTTTTGTTTCATTAATCACAAATCAGTCAAATTTTAAGGAGTGTTTGGATCAGTGTGATCCTGGATGTTCTAGTGCTTATTTGTTGTTGTTCTTGGTTCATACAAGTCACTTAGGATCATATCAACTCAGAAACACCACAAAAACTAGGTCTTATTTAGAAAAAAGTCAAAATCACATACTAATAGGCCTAATTAACCCTCTGTGTTAGATTTAGTGTGGCTTATGCCCCATTTCCATTCACTTGTGAGTGGTGTAGCTTATTTTAGTCTTAACATAGCTTATTTAATCATTTTCAATCAGCAAATCAGGATTAAAGTTCATAAAAGTCAATCTAACTTTGTAATTTCAAAAAGTCAAAAGTGATCTTGTTTCAGAAATCCAAATCTTGGAAGAATATTTGTGATTTTTGTGTTTAGTTTGAGACTTTGATCTTTTCAGAAGTTAAAGATTGTCACCTAGTGTACAAGTTCCCACAAACAGCTTATTTTTAAGATTTTTCTACAAGCTTGTGCAAGAACTTAATTAGACCTGCAGGGCAAGCATATGCCCTGTGCACAGGTTTTTCACCAATTTTCAAAGTTGTTTTGTGATCACTCTAGTGTACCCTACACCCTGTACTTTGGATTCTTAGAAAGCCAATAAGCTCATTTACCATTCCCAGTGCTTATTTTGTGATCTTGAGCTTATTTGATAGGGCTGCTAGCCCTATTTAGTTTGACTAGTTCCTGAGTGTACACTGAGAGACTCAGTGTGTGACCCCAACTTCCATTGCCCATCCAGTGCTCATTATTAAGCTATAAGGTCAGCTTATTGGCTTATTTTGTAGCCCTCCAGTCCATTTTCAAGTTTCAAGTTTTACTTTGGACCCACCTCGGCTTCTGTGGACCCCACAGAGGTCCAAAATCCTTGGGTTTGGCCTGTTTTGGCCTTGTAGTTACTTAAGTGCTTATTTGTTCATAATAGCTTTTCCATAGTGCTTATTTGTTCCATTTGGCTTATTTCAAGTGTGTAATCATCTGTGTATGCTTAATTTGTCATTTCCTAGCTTTTTCAAACATGGCATAAGTCCTAATAAGCTATATTGTACACTGTTTGGAACAAGGGAGTGCACTTAGCTTATTAATAAGCTATTCAAAAAGTGTCTTTGTAAAAGTTTCTTTTTTTTAGCTTATTTTCATCTCTCAAAAAGAAAATCCAACAAAAAACCAAATTTACAAATAGTGATAGCCTCTATTTAATAGATTTTATCTTTTTAATTTTTCTTTTTAGCTTATTAATAAGCAATTCATCATTTTTATAATTTTCTTAATTTCCTGTCACTTTAAGGTATTTTCAATAATTTTCTTAGATTTTTCTCTATTAGTTTGATAATTATTAGAATTAAAAATAATTTAATTAATTAATTAGGTAATATTAGTAATTAAATAGTTTTCTTAATTTTTAATTAAGAAAAGTAGGTTTTTATATTTTTCCTAGATTTCATAAATCATTTAAGACTTTTAGAAAATAGTTTCTTAAATTCTACTGTTCATTTTCTAATTTTCTTAATCAATTTAGTTAAATTACATTTAAATTAATTAATAAGTAAATAATTAGTAAAATAGTCTAAATATAATTTTTAGAAACTTTTTATAATTTGTTAGGATTCCTGTGATGGTTAATTAGTTTTATAATTTTTTCTATAATTTTCTAAGTCATTTTAGTATTTTTAGTAATTTAAAATAATTTAAATAGTTTAATAAATATAATTAGTATTTAATTAATAGAAAGCCCACAAAAAGACAAAAATATTTATTTTTAATTTTTATACTTTCTTCAAGTTCATTTAGAGGTTTAGAAAATAATTTTGCAAGTTTTTAGTTTAATTTGTAGCCATTATCATTTTTAGTTTGATTTAAATTAGATTTAAATTACTTTCTAAATAGTTTTAATTAATTAATTAGTATTTAAATATTAAAATAATCAAGTAAATCATTTTCTTTTCATTTTTAAATTTTCTTTTTATTTTAAGTTTGAAAAAGTTTCACTTGCACCCCCTATAGTTTTTAATTTGTTAAATCCACTTTTCTCTTTCTATAATCTGATTTCAACTTGAGATTTTATGCTTATATCTGTATATCTGTTATTGTTAATATTGTTTTAAATTGTTCAAATTCCAAATAATCAGTAGCATAATCACTTCTCAATCATCTTTGGCTACTGTCCTCAGTGCCACTCATTCCTAAAACGTTTTCAAAAGCACCATTGCAATCTCGCTGGGACATAACGACCCGGGGAAACACTATACTATCCACGGAGAATTGGACTGAGATGTCTTTGACTTATTTGACCTTGGTCAATAATATCTGACGGTTTAGCCCCAATCAAAATTTGGCGCCACTGCCGGGGAGGTTGTTGCGTGTTTTAAAATCGTTTTAAGTTTAGTGGTTTTCAAAACCCTCCCTGTACAAATTTCACCACTTTTGTAAAAAGTTTTTGTAAAAATATCAATCATATCAAAAAGTTCATTAACACTTTTCCTGAAGTGTTAACAACACCAAAAAAATCAAAAACAGCAACACAAACTGTGAAGTTAAATTACTTCATTATCTTTAAGATTACAACCTATACAGTTGGTACAAGGTAAGTTCTGACATTAAATTGCGAACTGAAGAGAGATCCATTCTTCTCTCCCGCCAGCCTGCGAGTAATCTTAAAGGAACGATTTCGGTTAACGAATCAGTTCCAAAAATATTTCCCAAAGTTTTTTGCACACACACCCAAAAGCCCAAAAACAATTTTTTCTGTTAAATACATAAAATCTTACCACCGCAAACCAAGGCAAAACACCTACCAACTGGGGGTGTGGACATAATAAGTTCCCAAAGTAAAGATTAAAACTTGTCATTGTATCCCTGTGAGTGGTGTACCTTTTTTAAAGAAGCCATTCACTTGTGATTATTGGTTTAAGTTCCCTGTTGTTTTGCCTCGAATTTGTTTTGAAAAATTGTTTATAGTGCATGCGCACTCGTTCACAAACAAAGCGTAAAAATCAGAAAAACGTACCCGAGCTACGTACCATTATTGAAGAACCTAAAACAGAAATGGACAACGGGCCACCACCACCCCCTGACCCTCCCAAAGATGAGCCAGCTCCCGATCTCCGAACAATGGAGGAGTTGTGCCAGCCTACCATGCAAGGGAGGGGCGGACCTATTGCACCACTCACTATTGAGGCTACGGACTTTGGCCTCAAGCACCACATGATCCAACAAGTCCAAAATCCGTATCAATTCCACGGATTACCGGGTGACGATGCTAACAAGCATCTTGATAAATACCTTACCGTCACCCAAAGCATGAAACAACATGGTGTCACCGATGATGCCCTCCGCCTGTATCTCTTCCCCTATTCTCTCACCCATCATGCCACTGCATGGTTTGACCGACTCCCCAAGAGTTCTATTCGTACCTTTGATGAAATGGTAACCAAGTTTTTAGCAAAATATTTTCCACCTTCCATGGTTACCAAGTTACGAAATGATATCAGCAACTTCCGGCAGCGTCCGGATGAATCTCTATTTGAGGCTTGGGAACGTTATAAGCTAGCAATTGATCGGTGCCCTTACCACAATATGTTACAAGTTACCATCATAGATACCTTCTATAATGGTCTGACATTGAGGCACCGGGATATTCTCAATGCTGCTGCTGGTGGGACTTTCATGAAAAGACGTCCCGAAGAATGCTATGATCTAATTGAGAACATGACTGCCCACCATAACTTTTGGGATTCCTCTGCAGAGAGGGATGAGTCATGTAAATCAGTTATTCCTTCATCATTATCTCCTGAAATAATAGCTCTCACCAAAAAGATGGATGATATCTCTACGGCTGTGTTAAGAATGAACCAAACTATGCAAAATCAACAGGTTCAAAATCAACAAGTGAAAGCCGTGGCCCGAAGTTGTGAAACTTGCGGAGGCCCACATCTGTATTCCGAGTGTCTAGCTATTGCTGGTTATCCTCAAGAGAACGTTTATGCTGCTCAAGGTTCCTAAAACATGGGGGGTAATTCTTACCAACCACAAAGGGACCGTAATCTCTTAAGCTATCATTCCAACAATTTTCTTGGACCTCCCAATTTTAACCAAAATCAAAACCGTAACTCGAATCAAAATCAGAATCGAGGAGATTTTAACCAAGGTCAAAACCCAAATTTCCAAAACCCGAACCAAAATCAAGGTCATTTTAATCAAAACAATTTTCAAAATGGCAATCAAAATCAAGGTTTTCAAGGAAATTTTCAAAGAAACCAAGGTCAAGGGAATTACAATCAGGGTAATTTCAATCAGAAAAATAATTTTCAGGGTAACAACAACCAAAACCAAGGAAATTTTCAAAACAACCGTGTTCAAAATTTTCCTAACCAAAATCAAAACGTTGTTCAACCCTCGTCTTCCTCCGATGAAGTGCTAAAACAATTCATGAAAGCACAAGAGGAAACGAATTGGTTATTGATCAGCAAGATCTCTGAGCTTCAGAAGTCTTTAAATGATCGACCCTCTGGCCCGGGTACACTACCGAGCAACACGATCGCTAACCCGAGGGGCGATGTTAAAGCGATCACTACCCGAAGTGGAGTATCATACAATGGACCCACGGCTCCCTCTACCTCTTCTTCTCCTCCTACTAAGGTAGCGAAACGTGAACCTGAGGTTACCACGGACACGGTACTTCCTACTAATAACGGAGGTACCAACAACGTCCACCCTCAAGTTGTCCCAGTCCCAACTCATAAGTCAAAAGTTGTATTCGATCCTCCGGAAAATTCTGATGAAATTCCAAAGAACAATCCTAAGCCTTCAATTCCATATCCTTCACGTTTAAATGATCAAAAGAACCGCGAAAAAGCTAATCATCAGATGGAAAAATTTTACTAAATTTTCCAAGAGTTACATTTCGATATTAGCTTCGTGGACGCTCTTCTTCTAATGCCTAAATTTGCTTCAACAATCAAAAATCTGATAAGCAATAAGGAAAAACTCTGTGAGATGGCTAAAACTCCACTTAATGAGCATTGCTCAGCAGTGCTCTTGAAAAAGCTTCCCGAAAAGCTTGGAGATCCCGAGAAATTTCTCATTCCTTGCATTTTCCCGGGGATGGTTGAATGTTTTGCCTTGGCTGATCTTGGTGCAAGCATTAACCTTATGCCTCATTCAGTCTAGAAAAGACTCTCTCTTCCTGCTCTCACTCCTAACTGCATGACTCTCAAGCTTGCAGACCGTACTATATCTCGTCCTCTCGGCATTACCGAAGATATCTTCATGAAAGTAGGAAAGTTCCATTTTCTGGCAGATTTCGTGATTGTTGATTTCGATGCTGACCCAAGAGTTCCTCTCATTCTCGGGAGGGGATTCTTAAGAACGGGTCGTGCTCTAATCGATGTTTTCGAGGAAGAAATCACTCTACGTGTTGGTAATGAAGCCGTCACATTCAATCTTGATCAGACTTCAAGATACTCCTTAAACTATGACGCTGAAACGGTAAACCGAATTGACATCATCGATGTTGCGTCAGAGGAGTATTCTCAAGAAGTCCTCGATTTCTCATCAAGTGGTAGTACCACTCTTTCTTCTGAGCCTATCATATCCGACTCTTCCCCTTCTCTCACTCTGTTTGAGGGAAGTGACTTCCTTTTGGAAGAGGTCGAGGCTTTTCTTGCTCAAGATAGCTCAATCCCTCATGAGATTGATGAAAACTATCTTGACCCGGAGGGGGATATTCTTCTCCTTGAAAGATTGTTAAATGACGATCCTTCACCCTCTCCATCTCCAAAACAACTTCATAAAGCGGAAATTAAGTCTATTGAAAAATCTGAAGAATTTCCCGAGGTTGAGCTCAAGGACTTGCCTCCTCATCTAGAATATGCATTTTTGGAGGGTGATGATAAATTGCCCGTCATTATTGCTAAAGACTTAAAAGATGAGGAAAAGGCTGTGATGAGGCGAAAAATGAACCATTTTTAGGGGGTCATTTAAGCCCGGAATTGAATTTATTTGATCAAATATTGCCCTAAATCATTCCTTTTATGATTTTAGGTACTTTGGGAGTGAAATCTGGAAAAGGAAGCAATTCGGACGTTTTTGGAGCATAAAAGTGAAGAAAACGCCAAAGACTTGATTTTCCATGCTTGTAACAGTGTGTGACAGCGTCAAGAGGAACAAGTTGACGGCGTCAAGAGTAAAGATCATGACGACCCAATACAGAAATGAAGGCATCACAAAGAAGAGCGTCAAGAGTTAAATGTGTAACGGCCTGGAAAAATGGAATACATGACGGCGTCAGATGTAGATCAAGGCAGTCCGAGGATTATTTTGGCAGCGAGATGACGGCGTCACAAGGTTGTTCTTCATGCCGTCAGCCTCTATTATCTATATATAGTTTTCTAATTTTCATTCATTAAGAGGAACAAGTTTGGAGAAACCCTAAGGCCGAACCATATACGTATTTTACAGCTTTTTCAAGGGTTTTCAGCCCTTGAACCCTTACATGTGTTAGTGAGATAAGTATTCTTTTAATTCAATCAATAAGTCTATGTGTTGGTTGTCTATATCTTGTGCTTGTCTTGATTCCACCATGCTAGGCTAGATTTATCTTGTGTTTGCTTAGATCTAATGAAACCTAGATGTTGATTATGTGTTGATTACTTGTTTATGGTTGTATTGGATGAATGATTTCAATGTTAGGCTTAAGAAAACTGGCAGATCTCCAATTGGTAACATGCTTGAATGTCTTAGGAAACATGAACCGATGTGTACTAGGTTTTATTGGTTGTATTTAATGCATGAGTAAATTCTAATGATCCCATGTTAAGAGCTTCTTAGCCGGCTCGACATAGGAGTGAAGTAGGCACTCATAGGATTGGGGAGTTAAGTATGCCACCCCATGAATGGTATTAAGGAATACAATCCGTCATCCACGCAACTATAACAAGTAATTAACGTGTAAAAGATATCTAGGGAGTAGTGAAATCTAAGTAAACACATTTCTCCACGTATTGCTCACAACCTTACTTTAATTTAGTTTTATTTTCATTTTTAGTATTTTATTTTGATTGCATCTTTAGTATTGGGTTAGTTGACTAGCAACTAATTCCGCCCAAATCCTTCAAACTCAAGATATTTACATGCTTTCTAAAAAATATAAAAATACAAAAAGAATCATCTCTCATCTCTAGAACTATTAATTAGGTTTTCTAATCCTAGCGACACTATTCCTAGCTGAACGATCAATCCCCCGGTACTTGTCATTATACTATACTACATCGATCAGGTACACTGCTTGGTGGGGGTTGTAAGCTTCTCAAGATTCCTTGAGAGGTAAAGCCTGGTGCAATCCCTACGCATCAAGTTTTTGGCGCCGCAGCCCGGGGAATAGTTATTGTCTAGGTTAGAATCTCTTTTTATTAGGTCTACTTGCTAGATTCCTTTCTAGTAAGATTTTATTTTTATTTTTAGGTTTTCTTTAGTCTATCTTATTTCTTTGTGTTTTTGTTCGTAACTTTTCACCACCAGACATCATGGACGATGGGAACATCTTTGAACCCGTCATCCCACCACAACAAAACCCACCACTAGAACCTCTTAGGCCCCGAACCTTAGGAGAGTATTCCTGACCTGGCCAGCAAGGCTACCGAAACACCATTGAGCTCACCGGAGCCAATGTGACCCCCTTGCGATCCGACACCATCCGGTTGGTGCAAAGCGGATGTGCATTCCATGGAATTCGTTCCGAAGATCCAAATCAACATCTCAAGGACTTCCTTAAAATCGTAGATTCCATAGACCTAGATGTTGCAACTAGAGAGACAACCCGATTACGCCTATTCCAATTCTCTCTACGGGATCAAGCTAGTCAATGGCTTGAGCGTTTACCCGCGGGATCCATCACCACATGGGATGATCTCACCACTCGTTTCCTTGCTCAATTTTTCCCACCTGGGAGAACTACTAAGCTTATAAATGACATCTTGATGTTCCAACAACGTCAAAATGAATCTCTTTATGAAGCATGGACTCGTTTCAAGGACTTACTCCAAAAAGTCCCTCATCATGGCATAGATCTTTGGCTCCAAGTCCAAATCTTTTATGACCATATCGATCTCCATGAGGTGAGCCATTGACCAATCGGCCGGTGGTAAGCTACGTGATCTAAGTGCGGAACAATCATGGGAACTCATAGAAGATCTTGCTCTCTATGACAACGAAAGTTGGAATGATCCCCGTGATTTGAACAAAACGGTCAAGGCAATATCTTTGCCTTCGAACAACTCTAGCACTCCCGACCGTAGGATCATGGAACTTGAGGACCAAGTCAAGTTTCTCATGAAATCCTACGAAGCTCCTAAGCCTTCAAGCCAAGTGAACAAAATCACTTCTTCATGCGAATTATGTAGTGGTCCCCATGACACTCGTGATTGTGTGGAACTCCTCGGAACAGCTTTTGCGGACTACGCATCCTCGCGTACCGACGAAGCGGGAGATAAGTGGTACTTTCAAACCCGAGCCAAACCCTTACGGTGATTCATACAACCCCTCTTGGAAAAATCACCCAAACCTTAGGTGGAAACAAAATCAACCCACTTCTTCCAATCCGCCTAATCGTTACCAACCAAACGGTCCACCCTCCAACCGTACTTTCAACAACAATCCTTCTAACAACTATGGTAGTACCTACAATCTTGAAGGGTTGATGTCTAAATTCATGACATCTCAAGAAGCTCGTATATCTAAGTTTGAAGCCGATTTCAAACAAAAGCAAAGCGAGATGACCACCAAAATCGACGCATTGTTAAAAGTTCTCAATGACCGAGAAATGGGAGCACTCCCAAGCGACACGGTCAAGAATCCGAAACTAAACGTTAATTCCATATCATCAGTTTCGTCACCCATTTTGTGTCCACAATACTACTCGGTTAAATCAACGAGCACGTGTTTCAAACAAAACCAAATTCTTTAAAAGGACCAATCAAGTAAAACACCCGATATAAAACCGGTCAAAAGTATAGTTGAAACACCTCCTACGCAAGACCTTGATGATGAATTCAAGGAACTTCCCCTTGAACGCCCCGTCATTGATATCTTAGCCCGTGCTCCCTACTATAGTGCCTTCCTAGAAAAATATGAGAAGTTTAAACTAGGTAAAAATGGGACCGCCTTCGTTCAAAACAAGTTGCCTAAAAAGCTTGTTGATCCGGGTATATTTGTTTTGCCTTGTAAGATAGGAAGATCTGAATCTTTTGACACACTAGCCGATTTAGGGTCAAGCCTCAACTTGATTCCCTTATCCCTATTCACCACTCTTAAGCTAGGAAAGTTAGAGGAAACGGAGGTATTGATAGGTCTAGCGGATGGGAGTATTGCCCACCCGGTGGGAATGATTAAGGATGTAGTTGTTCATGTAGGAAAGTTAACTATCTTAGCGGATTTTCACGTCCTAGACATGGTTAGTGACACTACATGCCCATTGTTGGTAGGAAGAGGATTTTTAGCAACCGCTAGCGCCATGATAGATTGTAAGGAGTCTAAGATAGCGGTAGGTGAAGGTGATACTTGGTCGGTATACGATGTTAAGAAGCATAGTTATGATTGTGATGATGAACCGACACCACATTGGGTAGAGATGAATAGGAGACCATCTAGATATGGACCTTGGATAGAAAGGAACTTTATAGGACCTCAACGCCCATTCTATCTAGAAAAGGATTTCACTGAAAAGACACATTCGGTGGAACAACTCATAGCTAGAGATGAGGAGCTAGATCCTTTTGAGGACCCCTTAGTCTTTAGGAAGATGATTGAGTTCTTGAGCATAATGCCTATTAATATAGAGATGAATAAGTGGAAAAGAGAGGGAGACAAGTGTAAATGGAGGTGGGACAAGCCACCTAAAGAAGGTGACGGATCATGGCATATGAGGATGACTTTGTATGATCCGAATGGAGAAAAGTTTGAAAGGTCATACCGTACTAAGAAAACCGATAGGAAGTTGAAACCTAAGTTTGATCCCAAAGATGTCCTCGATGAGGAGCTCACCCATGTCACGTAGTAACCCATGACCTTGAGTCTAGCTACAAGACTCGTAAATAAAGAAAAGCGTTTCTTGGGAGGCAACCCATGCTTTGTGTGATTGTATTTTGTTTGTTTGTTATTTGCTTCCGTATGCATGCTTTAATTTTTATTGTCGGTAGATCATGTTTCTAAATTAAAAAGTGGAAATACTTTACTTTGTTGTTTTGGCCTAGTCTTAACTACACCTAAAGGTATTTTTGCAAAAGATAAGTGTAAGGGGAAACCCCAAATATGTTTTTAAAGAAACAAACCGATCATGATTCTCCACAATATTAAGTGAACATGTATATTTGTATTTGTTAGAGTCAAATGCTTGTATCGAGTCATAAGGAAGTTTTGCAGGATTTTCCAGGAAGTAGGACCAAGTTTTTCCAGAAATTTTCCGGAAACAAAACATAAGAATTTCTGCAGGTCACTTCTGACGGCGTCATGAGCTTGCTCTTGACGGCGTCACGTGTAAAAATCTGGAAATTTTACCAGTTTTGTTTTTCTAATGGAGTTTTAAAGTTTTTGCTGAATTATTAAGTTTTATAATCTCCAGAAAATCTGCAAACTTCATTCCACAAGCATTATATCTTATTTTGTTTTCTAGTATTTAGTAACTTATGTAGATTGCCGCCGATTTTATGCGAGATTGTCTTGTTTGTTTTCTCAGGATTAACAGGTTATATATGACAAGAAGATGATTTATACTCTGGAAGGGAAGCTTTGATTGTTCATTTTCTTGGAGGAACATCTGACCTGGCCACCTTATTATCCATACCGAGCAAATCAGGGGAGTATTTGATTTCATTCGTTTTACTTATTTCATTTTTACATTCTTTACTTGAACATTGGGGACAATGTTCATCTTAAGTGTAAGGGGAGGGTAAAATGATGATTCCTTATAGATACGCTTTCACTTGAGTTTGTTTGTTTGACAGTAGATGTGTAATAAAACTATGAGAAATACTTGTTAGTGCAATTTTAGCGCCAAATTTAAAATTTTTTACAACATTTAGGAGTGAAACTTTAGCCATATCAAGCGTCTCATGGATAGGAGATTGTATGACTAGCACATAACCGTACTATTCAGAAAATCCACCCAAATATGTGTGGTTCGCCTTTAGATTTGATAGGAAAAGCATTTACTATTAGTGCTTATGAGTGTACCGGTAGCATTTAGATTCTAGAACTTGCGTTAGTGATGCATCCCGAGACCGCTAGTGAGACTACATTCGTGTAGTAGGATTTACTACATGATAAGATGCATTAGGATCACCCTTGTGTTAAACCCGTATTATAATTACTTGACCATTTAAGTCATATTACTTAGCTAGTTAAGTCAACTAATTTTTCCCACACCTTAGCGTTGTACTCATTTTTAGTACACGAAGCCCCTAGTACACCCCTCCGAGCCTATCTTTTCATTTCTAACTTTAAGCATTTTACTTAAAGGAAGAATTTGTTACACCCCACTTAAATGTACACCCAAATCGCCTTAGCCTTCCGTGTATGCACTCATCTTTAGTGCATTATTGTTATTTGTTAAACCCTAAGTTAACTTTCTAATTGACTACATGGTTGCTAAGTCGAGTCATATCCTTGTACATATTGTTTTGGGACGATTGGGACTCATGGGTAAAGTACTTATTTTATGGAGTAATGGGGAAGAACATCATTTATTACCCCCATATGTGCGTTAATCTTAAAAGTACTCCAAGTGTTTTGATTTTCTTAATTCGAGTCATTAGATTAGTTTATTGTAAAGTATGTAAAAATTCAAGTGTAAGGGGAATTTACATTCCCTATGATGTATTATTTTGGATGGTAGGGTAAGAGTGTATGCAACAAAAAAAAAAAAAAAAAAAATATATATATATATATATATATATATATATATATATATATATATATATATATATATATATATATATATATATATAGAAAAAGAAAAGAGAAAAAACATACGGACTACCATCCCGTTTCATTCTATGTTTATTTCATGTTTTTGTTATTTTTCATTTATTAGCTTAAGTCGAGTCTAGTCTTGGCTTAGCAACGCCATATTGTACATGTAATTAACGAAGATTGTTAACTCGCCACCAGTAAAGACTGCCTATATCCAACAAAACCGTGTATTTCATATCCCTACACCTAACGTTACAACCCTTTAAAAGACCTCTTTGATATTTTATCCTAGGTGCTTACGCCATGTGGTGGAGGTTTGATCCTTTCCCAAGCCTATGGTAATCTATTTTGCTATGACAGGTAGTGAGAGATATCTTCCATTTCCATATTGTAATTTATACTTTATTACACCCGAGAGATGTGAGTATCTAAACACTATTTGTGAGGTGCTAGTATATGACCTTCGTGCTTGTCTTTGGTCTTTTGTGGAACGATTATTTGTTGTAATTACTTTTATATTAGTGTTAAATGACCCCTAACTTGTATTTTGATTAGAATAAAAGCGCAATTGCTTAAGGACAAGCAAATCTCAAGTGTAAGGGTATATGATGAGGCGAAAAATGAACCACTTTTAGGGGGTCATTTAAGCCCGGAATTGAATTTATTTGATCAAATATTGCCCTAAATCGTTCCTTTTGTGATTTTAGGTACTTTGGGAGTGAAATCTGGAAAAGGAAGCAATTCGGACGTTTTTTGAGCATAAAAGTGAAGAAAACGCCAAAGACTTAATTTTCCATGCTTGTAACAGTGTGTGACGGCGTCAAGAGGAACAAGTTAACGGCGTCAAGAGTAAAGATAATGACAACCCAGTACAGAAATGAAGGCGTCACAAAGAAGAGCGTCAAGAGTTAAATGTGTGACGGCCTGGAAAAATGGAATACATGACGGCGTCAGATGTAGATCAAGGCAGTCCGAGGATTATTTTGGCGGCGAGATGACGGCGTCACAAGGTTGTTCTTCATGCCGTCAGCCTCTATTATTTATATATAGTTTTCTAATTTTCATTCATTAAGAGGAACAAGTTTGGAGAAACCCTAAGGCCGAACCATATACGTATTTTACAGCTTTTTCAAGGGTTTTCAGCCCTTGAACCCTTACATGTGTTATTGAGATAAGTATTCTTTTAATTCAATCAATATGTCTATGTGTTGGTTGTCTATATCTTGTGCTTGTCTTGATTCCACCATGCTAGGCTAGATTTATCTTGTGTTTGCTTAGATCTAATGAAACCTAGATGTTGATTATGTGTTGATTACTTGTTTATGGTTGTATTGGATGAATGATTTCAATGTTAGGCTTAAGAAAACAGGAAGATCTCCAATTGGTAACATGCTTGAACGTCTTAGGAAACATGAACCGATGTGTACTAGGTTTTATTGGTTGTATTTAATGCATGAGTAAATTCTAATGATCCCATGTTAGGAACTTCTTAGCCGGCTCGACATAGGAGTGAAGTAGGCACTCATAGGATTGGGGAGTTAAGTACGCCACCCCATGAATGGTATTAAGGAATACAATCCGTCATCCACGCAACTATAACAAGTAATTAACGTGTAAAAGATATCTAGGGAGTAGTGAAATCTAAGTAAACACATTTCTCCACTTATTGCTCACAACCTTAGTTTAATTTAGTTTTATTTTCATTTTTAGTATTTTATTTTGATTGCATCTTTAGTATTGGGTTAGTTGACTAGCAACTAATTCCGCCCAAATCCTTCAAACCCGAGATATTTACTTGCTTTCTAAAAAATATAAAAATACAAAAAGAATCATCTCTCATCTCTAGAACTAGTAATTAGGTTTTCTAATCCTAGCGACACTATTCCTAGCTGAACGATCAATCCCCCGGTACTTGTCATTATACTATACTGCATCGATCAGGTACACTGCCTGGTGGGGGTTGTAAGCTTCTCAAGATCCCTTGAGAGGTAAAGCCTGGTGCAATCCCTACGCATCAGGCTGCACTCCTAAAGGTTCTTAAGTCACACAAGCAAGTAATTGCTTGGAAACTCTCCGACATTAAGGATATTTGCCCAGACTTTTGTACACACAAAATCTTAATGGAGGATGACTTTAAGCCAGCAGTGCAACAACAGAGAAGGGTAAATCCCAAAATCCACGAAGTTATCAAACAAGAGGTTCTAAAACTTCTTGATGCGGGATTGATTTACCCTATATCTGACAGTCCCTGGGTTAGCCCAATTCATTGCGTTCCTAAAAAGGGTGGCATAACCGTTGTCACCAACGAGGAAAACGAGTTGATTCCAACTCGTTTGGTCACGGGTTGGTGAGTATGTATTGACTATCGTAAGTTGAATGAAGCCACCCGTAAAGACCATTTTCCTCTACCTTTTATGGACCAGATGCTCGAAAGACTAGCGGGGAATGAATACTACTGTTTCCTCGATGGTTTCTCGGGTTACTTCCAAATCCCCATTGATCCACAGGATCACGAGAAAACTACCTTCACATGCCCCTATGGAACTTTTGCTTACAGACGTATGCCTTTCGGCTTATGTAATGCACCAGGCACGTTCCAAAGGTGCATGATGTCAATATTTTCCGACATGATCGGGAAAACCATGGAGGTATTTATGGATGACTTTTCAGTCATCGGGGATTCATTCCAGTCTTGTCTCTCCCACTTGGAACAAATGCTTAAACATTGTAAAGAAACGAATTTGAGTCTCAACTGGGAGAAGAGCCATTTTATGGTTATAGAGAGCATTGTCCTCGGCAATAAAATTTCAAAAAACGGGATTGAGGTTGACAAAGCCAAAATTGATGTCATTGCTAAATTACCTCATCCCACTACCGTTAAAGGTATTAGGAGCTTTTTGGGTCATGCCGGCTTCTATCGTAGGTTTATCCAAGATTTCTCTAAAATTTCCGGGCCTTTGACCCATCTCTTTGAGAAGGATGCTACTTTCATCTTCTCTCCTGAGTGCATCGAAGCTTTTGAAACATTAAAGAAAAAGCTTACCGAGGCACCGATTCTTGTTGCCCCCGATTAGGACCTACCTTTTGAGCTTATGTGCGATGCCAGTGATTTTGCCATAGGTGCGGTCTTGGGGCAACGAAAAGCAAAATACTTTCAGCCTATACACTACGCAAGCAAAACTATGACCGAGGCTCAGAGTCAATACACCACCACTGAAAAAGAACTATTGGCTGTGGTGTATGCCTTTGAAAAATTCTGGCCATACTTGATACTGACCAAATGCATAGTGTACACGGATCACTCGGCTTTGAATTACCTATTTGCAAAACAAGATGCAAAGCCGAGGCTACTCCGTTGGGTTCTCCTCCTCCAAGAATTTGATATCATTATCCGTGATAAAAAGGGAGCCGAGAACCTTGCTGCTGATCATCTCTCACAATTAGAAAACCCTCACCAGGATGTGTCTGAGAAACAGGAAATAAATGAAACATTTCCTCTCAAACACTCGATGCGGTTACTTTTCGTGGTGACTCTACTACCCCATGGTTTGCCGACTTTGCAAATTACCATGCGGGTAACTTCATCGTGAAGGGGATGTCATCCCAACAGAAAAACAAATTCTTTAAAGACGTTAAACATTACTTCTGGGACGACCCCTATTTGTTCAAAATCTGTGCCAATCAAGTCATCAGGCGATGTGTTTACGGACAGGAAGCCGCTGATATTCTCAAGGCTTGCCATGCTGGACCCACCGGGGGCCATCACAGTCCTAACTACACCGCCAAAAAGGTGTTTGACTCCAGTTTCTATTGGCCCACAATTTATAAGGATGCCCACGAACTAGTCAAAGCTTGTGATGCTTGTCAGCTTCACGGGAATATTTCACAGAAGAACGAAATGCCACAAAATGCCATTTAAGTTTGTGAAATATTTGACGTCTGGGGCATTGATTTTATGGGGCCATTCCCATCTTCTCGTGGAAACAAATACATTCTCGTGGCTGTTGACTACTTGTCAAAATGGGTTGAGGCAAAAGCCTTACCCACTAACGATGCCCGAGTTGTTGTAAAATTCTTGAAATCCCTCTTTGCTCGTTTTGGAACTCCCCGTGCCATCATTAGTGATCGCGGTACTCACTTTTGCAATGATCAATTCGCAAAAGTCATGCTTAAGTACGGTGCTACTCACCGTCTTTCTACCGCGTATCACCCATAAACAAGTGGGCAGGTGGAGGTTTCAAACCGTGGTATTAAACGGATTCTTGAGAGGACCGTAGGTGAAAACCGTGCTTCCTGGTCGGACAAACTAGATGATGCACTTTGGGCCTTCCGTACAGCTTACAAAACACCCATCGGGTGTACTCCCTACAAGCTTGTATATGGGAAGGCATGTCATTTACCGATCGAGCTTGAGCACAAAGCCTATTGGGCCTTGAAACATGCAAACTACAACCTTCATAAAGTGGGTGATCACCGTAAGGTTCAACTCAATGAATTAAACGAACTTCGTGATCAAGCCTACGAGAACTCTTTGATCTACAAAGAAAAGACAAAGAAGATCCACAACTCCAAAATTAAGAACCGCGTTTTTAACGTCGTTGACAGAGTCCTTCTTTTCAATTCACGGTTAAAGATCTTCTCGGGGAAATTAAAAACCCGATGGACTGGACCATTCACTGTTGCAAAAGTATACCCATACGGGACTGTTGAGCTATCTCAACCCGAAGGTCCTAACTTCAAAGTGAATGGTCATCGTTTGAAACATTATTTTGGAGAGGACATACCATCCATGGTTGTCCCGGATCTCCAAACTTTCCCCATGGACCAATGAATTCGAGGATCGAGTCAAGCTAGTGACTCGGTGAACAAAAATTAGCAAAATATGGGTTTTCACCCATATCTCCGACTTCTTTCTACTTTCTAACACTCTAGTGTGGGGGAGTGGCCGTCCCCCACCTTTTACAAAGTAAATATGTATATAAGTTTCAAAAAAAATGTTTGTATGTACATATAAATAAAGTGAAAAATTAAAACGATATTTCCACAGTTAGCTTAGAATATTCCCTTTTTCCGTTCAAAGAATCGGCGTAATAGCCGGGACTTTGAATATTCAGGACAATATTCAATTCTAGTGTGGGGGGGAAATTCTAGCAAATTTTATCACAAAATACTTTCTAAATACCCCCATTTTGGCCCAAATTTTTCACTTTATTTCAAAAATTTTGTGGTTATCAGTCCGCCATGTCTAAACAACAAAAGGATTGGCTAATCCAGGAGCAAACGGCTCTTGGTAAAGATATCTCAAATCCGTTGACGGCTTGCAATTTGCCCAAAATTGTATGGTATCTCAACTCGCCATATCCAAAAAAGTGATAGAGTTGGCTAGCCCGCAAGATTATGGCTTGTGGTAAAGGCAGTGGAAAAACCATAATTGGTAATCAGCTCACCAAGATGTTGACTTAGTCCATCAAAAGTTGGCTAGTCCAGAAGCAAACGGCTTTTGGTAAAGACAAATCAAATCCGTTGACAGCTGGTGGTTTGCTCAAAATCACATGGTTATCAGGTGGACCATAGTTCTTACTTGAACTGATACATTTGGCTACTCCAAAAGTGATGGCTTTTGGTAAAGAGTTTCAAATCCATTAAGTTTTTCTCAAAAGATTGCTAGGGACTAGCAATGTTTTAGTGTGGAGGATTGATAAGTGTGTAAATACTCATCATTTTTACCTATTCTGAGCTGCCAAAACATCTAAAAACACTCATAATTGCATCAAAATACTGAAAATATCCCAGGAATGTTTTTTATATGTTTCAGATGCAAAATAATCAAAAACAGATGAAAAATGAACAAAGTTTGCATAATTGGCAGTTTCAGTCCCTCATCTTTCAAAAAGTTGTCAAATCTAGTCCCTGGCTATTCTAAAAACTTGAAAATGTCACCAAAGGTCCTTTTAAATCTCAAAGTTACATAATTAGTCCTTTGGTGCAAAGTTTTACAAAATTGCAAGTTTAGTCCCTGAACTTTGAAAATTGATAAAAATGGTCCCTGGGATATTAAAACTTTGAGAAAAGTAAATTTTGTCCTTGTACTTCTCATATATGGCAGGAATGGTCCTTGTTTGGAAAGTTTGGTGTATTTACAGAATTGGTCCCTGAAGTTTCAAAGTATGGCATATTTAGTCCCTGGAAATTTTTAAAGTGAAAAAGTCAACATGGTACCTTGGACTATGGAAATTTGGCAGAAAATACCCTTATGAGAACTTTGGGAGAATGGCAAATCAGGTCCTCAAAATCTACACCCAGCCCACCCACCTTATTCCCCTGGCCCAAATAACCAAAATCCCACCCAAACCCCCTTTTGATATATTCCCAGGGTCAACCCCCCTTCTTTGACCACCCTTTCCCTCCCAATCCCCAAATACCACAAACCAAAAACCACTGCTGGTTTTCTCCCCCCCCCCCCCCAACCACCCCACTTGCATGTCAATTCTCCATCACCCAACCCACCATACACCTACCATCACCTCCACAATAAATGCACCCCCACCCCTTCAAGTTATCAGAAGCAATTTGCAAATAATCTTTTGGCGCCAAAACACGTGGAGGGCTGAGATGAGGCTACAGTGATCCAATGGCTATTATTAATGATGGGAAATACTCAGAAGGTGATCACAAACCCTAATCCACAGCTATAAATAGAAGAGAAGAGCAATGGAAGAAGTGTTAGCTAAATTTAGTAGATTTTAAATCGTATAAGCAAATTTCTAGTTTTTAGTTTGTAATTTAGATCTCTGTTGACATAAATAATGTGTGAAAACATTATTCATATCTTTCGATATCTCTATATTTTGACGATCACAAAATGTAAAATCGTCAATCGTATAATTACTACGTAAACAAGTATTAAGCTAGTTTATATCACTATATCCAACATTATCACTTAAGGTATGGATAAACAAGTGCTTAATACATCTCATGATCAAAGGGGTATTTAATTAACTAACACAAAGTTTATCTAATTATATAAACATATTATATATTTTTGAAAAACACTTTTGGTAATTAAGAAAAATGTTTTATTCATACTAAATATATGAATTCAAATTTTTAACCAAAATCAGTTAGTTTTTCACCAAATAAACTTTCCCCACTAAAAGACAAAGATTCTGGCCGTTTCAGCTGGGCGGCCCCCTTAAAATTAATGGGACCGGCCTTGATTTCAGGGGACCGGCCACGCTCCTCTGTCAGAATCTTTTGCCTATAAATACCACCTTAAACCTGAATTTTTTCCTCACCTTTTGCACGAAATTTTCAGATCTATAACTCTCTAAACATCCTCTAAAACCCTTTGATCATTTGTATATTAATCCTTGTTTCAAGTGATTCAATCCCTCATCATCCATTCTCATCCAAAGTGCAAAAGAAGAACACTCTTTCTACAACCAAGCTCAAGGAGTGTTGAAGAGTAGTTGTGCATAGTGTATATATACATTCATTTGTGAATATTGTGTTGTGCTTGTTATATATTGTTTAGAAGATATAGAAGTTGTGTAGAAGGTAGAAGTTGATTAGTAGTGAAGTAGGTTAGTTGTGAAGATTGGTGTGAATTAGAAGATAGGTGTGAAGAAGATAAGTGTGAAGAAGATTGGTGTGTAGTATATTGGTGTGAAGAAGTTGTGTAGAAGTTGTGATCAAGTTGTGAAGTTGTTGTGGTGTGTAAATTGGTGTGTAAGGTTTTCTCCGCCAAAAGGGAGTTTGTTGACATAGTGAAGAATACTCTCGAGTAGGTGACTCGGGGAGTGGAGTAGGAACAAGGAAGGTGTCCTTGTAGCCGAACCACTATAAATCCTTGTGTTGTGGTTTGATCTTTCCAACTCTTCTCATTACTTATTCATTTACCTTTACTATATTAGCTTTGTTAGTTTGTTACCATACAATTGTTCATATATTGCAAGTATTGAGTTCACATAAACTAGAATCGAAGTTTTTTAAAACAAACTTGTGTTTATAAATTTAAAAGAACGTAAAACTATTCAACCCCCCCCCCCTTCTAGTTTTCCACAATTGGTATCAGGAGCCACGTCTAGCAAGATTTTTAAAATATATTGTATTTTAAAACTTGTAACGATCTATGGAATCTGAAAAATATTTAGAAGGGCAATCTATGCAAAGACCACCACTATTTGAAAGTGATGGATTTTTATATTGGAAAAATCGATTCGAAACTTATGTGAAATCAAAAGATCTAGATCTTTGGCATATTATTACCAAAGGTGATTTTTTACCTATTCAAAATAACCCCGAAACTAAGAAAGATGAAATCGTACCTTTTGAAAAACAAAATGATGATTTAAAAAGAAAACTTGCTAAAAATAATTAAGCAAAAATGGTTATTTACAATGCGCTACCACGTAAAGAGTACGAAAGGATCTTTATGTGTGAAACCGCAAAAGAAATTTGGAACTCTTTGTTAATAACCCACCAAGGTAATAATCAAGTCAAAGATAACAAAATAGATCTACTTGTTCAACAATATGAGCAATTCACGATTCCGGAAGAGGAATCAATTGATAATGCTTTTGCTAGATTTAACACTATAATCACAAGTTTAAAAGCACTTGATGAGAATTTCTCTAGTAAGAATTTTGTTAGGAAGTTTCTTAGAGCTCTTTACCCAAAATGGTAAGCTAAAGTGACGGCTATTGAAGAATCAAAGAATTTGTCAACGCTACAACTTGATGAATTAATTGGTAATTTAAAAGTCTACGAAGCAATAATAAAGAAGGACTCTGAAATGGTTAAAGGGAAACGAGAGCAAAGCAAGTCAATCGCCTTGAAAGCTAGAAAGGAATCCAACAACGAAGATAGCTCATCTTCCGAAAGCGAAGACGAAGAATATGCCATGGCCGTAAGAGATTTCAAGAAATTCTTCAAAAGGCGAGGAAGATTCGTTAGACAACCACACGATGAAAGAAGAACATCTCAAAAGAATAATGATGACAAGTATAGCAAGAATGAGAGAAAATGTTTCAAGTGTGGTGATCCGAATCACCTTATTGGAAAATGTCCAATGATGACAAGAGATCAAAATCAAAGAGCGTTTGTTGGAGGTGCTTGGAGTGATAGCGATGAAGATGAGAAAGAAACAACAAAGGAAGAAAAGTGTCTCATGGCTAAAACATCAAGTGAGGTACGTTCCGAAACCGAATATTTTAGTGATGAAAATCTATCATTAGATGAAAAAGACTTAGATAGTGAATACAATAGATTATGCAAACTAGGACAACAAGTTATGGCTAAAAAAAATCACTAAAATACATAAATAACCAATTAGAAAATGAAGTACTTGAACTAAAAATTAAAATACATCAACTTGAGAAAGGTAAAGAAACTTTTGAAGAATGTAAATCATGTCAAGAGCTCAGAAGTGAAAACAACAAACTTAAGGAAGAAATTTGTAAACTTGATAAATTTGAAAATAGTAGTAACTCACTTAGTAAAATTATAAGTATTCAAAGAATATCCGGAGATAAAACCGGTCTAGGTTTTAACTCAACCGAAGCCTCAACAAGTGAAGTTAAAAATGTTAAATCTGAAAGCGAACTCAAGGAACTAAAACCTTCAAAATCTAATCCTGAGTATATACTCATAAATGATAAGAAAATACATCTAGCTAGTAATGAAGAAATAAAATCGTTTTATAAACCATCTTTAAAAACCGAAGTAGGATCGTCCAAATCTAAAACAAGATCTAAAACTCCACCACCTAGGAAACCGAATAATTCTTACCCTAGACCTAAAACACCTCAACCAAGAGTAAACCAAAATAGACGAAACTTTAACAATAATCAACAAATGTGGAACTTCAATCCATGGGGAATGTTTCCACCATATATGCACCCAAGTCAAATACAAAACATGTTCGGGACAAACAACTTTGGTCAGATGAGACAATGGGGACCAACGTAAAAACTTTCGCCATTCATACATGGAAATCTTTGATGTCACCCCGTGTTCGGACTTTCCCTTGAAGATTTTGAAGTTAAACGCATTGAAGACGAAAGGTACACATTTCCTTTTATTTCCTTGTAAACAAATGCATGCTTAGTTTAGTATCTAGCTTTTATGTGATTTTGATTGGTTCATTATTCTCTCTAGTTTTTTTCTTTTTTTTTTATTTCTATACATATATATATTTATTTATTTATACTATATATATATATATATATATATATATATATATATATATATATATATATATATATATATATACATATATATACACTTAGCTATATCTAGGATCTTATAACCTAGAAAATGCATTTGTTGATTTTCTAGAACTAGAAATTGTTCGTTTACGAACCTTTTCTTTTCCCCATTTGCCTTATTGAACTTTAATGTTCAACAACACTCATGCTGATGAAGAGAGATGAGTCGAAAAATCTATGGATGAAACAAACTCCCAGCTTCCATTGCATACGTCTCCCTCCTTTATTCTCGTCTTATAAGCCCATACTACACACACACACACACACACACACACACACACACACACACACAGATATATATATATATATATATATATATATATATATATATATATATATATATATATATATATATATATGTATACATATATATATATATATATATATATATATATATATGTATACATATATATATATACTTATGAACCTTCCACAACTTTCTCGTGTACTTGACAACTTGATAAATTTCATCCGAAATGATCAAGAAAATTTAATTGGCAAAATGTCAAGTAAAAGTGTCAAGTAATTCCTTTCGTGCAAATACCCTCCAACGTATTTTTGATTAAATATAAATCTAATACATACATATAAATATTTTCTTGTTCCTTCCAGAAACCAAAAAATCACAAAAATCAAATTTTGGAGGGCGGCCCCCTTAATGTTTAAGGGGACCGGCAGCCAAATGAAGGGCGGCCCCCTTAATGTTTAAAGGGGCCGGCCATCTGATAGCTCAAACCCGTTTTTCTCCTTTTTCCTTTTGCCAAACACTCCACTTTTTCATACTCCCCTTCCCCTGCTTCTGCTGTGACGAAAACCAAAACCCAAAAACATCTCAAATCACTTCCAAATCACATAATTCGGGTTAATTCGCAAAGGGAAAATTCATCTAACACAATCACCATTACGTATTGTAAGTTTTTCATAACACGTTTCATCTAATTTCATCTTATTTGGTCATACTCATGATTATGCATGTTTTATAAAATTCTTTAATTTCACAATTTCTTTCGAATTAAGTCCTAAAACTACATAACCAAATGCTTCCCCTAGGATTAGAATGATTAATCAACACTAGAAACTAGTAATTATAAACTATCATGTCGAAAATTTTTGAAAAACTTCATACACTCCTTTTCAAAAATTTTAATAAACTCATTGTTGAATAATGGTTTGAAAACGTGTTAAAACTAATCACATTATACTTTTGTAACTTGTAAAACTTGAAATTACATTTTTCGACCAAGAAAAATTATATTGGTTCACAATATAGGGGTGTTTGTATTATGTCCAAATAATTCCGAAACCTAGTCATTATAATTTTTATATAACTTTGTTATAATTATAAACCTAAGAATTGCTAATCGGACTTGTCAAGATATATAATTCATATATATATTGGCATACTAGTGGTATAAGTTACTAGTTAAGGAAGCGTTTGGTTTATTGCTAAAAATGACATTTTTAAGTAAAAATACAAACCATCTTTTTCAAAAACAAATCACATGCATAAGAAACTCGCAAGAAATAGCTAGTTTTACAATCTAATTTAAATCTAGTAAATTTCATGATATATTAAGATGTTTAAAAGGGCGTTTGAATTTGTCCATAACTACTTATTAAACATCGTAAAGTATATCTAGAATGAGTTAAAAACAATATTAAGGAACATGGTAATCTACTTCTTAGGATTAGTAACGAAGTATGTTTATGTTCCAACATAAGCCTTAACAATATATATATACTTTTATCTTTCTTTATATTTATTTTGGTCTTTTTGTATTGTTGATGTGTTTAGGTGAAAATGCCAAAAGCAACTACCGAAGATCTTTATCACACTAAAAACTACATTCCTAAAGTTTCCCAACTCCCTACCACATCTCCTTCCATTGGACTTATATATCGTCAAATTGAAGATAGAAATGTTCATGAAAGACGTGTAGTAGATCTAGCTTTTGCTCAATCCGAATACATAAATCGCTTGTTTTCAAGCATCAACTTCAATTGTCTTTATGAAATAAATGAACCTATCATTCCTCGCTTCATAATGGATTTCTATAGCCAAGTCACCGTCCAAACCAATGATCTTGGTTTCATCACCATCTCTTTCATGATTCAAAATGAATTTATCACCCTAACTCTCGAACAATTTGGTCATATCCTCCAAATTCCATTTAGAGGTCAAGCCATTTTCACAAACGAGTGGGACCTCGAATCTCTTAATCGCTATCGACCAACCTTCGGTCCCTATCTCGACGAAATTCCTCATCCCGACGAAATTCGTCAAGTCCTTGGTGTGGAACGTGCCACCACAAGCCGAAAAATAAAATCCAAAAACGTTCAAATCACTCCATACCAACTTCTCCTCAAGGAATTAAGCCCCCACATGAAGCGTTGGGAAGAACTCATTCGTGAGAATGCGTTTGGTACTGGAGGTCACCGGGACCATCTCCCGGCGTGCCTTGCTCACATGTTGTATTGTATAGCTGTCGAAAAGCCATACAATTTGGCCTACTTCTTTATCAAATGAATTGAGTGTGCTAGAAAAACTCCCAAAGCCAACCTTCCATATGGAATGTTCCTCACTCGTCTCTATCGTCATGTTATCGAGTACTACCCCGATCTTGACAATAGCATCTATGAGTCCATGTACCCCACTCTACGTCCTCTCGCTCTAAAACAAGCTCGACGAACTCGAAGTGACAAGGGTAAACCTCGTCGTCATAGCTTTCATGGATCATCTTCAAGGCAAGACGATGACGATGAGGAGGAAAACATCCATGATGCTAGTACCCCTTCGTTTTCTGAGTTCGTTGACAATTTAGAGGATCTTGACTATCCCGAGTATTCTACCCCATCTCCTAGTGATCAAAACAAAGAAGTGCTTCATGAACGAACTACCGAGATGCTTAGAAGACAAAAGAGCTTGCACGAAGAAGTTAGAGGTGGCTTCAAATCTATAGGAAAGACTTTGAAGGGTATCTTCGGGAAGAAAAAGAAATGATATGCTTGGATTATATTTGTTAAACAATATTTAATTTTTATGTTTTGTGTGCTATTTGTCCGAAGTATATTCGGAAGTACTTGTTATTTGGATATTTGTTTAGGATGCTAACTTGATTGTTTTTAATATATGCTTTTTAATGCATGCTTCTCTTAATCTATATATATGTTTGCATGATTAGTTAATGTTTATATAAATATATGACATGTATGCTTTCTAATAGATCAAAACAAATGTGAAATGTCCAAATAGAGCTTGCTGCAAATACAAAACATAACATAACATTTTTCCAGAAAATTTTTGAAAATTTTTGATTTCTGGGTCGTCAGATGGGCGGCCCCCTTAATTCATAAGGGCGGCCCCCTTAAATTTAAGGGGACCGGCCTCCATTTAAGGGGACCGGCCATCTGGAACAGTTTTCACACTGTTTTCTTTTGCATCTTGTGATCCCTTTTGCTAGTCCCAGCTATCATTTCCCATAAAAACTAAACTGATTTTGAAATATGACATTACAATTTCAAATTAATTCCACTTCTAAACATGTTTTCCCACTATATAATCCCCATGCATGTTTAATTCACATTCCATCATCCTCAAACATTCATCAAACATCATCATGTCATCACCAAGAACCACCTATTCAAACAATGCCAAGAAACAAAAACTTGTCATCATTCCACCCAAACAACTCTTCATTGATCTTACAAATGAAGACAACACCACTCCATCTCCACCACCTCAATGTTCATCTCCTAGTGCACCAAATGCACCCTCCAAAACACCTTCAACAAATGGAAAGTCCACTTCCTCCATACCATCCATTTCATCCATAAATGACTACATCAACACCCACTTATCTCCTCCAACAATTGATCAACCATCACAACCTATCAATGAAAACACAACTCTTGCACTCACTCTCTCATTATCACCATTAACACCTCTTGATGCACATTTCTCATCATCTCCTATCAATCCACCAACCTATAACCCCGTCCCATGGAGCTTACTTGAAGCTCATGGAGACACTTGCCTTTGTTGCATTCACAACCGAATAATTGTGTTCGAATTAAGAGATGAGATCCAATACATGTTTTCTCATATTGAAAACTTGTTGCATCAACCACCAACAACAAACACAACACATCCACCGCCATCAACAAACACACCTCCACCATCACCATCTCCATGTTCACCATCCATTCCTCCCAATTAAACATGCTTGGTGTTTTACAAATAAAATTGTGTTAAACCTTTTTGGATGGCAAGCTCTAGAGAGGACTCTCATGTTTGAGCCTTGGTTTTTTTTTTTTTTTTTTTTTAGTGATGATTCTAAGCCTTTAAAGCTTTTCTTAGTTGCATTACTTGTTATGGTTCTTAATGTAATGCTTAATGTATCTTTTTCATATTATTAATGTTATGGTTATGTTTAGTCTCTACTCTTGCATGCTATATACATATATATGTTGCTTGCCACTAAATATTTTTGCAAGATATCCATATCTCGATTCCTTTTGGCCTCAAAACGAGGGGGAGTATACTTCGAGGGGGAGCTTACATTAACATGGGATAACCTTTTTGATGCTAACAAAAAGGGGGAGAAGTGATATAAACTCACAATAATACTTGAATATATACTAATTTTTGATTAAAGAGTTTAAATTTTGTAATCATCAAAAAGGGGGAGATTGTTGACATAAATAATGTGTGAAAACGTTATTCATATCTTTCGATATCTCTATATTTTGACGATCACAAAATGTAAAATCGTCAATCGTATAATTACTACGTAAACAAGTATTAAGCTAGTTTATATCACTATATCCAACATTATCACTTAAGGTATGGATAAACAAGTGCTTAATACATCTCATGATCAAAGGGGTATTTAATTAACTAACACAAAGTTTATCTAATTATATAAAACATATTATATATTTTTGAAAAACACTTTTGGTAATTAAGAAAAATGTTTTATTCATACTAAATATATGAATTCAAATTTTTAACCAAAATCAGTTAGTTTTTCACCAAATAAACTTTCCCCACTGAAAGACAAAGATTCTGGCCATTTCAGCTGGGCGGCCCCCTTAATTATAAGGGGCGGTCCCCTTAAAATTAATGGGACCGGCCTTGATTTAAGGGGACCGGCCACGCTCCTCTGTCAGAATCTTTTGCCTATAAATACCACCTTAAACCTGAATTTTTTCCTCACCTTTTGCACGAAATTTTCAGATCTATAACTCTCTAAACATCCTCTAAAACCCTTTGATCATTTGTATATTAATCCTTGTTTCAAGTGATTCAATCCCTCATCATCCATTCTCATCCAAAGTGCAAAAGAAGAACACTCTTTCTACAACCAAGCTCAAGGAGTGTTGAAGAGTAGTTGTGCATAGTGTATATATACATTCATTTGTGAATATTGTGTTGTGCTTGTTATATATTGTTTAGAAGATATAGAAGTTGTGTAGAAGGTAGAAGTTGATTAGTAGTGAAGTAGGTTAGTTGTGAAGATTGGTGTGAATTAGAAGATAGGTGTGAAGAAGATAGGTGTGAAGAAGATTGGTGTGTAGTATATTGGTGTGAAGAAGTTGTGTAGAAGTTGTGATCAAGTTGTGAAGTTGTTGTGGTGTGTAAATTGGTGTGTAAGGTTTTCTCCGCCAAAAGGGAGTTTGTTGACATAGTGAAGAAAACTCTCGAGTAGGTGACTCGGGGAGTGGAGTAGGAACAAGGAAGGTGTCCTTGTAGCCGAACCACTATAAATCCTTGTGTTGTGGTTTGATCTTTCCAACTCTTCTCATTACTTATTCATTTACCTATACTATATTAGCTTTTTTAGTTTGTTACCATACAATTGTTCATATAGTGCAAGTATTGAGTTCACATAAACTAGAATCGAAGTTTTTTAAAACAAACATGGAAAAATCGATTCGAAACTTATGTGTTGGATTTAGTGTGGCTTATGCCCCATTTCCATTCACTTGTGAGTGGTGTAGCTTATTTTATTCTTAACATAGCTTATTTAATCATTTTCAATCAGCAAATCAGGATTAAAGTTCATAAAAGTCAATCTAAGTTTGTAATTTCAAAAAGTCAAAAGTGACCTTGTTTCAAAAATCCAAATCTTTGAAGAATATTTGTGATTTTTGTGTTTAGTTTGAGACTTTGATCTTTTTAGAAGTTAAAGATTGTCACCTAGTGTACAAGTTCCCACAAACAGCTTATTTTTAAGATTTTTCTACAAGCTTGTGCAAGAGGTTAATTAGACCTGCAGGGCAAGCATATGCCCTGTGCACAGGTTTTTCACCAATTTTCAAAGTTGTTTTGTGATCACTCTAGTGTACCCCACACCCTGTACTTTGGATTCTTAGAAAGCCAGTAAGCTCATTTACCATTCCCAGTGCTTATTTTGTGATCTTGAGCTTATTTGATAGGGCTGCTAGCCCTATTTAGTTTGACTAGTTCCTGAGTGTACACTAAGAGACTCAGTGTGTGACCCCAACTTCCATTGCCCATCCAGTGCTCATTAATAAGCTATAAGGTCAGCTTATTGCCTTATTTTGTAGCCCTCCAGTCCATTTTCAAGTTTCAAGTTTTACTTTGGACCCACCTTGGCTTCTGTGGACCCCACAAAGGTCCAAAATCCTTGGGTTTGGCCTGTTTTGGCCTTGTAGTTACTTAAGTGCTTATTTGTTCATAATAGCTTTTCCAGATTGCTTATTTGTTCCATTTGGCTTATTTCAAGTGTGTAATCATCTGTGTATGCTTAATTTGTCATTTCCAAGCTTTTTCAAACATGGCATAAGTCCTAATAAGCTATATTGTACACTGTTTGGAACAAGGGGTGCACTTAGCTTATTAATAAGCTATTCAGAAAGTGTCTTTGTAAAAGTTTCTTGTTTTTAGCTTATTTTCATCTGTCAAAAAGAAAATCCAACAAAAAACCAAATTTACAAATAGTGATAGCTTCTATTTAATAGATTTTATCTTTTTAATTTTTCTTTTTAGCTTATTAATAAGCAACTCATCATTTTTATAATTTTCTTAATTTCCTGTCACTTTAAGGTATTTTCAATAAATTTCTTAGATTTTTCTCTATTATTTTGATAATTATTAGAATTAAAAATAGTTTAATTAATTAATTAGGTAATATTAGTAATTAAATAGTTTTCTTAATTTTTAATTAACAACAGTAGGTTTTTATATTTTTCCTAGGTTTCATAAATCATTTAAGACTTTTAGAAAACAGTTTCTTAAATTCTACTGTTCATTTTCTAATTTTCTTAATCAATTTAGTTAAATTAGATTTAAATTAATTAATAAGTAAATAATTAGTAAAATAGTCTAAATTTAATTTTTAGAAACTTTTTATAATTTTTTAGGATTCCTGTGATGGTTAATTAGTTTTATAAATTTTTCTATAATTTTCTAAGTCACTTTAGTATTTTTAGTAATTTAAAATAATTTAAATAGTTTAATTAATATAATTAGTATTTAATTAATAGAAAGCCCACAAAAAGACAAAAACATTTCTTTTTAATTTTTATACTTTCTTCAAGTTCATTTAGAGGTTTAGAAAATAATTTTGCAAGTTTTTAGTTTAATTTGTAGCCTTTATCATTTTTAGTTTGATTTAAATTAGATTTAAATTACTTTCTAAATAGTTTTAATTAATTAATTAGTATTTAAATATTAAAATAATCAAGTAAATCATTTTCTTTTCATTTTTAAATTTTCTTTTTATTTTAAGTTTGAAAAAGTTTCACTTGCACCCCCTGTAGTTTTTAATTTGTTAGATCCCACTTTTCTCTGTCTGTAATCTGATTTCAACTTGTGATTTTATGCTTATATCTGTATATCTGTTATTGTTAATATTGTTTCAAATTGTTCAAATTCCAAATAATCAGTAGCATAATCACTTCTCAATCATCTTTGGCTACTGTCCTCAGTGCCACTCATTCCTAAAACGTTTTCAAAAGCACCATTGCAATCTCGCTGTGACATAACGACCCGGGGAAACACTATACTATCCACGGAGAATTGGACTGAGCTGTCTTTGACTTATTTGACCTTGGTCAATAATATCTGACGGTTTAGCCCCAATCAACTTGTATAAGCTGGGAACCAAGTTCTATACGATTTCTCAAATCGTGTATGCATAAAAATGCTAGTCGACATATACAAAAATCCCAAGGACATATATCCTTATTTCTAGCTCTCACAAACATTCCTTAAAGTCTTAGAATGTCAGAGATACATTCTAAAAGTCTTCCAATCACTGACATTGCATAGTTACAATTGTTTCTTGCATTATTTGAACTTATACGTGTCCAAAATCATGCTATATGTACTCTTTCTTCATACCCTTACTTCCTCCATTCAAAACACTCATAATAAACTCCCTTACTCTCTCAAAATACCCTCTGATCAACCAGAAGCAATCACTCTCGCGTTTGGAAGCAAACAAGAAATAACGGGTTCAATATATAAGTTTATTACTTTGGTTATATCGAACGTATTTAAATCTTGTGTTTTCCTTCTTCACACTCGACTCTCTACCACCCTTGAGGTGTTGTAAGTCGTTTTCATCTCTATTGAATCCATTTTATACGTTATTTCAGTTCCATGCATCACGTATAATTTTATGTCGAACGTATATAGTTTCATGTATATTTTTACGTATGTATAAAAATGTAGTACACAAAACGTGACTAGCCTTTATCTTGGAAGGCCTAGGAGTCACGACACACACTTGTTTCACGTTCCTTTTCATGTCACATGCATCATACGAATTTATTTCTAAACTATGTTTCTATCATTAAAATCTGTTAAGAACTTAGAAAATTTACTAAGTCTTTTTATTTCATATCACACGTTCCACGTCGCTTAGAAAACAACCATATATCTTAAAATTTCAGTTAACAAGTATGCTATATTTTGACACAACCTATTAAACCACTTAGCTAGCTCTCAATTTCATTTAGATAACTTGTAAAAATACTCACGTCTCGACACTCAAATTTATTCAATTTGATCGACAGTTACAAGGTTTCCAGAATTTCATTTTTTTCTAAAAACTTAATATATTCGGTTGGGCTTATTTCAAGCCCAATAAGAAATAGAGTTTTACCAACCCACTGGACCCATATGATATATTTTTAGAATAACAAAAATAGCCCAAGTCCAGGCCCAAAACTGTTTTCATGCCCTCGCCTCTAGATTTCTTAACGGGCCTTTTTTTTATTCGTTAAGGCCCATTTATATAAAAATAAGCTATTTTCAAAAATAAGCAGTTGAAATAAGTTGTAATAAGTATAAGAATGCTATAGAAATTTTCAGAATATTTTTCTTATAACTTTTGTGTAAAAAGGACTAAACTTGTAACGCATTTTCACGTTAAAGGACTAAAACTGTCAACTTCTGAAAATAGGGACTACAACTATAAAAACAGAATCTTTAGGATAGAAAATGATATAATATTAACTTCCAAGCTCAGAATGCTATATTGGACAAGTAGTGGACTTTAAATACAAATATTATAAAATAAGGACTAACGGTGCTACGCAAACGCCGTTAGAGTAAAAAGTGTAAAAACTAGAAAAGGACAAGGACCAACATATTATATTTGACATTCTTATTTTATTTTCCATTTTACGTCACCCCATCACTTCACGTGCATTTTGTATAATTCGTTTATTTAATAATTAACTTTCGTTATATTTATATAAAACATTTTAAAACGATTTAACTTAACGAATTATTTCCTCACTTTTGAGGAAACGATATATTGGTTTCAAAGACATAAAAATAAGATAATATTATGAATAATATTATTTCTAAACTTTAGGCATTTTGAGCATATCATATTCTCACTCTAACGATCATATCGTTATTCGTTCTCATTATTATTTCCATCATTAGTATAAAGTCGAAATCTTAAGACCTTCCTTATAATCAGGTTCCGTATTGAAAACGTTTCCATAATTGTTCCCATAATCTCACCCGAATTTACTTTTCATCATTTCCAGTATCGCTCAAGGTGAGTCATAGCCCCATTTCCAATACTTGTTTTAACTCTTTGGGGGAGATACATGCTTACATATACTTTGATAATTTTATAAGTATATGAATAATTTACATGATTCAAATCAATTTCCTAATTAATATTTACCTGATGAAGTTTATGATTTAAGATGTGATATATATATATATATATATATATATATATATATATATATATATATATATATATATATATATATATATATATATACTGGCAAATTGCTTAACTAAAATAATGAACTCAGATAATAATGTTTCCAAATTGATTATTGTAAGATGATATTTGATTTTACTATAACATCCTGAATGATTCCATTATCTCTATATGATATTTCTATATTTCAACGGAAATAATTGCTAGGAAGAGCACAAATACTCTAGTTACATCATTACCTTGATATTGCCTAAGTTACCCTTATTGCCATAAAGTCCCTCTATCATGAGCCATTAATCACTTAATGTGAGCGCGAATATAGTGAACAACTTCGAAACCTGTTGAGGCTTGACATCCTATCCCACTAAATACTTGACGGAATGCCTTTGTGGCTAGTCGTATTAGTCGTGATACACTATATTTGAGTAAAAATAGGAATTGGCAAATCACCTATTACACGAGGGCAACATTATCATTGACTTGATAATCACCTCCGTTTTTACGGGATTTTGTTAACGTTTTGCGTGTCATGAGGCTTGGGGCAATATCTATAAGAAAATATATGTCTTCAAACATATATATCTAGATACAGCTGTATAGGTAATTGACCAGATTTGAATTATAAATCTCACTACATTAGTATCATGAGTTTCCATCTCATGTTAGGATTATGATCCAATACTTGAATTTGATTGAATACATATATGATTTATCTGTGATTATAATCAACATCACTCAATACTTGTTCTATCACTGTTAGTATTTATTACAATTATTATTAAATATTCCTGAATCTATTGAAATAAATGGTTTTCCATTAAACTCTATGAACTCACCAACCTTTGTGTTGACAGTTTTAAGCATGAGTATCTCAGGTAATTAACGGAGCAAGACAAGACACGGAGCGGGCATTTATTACTCTGATAAATTAAAATGGCAAGTGATTTGCACACTCACCAAATTTATTGGGACACTCTTTCCTTGCTTTAATAAATTGTACAAAACTTATATTGTGCATTATCTGCTTGTACTGTGGAGTGTGCGGATCAATAAATGGAGTGTGCGGATCAATTCCCAATTAAAATGGTGTAAAAATCAAATATGTCATTCTTACAAACCTTTATATCTTTTAATGAGATTTTAAATCAAAGGTTTCATCTTTTATCAAAAATATTATTTGAATGACAAATAACTTACAAAACGCCTCTTTTAAGCCATTTTATGTGATTATGACTTTGATCCTCCCCGTAACACCCAAATTACTTTTCCGCTGCTAAACCTTAAATTTGGGGGTGTTACATCATGCCTTAAGTTCTAGGTCTCACGCACAACTTAATTAAGTTGTCTACCTTAGAAACTGTAAAATTACTATCTATGGTCTCACACATTAACAGAATTTTACCTTTTTATAATAATTTAGCCTAGGTCTCACGTTTACTAAATTAAAATTCCAAGTGTTTCTTATAGATTGATGGCATGTAACTTAAATTTTTTAGGGTATTCAATTTTGATGTGACAATCAAAATATGTATAAAGATGCATGCACTCATCTTTATAGCATAAGTTTTCAAAACCTTTTTATTACCAATTCTTGAGATTAATACACAAAGTTTTACTTGAGGTAAAATACCTTAAGATGACTTTCCACAAGAATGATTTTAAAAGAAAATCAGTTAAGACATATTCGTAAGTGTGATAACCAAGGCAGATTCTAAGGCTCTTTCCAAGCCTTCTTACCACGACTACGAATTTGTCTTATAGGAGTTACTTTTAAAAACCATGTTGTACAAAACATCAATCAAGCAAAAGTTTATGGATTCAATCTTAAAACATGTAATAAAGTATGAATCTTGCTAGTCTCGCCTTGGAGCGAATTACCGTGCGAAGCAAACCGTTGTTGGCACATAAAACACCGCAAGATTCAATCTTTATCACTTATAGTTTCACCATTATTAGTCCATATTATTTTCTAAATAAAAATTACCCTTTTATTGCTTACAATCATGTCTAACAATTAAAAACAATAAAACAAGTAATCAAAGACAAATCAACACAACTAATAACCATAACAATTATTAAAAGGTGAAACAATTTGCCACATGCAATCTTGATTGAAAAAGATCCTAACAAAATCAATTCTAGGTTTTTATATGCATATAATCAACTAGGGCCTTCACCGCTTGAAGGAGGTGAGCCACATGCATTGACAAGTCAATTGCGTAGGCTAAAGTCAATCACATACCACATAGCACAAAATTGATTTTTAATTTATACTAGGGTCTTCCCCAATTTTAGATCTATCTAAACATGTGACAATTAATAAACAATTAATAGATCCATGACTAACATGCATGTTATTTCACGGATTAAAGCATAACAATTACCACATAGGTCACAAGATACGTTCAAATAACCGGTTAATGACCTAGGGTTTCTCAGTGTTCTAAAAGGCGCGTCTTGGCGTCGCAAAGGCGCGAGGTGTCACCTCCATGCCACGCAATACACCAAAGCGTCGTCTTAAGGCTTGGCATGAGATAAGGTGCGATAAGGTGTACTGGCATATGAGACGTTTAGGAGATTTACTAGTAATTGGAATTTGAGCATCGTATTTGAGGTTTACTAGTATTTCCCGTTTAGGGGTTTACTAGTATTTGAAGAAGATTATAAATGTAAAGAGAGTTTCTTGTCTTTATTGCTTATGTATAACACTTTTTGTAAACACGATGTATATGAAATATGATATACTAATGAAATATAATATAAATCTATAAATCTATAAATCTATAAATACTTTTTGTCGCCTTAATTCACGCCTTAAAAACGCCATGCCGCCACGCCTCACGCTAAGTCTTGAGGCTTGACTTTGCCGCCACGCCACGCCTCACACTATTTATAACCTTGGTTTCTAGTGGTTACAAGTTAATCAAAAAACCACAAACCCTAATTAGGGTTTCATGGAAATCGAACCCACCCCCCCCCCTCCCATAAATTAGGATTAGGGTTATGAACTTTTCAAAAACAAAAATTTAAAGAAAAACCCTAGATCAAACATGTATCTAAAAAAATTAAAGATCTGATTTTTATTATGATTTAGTAATCAATTACATGTTATACATGGCTTGTGATGCCACTGTTAGAATATGACAACCAAAGTACACGTATATGCGGAAGTTAGGATCAAGTATAATACATAAATATTAACCAAAACATAATAGGAACGTACCGTGGTGATTCTAGCCCGAACAAGAATCAAGTAAGCAAGTCTTGAACTTTATGTAATTAGATCAATGATAAACCCCTTACCTTTTTGTTTATCGATCTCTTGATAATAACTATAGTGAGTTATTACCTCGTTCTTGTACACACAAACTAATCCCGAATTAAAGAAATTGCAAGACCTTAAGAGTTTAGGGGTGTTCGATTGGCTGGAAAACCAAAAATCGAAAACCCTAAGAGTTTAGGGGTGTTCGATTGGCTGGAAAACCAAGAGAGAAAGAGAGAAGCCTTAGGGTATAGTGTATGCACAAAAGATGTGACTGAGATACCCTTGGCCTTGTATATATACTAGAGGAAACTTTGGGAGCAAGTGATGAGGCGAAAAATGAACCGTTTTTAGGGGGTCATTTTAGCCTGGATTCGAATTTATTTGATCAAATATTGGCCTAAATCGTTCCTTTTGTCATTTTAGGTACTTTTGGAGTGAATTCTGGAAAAGGAAGCATTTTGGACGTTTTTGGAGCATAAAAGTGAAGAAAACAACAAAGTCTTAATTTTCCTTGCTGGGAACAGTACCTGACGGTGTCACCAATTTCTTAATGACAGCGTCAAGAGTAATAAAGAGGTGGAAGTGGATAAAGTCCGTGACGATCCAGAAGAGTTTTGTACTATGGAGATTACGGCGTCACCATAGGCCGTCATGGTCCAAATGTGAGTGACGGCCCAGAGTAGAATTACACATGACGGCTTCAAAAGTGGATCTAGGCAATCCGATTTTACTATGGGCGGCGAGTTGACGGCGACAGAAATTTCTTCTTGACGCCATCACCCTGTAAAATCTATATATAGTTTTGCAATTTTCATTCGTTAGTGTGTAACTTTTAGGGTGTAACGTTGGAGACAAACTCTAGTCCGATTTTCACAGCTTTTTCAAGGGTTTTTACCCTTTGAAACCTTTCATGTTCAATTGAGATAATTACTCTTTCAATTCAATCAATATGTCTATATGTTGCTTGAATATATCTTACACTTGTCTTAAATTTAACATGTTTGGCTAGATCTCTTGTGTGTTTGCTTAGATGTAGTGAAACCTAGATGATAATTATGGGTTGATTGTTTGTTTATAGTTGTTACGGATGATTGTATTCGATGTTAGGCTTAAGAAAACTGGCAGACTTCCATTGGTAACATGCTTGAACGTCTTAAGAAACATGATCAGAGGTGTACTATAATTTTTGGTTGTATTTAATGTGTAGGAGAATTCTAATGATCCCATGTTAGGAGCTTCTAATGGCTCGACATAGGAGTGAAGTAGGATCCTATAGAGTTAGGGAATATTGTACATGGCCCTACGACTAGTATTAAGGAATACGACCCGTCATCCATTCAATTGTAACAAATTATCAACCTGTAAAAGATATCTAGGGAGTAATGAAACCTAAGTAAACACAACTTTACCCATTATTGTTTACACCACTAGTTTAATTAGATTTTATTTTCATTTTTGTTATTTTATTTTGATTGCATCTTTAGTTATTGGGTTAGTTGATTAGCAACTAATTCCGCCCACTCTTCTAAAAACCGAGATTTTAATTGCTTTCATAAAAATATAAAAAATACAAAAAGAATCATCCCTCACCTCTAGACCTAGTTTTTAGGCTTTCTAATCCTAGCGACACTATTCCTGAGTTGAACGACCAATCCCCCGGTACTTGTCACTATACTATACTACAACAATCAGGTACACTGCCTGGTGGGGGTTGTAAGCTTCTCGAGATCCCTCGAGAGGTAAAGCCTGGTGCGATTCCCACGTATCAAGTCTTTGGC
This sequence comes from Artemisia argyi, assembly GCA_030686995.1. Taxonomy (NCBI): domain Eukaryota; kingdom Viridiplantae; phylum Streptophyta; class Magnoliopsida; order Asterales; family Asteraceae; genus Artemisia; species Artemisia argyi. The sequence continues at coordinate 176,608 of JARVZY010002218.1, forward strand.
GCCGCAGACCGGGGAATAATTATTGTCTAGGTTAGGATTTCTTTTTATTAGGTCTACTTGCTAGATTCCTTTCTAGTAAGATTTTATTTTTATTTTTAGGTTTTCGTTAGTCTATCATATTTCTTCGTGTCTTTGTTCATAACCGTTACCATCCAACATTATGGAAGGTGGTAACATCTTTGAACCCATCAAACCACCACAACAAAACCACCCACAAAACCCACCACTAGCAAACCAACCTTATAGGCCCCGAACCCTAGTAGAATATTCCCGTCCTAGCCACCAAGGCTATCGAAACACTATTGAGCTCACTCAAGGAGCCAATGTGTCCCCCTTGCGATCCGACACCATCCGGTTGGTGCAAAGCGGATGTACATTTCATGGACTTCGTTCTGAAGATCCTAATCAACATCTCAAGGATTTCTTTAAAATCGTAGATTCTATAGACCTTTATGTTACAACTAGAGAGTCGACCCGATTACGCCTATTCCAATTCTCTCTAAGTGATCAAGCTAGTCAATGGCTTGAACGTCTACCCGCGGGATCCATCACCTCATGGGATGATCTCACCACTCGTTTCCTTGCTCAATTTTTCCCACCGGGGAGAACTACCAAGCTTAGAAATGATATATTAATGTTCCAACAACGTCAAGGTGAAACTCTAAATGAAGCATGGACTCGTTTCAAGGATTTACTCCAAAAAGTCCCTCATCATGGCATAGATCTTTGGCTCCAAGTTCAAATTTTCTATAACCATATCGATCTTTCCACAAGGCGAACCATTGACCAATCGGACGGTGGCAAGCTACGTGATCTAAGTACGGAAGAATCATGAGAACTCATAGAAGATCTTGCTCTCTATGACAACGAAAGTTGGAATGATCCCCGTGATTTGAACAAAACAATCAAGGCAATATCTTTGCCTTCTAACAATTCTAGCACTCCCGACCGTAGGATCATGGAACTTGAAGACCAAGTCAAGTTTCTCATGAAATCTTACGAAGCTCCCAAGCCTTCAAACCAAGTGAACAAAATCACTTCTTCATGCGAATTATGTAGTGGTCCCCATGACACTTGTGATTGCGTGGAACTCCCCAGACAAGCTTTTGTGGACTACGCATCCTCGCGTACCGACGAAGCGGGAGAAAAGTGGTACACTTTCAAACATGATCCAAACCCTTACGGTGATTCCTACAACCCTTCTTGGAAAAATCACCCAAACCTTAAGTGGAAACAAAACCAAAACAATTCTTCCAATCCGCCTAATCGTTACCAACCAAACAGTCCACCTTCTAACTGTACTTTCAACAACAATCCTTCTAGTAACTATGGTGGTACCAATAATCTTGAAGGATTGATGTCCAAGTTCATGGCATCTCTAGAAGCTCGCATAGGTAAGTTTGAAACCGAATTCAATCAACAACAAACGGAGATGACCAATAAGATTGAAAACTTGTTGAAAGCCCTTAACAACCAAGTGCTAGCTACACCTAGGAAGGACACTAGGGACACTAATAGCGGAATCCAAGTTAAGGACCCCTCGTCATCTAAACACGTCCACTTTGTCAATGTTGTCACCGTTAAGCCAATAGATAAGGATATAGAAGAAAGTGACAAGGATGAAGTTGGAATAGAAACCGAGACTAGGGATGAGACTAAAGAAGTTAAGGTTAGTAAGGGAGAAAAGTTAGAGGAATTAGAAAACATAGAAGAGTACTTTGATAAGTTGCCCAACAAGGAAGAAAAGGGAATATCACAAGGATTTATTCGATGATCCCGAGACACCATATATCCTTGGCTCACCCCTTATTAAAGTAGGCAATCCCTCTAACATCAACATACCATGCAACATTGGGCATATGCATGTATGGAAAGCTTATATCGATCCTAGGTCTCCTATAAACATCATGACTAGGACCTATTATAATTGGGTAATGAAGAAGCAACTAGGTTATAGGATGATGCCCAACAAGAATTTGATAAGCAATTTTATAGGAAGAGTAAGAGGATTGCATGTATTTGTAGGAAACTTCACTTATGTTGTCTACTTTGTGATAGTAGAGGACACTCGTCCGGTAATAGATGATTGCCTAAGTCAAGTAGTGTTCGGAAAACCATTTGTTGAGGCCTCTAAGATGAGTTATGACCCAACCCTAGGGATAGTTAGATTCAAAGGAGAGAATGATAAGATTGCTTATCAAATGCCTTATAAGATTGAACAATACCGCCTCCTATCGAACATAGAAAAGGAACACAAACAAGCGGTTTACTATAGGAATGATAAGGATAGACGTAGAGGAGTAGAATATGTTATGAATAGAATACTTGGTTTCTACAAGGAATGCTTGCAACTAGGTCCGGAATACAAAACTAAGATTGGAGATGACCTAGAGGATGAGACCAACGATGAGGTCACATAATTGCCCATGACCTTGAGTCTAGCTACAAGACTCGTAAAATAAAGAAAAGCGCTTCTTGGGAGGCAACACATGTTTTTTGTGATTTTTAATTGTTTGATTGTTATTTGCTTCTGTATGCATGCTTTATTTTTATTGTTGATAGATCATGTTTCAAAGTAAATTGTGAAAATGCTTTATTTTGTCATTTAACTTTGTCTTAACTTCATATAAAGGTATTTTGCAAAACAGATAAGTGTAAGGGGGAACCCCAAATATGTTTTTAAGAACCAAAATTGATCATACAAAGAAAATATAAAATACCCGTACCAATAAAACATCCACAAGCGTACCTCAACGAAAGAAACACTCGATGAACAAAATACATAACAAGTTTGGTAAATGAGAACCATAGACAGTTCTTATTCCCGTACTCGACCTTCCCAAAACAAATGAACACCGTTTTTCACAAGACATATCTTAAACTTAGACTTTTTTATAAAATATATATAAACCATTTTATGTAAGACATCAACATAACCATTTTTTTTTCTTCACACTTCATTTCCCATAAAAATATTAGTTTCCATCAAACAACCTTGAAATACCCAAAACGAATTTGTAAAATACCATAAAGACTCTATTATAACCTTTTAATCAAACGCAAAAGACATTGAAGAATTCCGAAATCAAAATAATCCTCAAACGAACTCATACCAGTGAACACTCACGCAAATACATTGCAAACCAAGCGAAGAACACAAAGACTCATTCGTACAACAATCAAACCACAATCATAGAAAAACACCGATACTAAAAGGTCACAAATCATGTCACAAAATTTAATTGGTGTGTGTAAATGAGGAATCAAATATCCACACCAACTCGTCACGAACCAACAATACTTGAAGAATAGCATAACATTCATCCGAGGAATGAATGTATGGAATCACCAAAGAAACGAACCAGTATCCAACAAAACGAATTCGATTACCCAACACCTATCACGACGTCAAATAGAAAGAATATGGCATCTGTACCATCATGGTACGAATAGGAATGCCAACCAAAGAATCAGGTATACAAACGGAGCGTCTAGCAAACGAATCAACTTAAATACCACAACATAAGTACCCACCGATATTTGAGGTATCAACATATGATAGGTAGGATGGAATCTTACCACCTACACACCCCAACATATAACGACTGCCCAGACGATTAAGAGAATACTTCTCTAACCATACAGCCATCACCAACATGATATCACATACCATCTACCACAACATATAACAACAAACATCAATCAATGCAATAATGGTCACAAGTCCACATGTGTAATACCCCTATAATTATGTTCGCGACCATAGTTATAAGCCTATTCCACACGCATACTTACTTCCAAAACCACACATCTCAATGATAACGCACATAGACCACATAGCACCTAATACACCATGCAATCCATGCTATCATACTTGCAAGTCCACTTGTGTTGTGACGCATGTATAATTATGTTGGCCACCATAATTATCTATGCCCCCTTTCACAAGTGTACTCCCTCCTATGACAACATATCATGCAAACAATCACGCAACAAAACAAAAGATGTCGCAAACAATCATCTCGCATGGAACAATTCTGACGATCACGTAAACTCTATAATCAAAATCACTTGGATAAGGTCGATCCAATTTCCAAGAGTAATTACGCTCCAACATGGCTCCAGACGGCAAAAGACAATATACGAATTCCAAAACATAACACAAAACAAAAGACGTCGCATAATGGCTCAACTCCACTCTCACACTTATCTCCCCACTCAGATCAATTCAACTTACTACTCGTTGTGGACTCTAGATCCGAATCCACACCATTCCATCCTAACTCCCTTTCATCTTTACTCAACCACCCATTCATGTTTCCTACATGTTGAGGTAATCGACAACATGCAAAACCATCTCTATTTCTTTCTTCCAATTCCTCATGATTCACAAGTGCATATAACTCACGAGGTTTAGACTAAACCACCTCTCCTTGCTAAGTGAAATGAGGACACCACCAAGGGTATTTGGTAATGGCTCCATCTCCAGAAGTCGTCGTGGTTCCAAACCTCTCCACTTCTCTTGCATCCGATAGCGACAACGGTTGTCCATCGAAGCATCTTACGCGCGGAAGACGATATAATAAAGTCGATATATATAATAATACGTATAGGAGATAAAATAGACGTCCGAAACTCAATAAAACATCTCATAAATATAGGAAAATAGACATATAAAATACTATACTTACACATAGGTCCTAAATGCAACTATATGAAGGACTCCTAGGCTATAGTCTAGGTTAAACCACCTAATTCTCTATAACCAAGGCTCTGATACCAATCTGTCATACCCCACCACGGCAGAAACGCGCGGGTGTAACTTCATGGATATCATCACAACACCTGGTGTCTAAATAGAGAACAACTACATGCACATAAATAGAGCAATGTACAAACACAAAGTGTTGTAACAATACCCCAAAATAAAATAACCAAAACAAAACATAAATCCAAATAAAGATGATAAACCACTTCAAATGCAACTAAGGTCTCGTCTATCCACATCCTTCTATCTTATCCTTAGAAAGCTCACCTGAAAATGATGCTTAAAACGTCAACATAATGTTGGTGAGATTCATAGGTTTAAGACTCAACACACAAGGCAACCGAATTTACTATGATTACAAAATATAGCTGGACAAATAAATTATAGTTATCATATTGCTACATGCATTTGCAAGTTAATATCCACACATAAAGGCAACAACACTCATAAGGCAACCGTTGGGCGGAACGTGCCCACCGATCCAAAGTAGTACCCATCAATATGCCATCAATTAGGTCGCATGCGCGAGCAACAGGGTAAGCACCCTCCCAATTGAATCCCAAAAACCGGTAACGAGTAGGAGTATTACTCTCCAATTGGATACTCCCCCCCAATTGGACCACACAGCATTATCATCACATTATCCAATCCACATAATTTGGTACGAGTAGGAGTATTACTCTCCAATTGGATACTCCCCCCCCCCCCCCCCAATTGGACCAAACATATATATCCACACAAGCAAATAATCACACATAGCATACATATGACAACATTATAAGTCCAAGCTCTTTAATACCACTCACATAATCACAGTAAACCAAAACATTTAAGACAAGCATCATTCCCATCCCAAGTTTAAAACAAAGTAAAAATATGGGACTATGAACTCACCTTAAACTCCGCAGCTCCACAAAATAATACACAATCTATAGCACACAAAAATAATCCACATTACACAAGGTCAAGCTAAAAGCTACAACCCATGTAATACACATATGATGGATGTCTAAGACTCATATGACCCACCATGGATCTCCTAGAAACCATACTAACCACCACCATAACCTAACACTCACTAAATCCCTTGCACTCTAAAACTCAGAAAACGCAGAATTTTTGAGTACATTCGCTCACATGAAATTATGACAAATAAAGCTTAACAACTCACACCAAAAATTTACCATGGTCTCTCATAAGCATAGAAGCTAATCCCAGAAGGCCATGTACCAATAACACACAAAAGTATTCATATAAAATTCAAACTTGTCAACTACTCAAACTCGGATCTGAACGCACACCAAAAAGTTTTGATTTTTAATAATTACTTCCACAAGTTTTTATCACGAATCCTCTTCGTGGTAGTTTAATATAACCTAAAAATTAACTATTCCAGAAGACCAAGTCAAAATACCACTTTTACAACCACATGCCAACCTCAAACGTTTACCCAAAATCTGTCCTGGTTTGACAGCTTTGACACCTTAACAAAGAAAAATCAAAAGACCGACTTACCGACCTCAAAATTGATCGTGGCTGGACTTTTTGGAAAGCTCTTTCATTATACTACAATTTAGACCTAAAATTCGTGATCTAACTCATCACCATCTGTTATGTACACTCACATCTTTACAACCTTACAAATCTGTCCAAACCCTAACACAATAACTAACATGTTTTACACTCAATTCTCTTCATCAATCATCATAATATTACTAATTATTGATCCCAACATGTTTTATAACATTAATTTACAGAAGTTAACACAAACCCTAATCCATCATATTAATTATTACATGAATCATTACAATAATTGATTAATTACACATAAGGGTTAAAGATTTTACCTTGATTCTTGATTATTGCTAGACAATTATGAAACCCTAATTTTTCTTCTTCTTTTATCTCTTGGATCGACTCATAATAGCAGAAAAAACGTTTTAGGGGTGTTTGGTTTGGTATATATATTAATTAGGGATAATCCTTGGGCCTAAGAGTCATATTTGGACTCAAATTGGGTTTCTTTTTTTCCCCTTATCCCTTAAATCCGAATTTTACATATATAAAATATATATATATATATATATATATATATATATATATATATATATATATATATATATATATATATATATATATATATATATATATATATATATATATATATTTTATTAAATTTATTTATTACACTCAAAACCTCATAATTTTCATATTTTATAAACTCCCAAAACAAAACCTAACGTCTTACGCGATAAACCTTAATTTTACGATAAACCGGAAAAATATCATTTTCAAAACAAAGTTTCCAAAAATAGAATTTCACACTCTTTTTGAAATATAACTCATAAAAACAAATCCCACGTAACTTACTAACGCTCAATTACTTGAACGAAACCTCATTACGCAAAAACACAAAAACACCAAAAACTACACAAGTCATTTCTACACCACAAAGATGATCAAAATGAACTTTTCCAAATTCCAAACTTTCCAAATCACAATAAAAACCATTTACGCAAAGGGATTTAGTGCTAAAACTCACCTATATCACACATATAACACTACAACCACCTAGGATACACCAAACAAACGTCAACCGAGTCAAGACTATCAGTCAAACCGACCTGCCAAAACCACGGTTGTTTCAATTTCTACAGGTCACTTCTGATGGCGTCAGGAATTTATTCCTGACGGCATCATGTGTAAAATTCTGGAAATTTTGCGAGTTTTGTTTTTCTAACGGAGTCTTAAAGTTTTTGTTAATTCTTTAGTTTTATAAACTCCAGAAAATCTGCAAACATTCATTCCACAAGCATTATATCTTAATTTGCTTTCTAGGACTTGTTAGTATATATAGATTGCCGCCGATTTTACGCGAGGTTGCCTTGTTTGTTTTCTCAGGTTTAACAGGTTACATATGACAAGAACATGATTTATTTTTCTGGAAGGGAAGCTTTGATTGTTCATTTTCTTGGAGGGAGATCTAACCTTATTACCACACTATCCACACTGAACAAATTAGGGGAGTATTTGATTTCATTCTTTTACCTATTTTACTTTTACATTCTTTAATTGAACATTGGGGACAATGTTCATCCTAAGTGTAAGGGGAGGGTAAATGATGATACCTTATAGGATACAATTGCACTTGAGTTTGTTTGTTTGATGGTAGGTGTGTAATAAAACTAAGAGAAATACTTGTTAGTGTAATTTTAGCGCCAAATTTAAAATTTTTTACAACATTTAGGAGTGAAACTTTAGCCTTAGCAAGCGTCTCATGGATAGGAGTTGTATGACTAGCACAAAACCGTACTATTCAGAAAAATTTTCCACCCAAATATGTGAGGTTCGCCTTTAGATTTGATAGGAAAAGCATTCATTATTAGTGCTTATGAGTGTACCAGTAGCATTTAGATTCTAGAACTTGCGTTAGTGATGTATCCCGAGACCGCTAGTGAGACTACATTCGTGTAGTAGGATTTACTACATGATAAGAGGCATTAGGATCACCCTTGTGTTAAACCCGTAACATAATTACTTGACCATTTAAGTCATATTATTTGGCTAGTAAAGTCAATTAATTTTTCTCACACCTTAGCGTTGTACTCATTTTTAGTACATGAAACCCCTAGTACACCCCTCTGAGCCTCTCTTTTCATTTCTAACTTTAAGCATCTTACTTAAAGGAATAATTTGTTACAACCCACCCAAATGTGCAACCAAATCGCCTTAGCCTTCCATGTATGCACTCATCTTTAGTGCATTATTGTTATTTGTTTAAACCCTTAGTTAATTATATAATTGATTACATGGTTGCTAAGTCGAGTCATATCTTGTACATATTATTTTGGGACGATTGGGACTCATGGGTAAAGTACTAGTGTTACGAAGTAATGGGGAAGAACATCATATATTACCCCCATATGTGCGTTAATCTTAAAAGTACTCCAAGTGTTTTGATTATCTTGATTCGAGTGATTAGATTAGTTTATTGTAAAGTATGTAAAAATTCAAGTGTAAGGGGAATGTTCATTCCCTATGATGTATTATTTTGGATGGTAGGGTAAGAGTGTATGAAAAAAAATCGAAAAAAAAATCAAAAAATTAAGAAAAAGAAAAAAAAATAGAAAAAGAGAAAAGAGAAAAAACATACGGACTACCATCCCGTTTCATTTTATGTTTGTTTTAAGTTTTTGTTATTTTTGATTTATTAGCTTAAGTCGAGTCTAGTCTTGGCTTAGCAACGCCATATTATACATGTCTCAAAGTAGGTATATTTATAATACAAGATAGAACATTCTGGAAGATATGTAAATCCTCTAATATAACTCAAATACCTTTAATTCTTTAATTAAGATAACTACCAATACTAATAGATATGGACATCCATTCCATATTTATCCATAACACTCCCCATGGATGTCCATTTGAGGATTATGCCTCGTTAAAATCTTACTAGATAAAACCCAGTGGGACAAAAATCTAGTGAAGGAAAAAGAGTACATAACTCTTTTATACTCTCGGGGATGTTGCCTCATTAAAAACCTTGCCGGAAAATCCTGTGGGGACAAAACCATGGTCAAGAGAAAAAGAGTGCAACGCGTATCTTCTCTCCCCTTGATGATCACATCACTTAAGCTCATTGGGTAAGTGAAATACACATCTACATGTTGTTTGCATATCTATTTTAAGGATTAGCATATGTCATACATCTCATTCAAGTACATCATCATACTGCACAAGTTATTCATTGCAAACACAAGGCGAGAATCATAAATGTCTCATACACATTTTAATACGACACTTTAAATCGATATTGTGATCATCATCTTTATAAATCAAAAGGTCTTTCTTCATCATGTGGCATCATAAACATGAGCTTCATTTATCAATATAAAGATATGTAGCATCTTTCTTTAGCTTTCATGATGCATAATGATTACATCTTTAATATGTTCAATTCATAAGCTAAGACAAGCTGCGTCTTTTTGTTTCAAATTTAACTTCTATTCATTCAATCGCCTTTACAATCATAAAATCAAATTGTATGAAACTTAAAACATATTCACATCTAGATCTCTTTATAAAGTTTCATAGGTAAGCAAAAATCTTTATTTGTCATAATACTATACACTAAGACGATTATGAAATATATGCCAAACACATGATTAATTCAATACAATCAAGTAGTGTTCTCGAGAATTTTTCTTATATCCTTTAACATTAAAAAAATCACTAGCATGCTCCATGTATTTTACATGCTATAATGAAACTCAAAATCACATGAGCTCTATCCATTAACTTTTAGACGCATATCAATTAATATTATATTGCCAGACTTAAATACATTATTTGATCAACCACATGAGAACATGTCTCCTTATGATCATTTTCATGTCTTTACGAAAATATTGTGTGCCATTTGTTGTGCCTTATATATAAAAGTTTCAATACTTTAATTCCACTTCCTCATAAAGAGCAATGCATATCCAATAATTTACACATTCATATGTGAACTTTAAGTCCCAGTAACCATGTCTCGTCACAAGAGACTTCATTATTTCATTACTTCTTTGTGTCTTTACATCCTTTGGCCACTCATTTATACATTTGCACTTCCTGCAGGTATTGCTTCCATGATCCTCACCATGATTATAGCGCTATCTTACTTATTTACATAATCATTATCATGTGCATTATCATATATAGCTATCGACGTCGATTTATTTCTTTTCGATTACACACTTTACTAGATATTATATATTATTTATTGAGATCTCATAGTTTTTCACCAACCCAGGGTTTTTTTTTTCAATAACCTTCATGTCTAGTTTCTCTTTAAGAGACTATGGGGTCTTTATTACCTCGATTCGACCATCTTAATTTTCTTGCTCCATTTCATTTACTCAATCGAGGACTTTTACTTGGAATCGATTAGTCTATCATGCTGCAGCCATGCCATAGACTCACTACCAATCATTGGTTGTCATGTTGGGACATACATTATAATTGGAGCACTAGCAACGTATATATGATCTAGTCACATCTTTAGGTCACAAAACATGCTGGAAATTTCTAGATCTGGAATATAAATTGTCCCTTTAACTTAAAGTTCATATTTATTAGTGTGAAGATCAACATTTATATCATAATTCATTCCATATCCCCCGCTGCTCATTCCCTCCCCCTGAATGAATTATCAATTACTACATCCATTGTTGTGCGTTGTGGTGGATTTACTATAACATATGTTGCATAATTATAATATCTTACATGGGAATATGGTTTGTGACAAAAAAACCATTCCGTTTTGGGAGGATTTGTTATAGATCATTGGCAAGATGTGAATTCATATTTTATCATTTGAAATTACATGCCCCATAAACAATAGTTTTGTTCTCACAATTATTGGCTTTGCAATCAACTGAAGACGTTTTGTATCCGTTTCAACAAAAGCAATTCGCGTATGAACATAGGCTACTTTTAAGTTAAACACTTATTCTAATAATCGCCCAATACTTGAAAGTATTCACCACCATTCTCAATAATATAATTTGGAAAACCGTGCTCGCATTTTATAAGTTGAACCACTAACCACGCTAACCTTAAGTTGCTTATTTGATGATCATTTTAATGATGCATCAATTTTAAAACTCAAAATAATCCACATGACGGATGTATAGGCCTACATACATCCCCTTTATAATTTTTTCCAAAAACTTTATAGGACAAAGTCTTTACTTTAACTTGGTAGTGGTATATTAACAATTAACTTCCGTTAAGAACAATCAAATCTATTTTGGAAGAACTTATTGTTCTTATATACATTTCGCATCATCATTGATCCGGGATGGTCCAATCGGTAATGCCAATAAATAATTTTAGCTCATAAACTCTAGTTTATGACCACGTGTACTTCGATTGCACATAATTTTATTTTGAAGTCAAACAATAAAGATAACATTGCACATCATGCATTTAAACTTATATATCTCCTATCAAATTTATGTAAGCAGTTTTATTGATTTCAAATATATTATCTTATAGATGGTGTAACATCTATCTAATTGTATCAATATGCATGAGCTTCTAGCATAAAATGAAGAAATAATTATGACGATTTAAGTGTGAAAGGCACTCTGTGGTTTACGATATAAATCAATAAAGGAGCTAACATATCGTCAAAAAAAAAAAACATATCGTCAAAAATGCACACGGTATTTAAAGGCGTAACAATGGTTTGGAAGGACAAAGGCCAAAATAAGTATGCTATATATCATAGTCGCTTAATCCATTTCGTTTACTATTGGTTGCCTTCAATTAGGAAACAATTGCATTTGTAGTAGCTTTATTATTGACACTAAACAATCAATTAGAATATGGTACAATACTAACTAGTTATAATGTTTGCACACGCGTGGTTTTTTAAAAAAAAATTATATATTTTTATTTATTAAAAAACAAATAATTTAATCTTTATTTTGTTTTGTTTGATTTATAATTTTTAATTATAGTTTTTAATTATTAAAGACAATTATTTAAAAAGTTTAATCATATTATTAGTTGCTTCTTACCAATATTTTTTGTATTTATCTTCTACTTGTTTATCAACAAAACGTATCTATAAATTTATAAATTAAAAAATAATAATTCAATTATTACATAATAAGGAAACATTTTTTTTCCAAAATACGAAAGTCCACATTTTGTACCCATTTGACATTTTGTTTTATTATATAAAAGATTTATACATTACATGAGATGATAACAACTGATGTTTAATTCACATAGGCGTAACTCGTAAGCAATACGTTCAAGCCAACTAAGTCATGCAAATATATCTTCTTTTTTTATTTTTATTTTCTTTTTTTTAAATAAATTGAAGTACGTATGAAAAAGGGTCTAAATCTAGTAATGCGGTCACAAAGAATATCAACAAATTAAAGCTTATGTAATATCTTTTCTTAACATATGTTTGAACTTTGAAACGTTTAAGCTTGATAACACAAAGTACATGTCTACATGCATGTGAATACATGCCTGTGAATAAGTAACCACTACAATTAACATAATCATGCTCTCAAGCCTAATGCATCTATAGGTATGCCTTAAGCATTTTTTATTTTTTTTCATGGTGGAGAGTTATCACAAAATCAATGTCACACAAAACTATATATAAAGATCAATTCAAGAGTATCAAGAGCAATCAAGATTTATAGGTGATATATCGAATTTTAAATCGTAGAAGCCAAATCAAGATAACGAGATCACAATAAAAGATGTCATCAAAACTATATAATCTACAGTAAAACCTCTATAAATTAATACTCGATAAATTAATAACCTCGATAAAATTAATAATTTGTCCAGTCCCAACTTGAGACCAGTACAAATTTGGATCCCAATCGATAAAATAATAAGATAATAAATTTTTTGACATTTTAATGTATATATATTGGTCCCAAAGAGACTATAAATTAATAATTACTAAAAAAAAATCATATATATATAAAGGTCATACGTAATTGGAACTTGTACAAATTCAATTAATTCAATTAATGTCATACGTAATTGGAAGTTGTCCCAACGAAACTAATTGGAAGTTGTCCATACGTAATTGGAAGTTTTTACTTATTAAAAAACAATGAGCATAAAAAATTCAATTAATTTTTGAATGTGAATTCATAAAATGTTAATTGGAACTTGCTTTTCTAATTTACTTTTCATCTGTGACTAGTATACATTGTAACTAGTATATTGGACTTAAAAATTTAAAAGCAATACATAAAACCTCTTTAAATTAATAAATTGTTAATTTATCGATATAATAATATCTCGCTAAATTAGTAAAATATCTCGATCCCAACATCATTAATTTATAAAGGTTTTACTGTACTATTCAGCAAATCTTATATATACCGTAGTAGTGAAGAAATTAGGCATACATAACAAAACTACGGTCAATAGATATCAAAACAATATGCAGCCCAATCATAACAAGTTGTGTGTATTGTACGTGATCTTATACAAAAATACTATCAGATGGATTGTCTTAACATCGTGAATTTAATCCAAGAGCGTGCTGATAACGTATTATGAAACAATAAAGTAAATAACAATAAATAAGAACAAGAAGATAAAAAGAATGGAGAATTGTTTATTCATCTCTCAATGGATGTATATTTATAATACAAGATAGAACATTTCGAAAGATATGTAAATCTTCTAATATAACTCAAATATCTCTAGTTATTTAATTAATACTAGATGAGTACCCGTGCATAGCAACGGAATTTTATAGCGACAAATAGTTTATTGATAAAAAAAAGTTTATATGTTATAAACGAAAAATAATGTTTTGAAACCCGGTTCGACCCGGGTGGTTCAACCGGTTGAACCGTACGATCGAAAAATAGGTCGATTTAAACCGGATCAACTTGCTAGGTTGGGTCAAAAATGGGTAAAATTAAACCGGATAAATTCGCCGGGTTTGAAGCGTCCCGGGTCAACCCGGTTTGTGTTTTAATTGGTTGTATTTAATTTGGTAGATATGTTTTTTAATTGGTTGTACAATGTGAATAAATCATTGTACTTTTAAGTAAAGGATAATGTTTTGAAACCCGGTTCAACCCGGGTGGTTCAACAGGTTGAACCGTTCCGGTCGAAAAATGGGTCGATTTAAATCGGGTCAACTTGCTAGGTTGGGTCGAAACCGGGTCAATCCGCTGGGTTTGAAGCATCCCGGGTCAACCCGGTTTGTGTTTTAATTGGTTATATTTAATTTGGTAGATATGTTTTTAATTGGTTTTACAATGTGAATAAATCATTGTACTTTTAAGTAATGGATAATGTTTTGAAACCCAGTTCGACCCGGGTAGTTCAACCGGTTGAACCGCTCCGGTTGAAAAATGGGTCGATTTAAACCGGGTCAACTTGCTAGGTTGGGTCAAAAACGGGTCAAATTACCGGATCAACCCGGTTTGTGTTTTAATTGGTTGTATTTAATTTGATAGATATGTTTTTAATTGGTTGTACAATGTGAATAAATTATTGTACTTTTAAGTAATGGGGTGTTTTAATTAGAGTATTAATTACATTAATTTTCTCTCACATTTGACTTTCAATACTCAACTTTTAAAACTTAACTTTTCAAGTTTGACCATTTTTCCATTATAGATAGTATAGATAACTACCAATACTAATAGATATGGACATCCATTCTATATTTATTCATAACACCCTCAAATTTTTCTTCAAATGAAATTGTTATCTACTACAGCAATTATTTCCATCAATGTACCATTTCTCCATCTTCTTCTTATGATAACTATTAAAATTCGATCATCACATGGTCCAATCTTTATGTTTTCATTTCTCAGGAGGTGTTTGTTTCGGCTTATATAGCTGGCTTATAGCTTATTTGGTTTTGGGCTTATCTTTCATAAACTCACTTTTTGTGGCTCATTTTAAAAATTTTCGGCTTATATAAGCTTATCATGTCATACTAAGCTCATATAAACTGGAAAGTTTCAAAATAAGCCACAAAAAGTGAGCTTATGAAACATAAGCTTAAAACCAAATAAGCCTAAGCCGGCTATATAAGCCGAAACAAACACCTCTCTGATGAATTGTTGTTTAAACCATAAATCAATGCAACTCATACGATTTATCGAAACTTATTTTTACTTCTTTGAGTTAACTTGTGTTAGGTCACCATATTGATTTCACACAAACAAGAATGAGATAGATATAAATATTTGGGTGATTATATGAATAAGAGAATAATGAGAGCAAAAGTTTCCTTAAGATATCAAATAACCAACCAAATACAAATAAGACCCAAGGGTTCTATTTATAGGAGGGAAGCTAGGGCAACACTCCTAGCTCCCATTCTCCTTGAATTCGTGGGCTTGCAAGGCCTTTTGGGCTTTCATAAGCCTTAAATACATAAGTGATAACTAAATACAAGTAATTAATAATAAAGCAACCTAACATTTATTACAAATGACCGAGACTTGATAAAATAGTAAAACTTTGATCCCAACAATCTCCCCCTAAGGGTCGGTCATCACGGTTGCTTGACGTCTTTGTCATTTTTTCATCTTTGACTTTCATAGCTTTAGACGCCTTTCCAAAAATCATTCATCGTTCTTTGTTCTTTGTTCGTTGTTGTTGTGATAGCGATCAAGTTATGAAGTTGTCTGCCTTTTCACTTCCGCGTCTGTGGTGGTAGTCCGCCATTCCAACATGCTCATATATCTTTGAATTCTGACTTATACATGCACGTTGTTCCCTTTCTTTCACTTTTGATCTTTAGTCTTTATACTTAGTAGATTCTTCTTTTTGGCGTAGAATCTTTCTTTGAACATTGTGTTGCTTTGATCTTTGAGGGAGCTTTTGATGACTTCAAGATGCATGTATGAGCATGTGGAATCCATCGTTATGGAGATTGTGTGTCCCTGCAGGTAAACAGTTAGCAATAAAACATCCGGTACTTACAGATAAGGAATTAGAGATCATCAACAGCATAGTGTGAAGACTCCTTCTAACCCTTATCAAGGCCGTTCCCATGTCAGATACTCCCGAGGGAGCTTACAAGACCTACTAAGTAGCTCAATGACTGGGTCAGTCGCTGGGGATCACTCCACGACTGTAGACCGCTAAGAAACCACCGCAAATACTAAGCGTAACTCACAAGGAGTTACCGAAGTGACCTCCTGTCAGGGCTGTTTGATGTTGACCCTGGCAGGATTTCCGTTCAATCATTGAGAAATACTTTTGTAAATTCTCTCATAAACGTTCTCGGCAGATTGCTAAGATCTGCGAAGGACTCGATAATTTACAGCTAGTGTCCATTGATGTAGAACACCAATTGTAGAAATACTAAGTGTTTCTAAGAGATCTTTGATGTATCTCATGGCTCTAGACTCGAAAAGTGCACACTTAGGTTTCCTATGCGGAGACTAGGGAGGGGTCTCCTGCTTCAATATCAACCATCTCTAAGAGATAGGTCGATAGATTACACTGGTTCCCCATGAGAATGAAACAAGCTCTTTTAAGAGAACTTGAGTGGTTAAGAAGGTTTAGTGCATTGCGTTACTAGGTCCATGACGACTTTATCTTCAATACCGGTGTTGCCTTAGCAACAACCAGTAGCATACGAATTGAACCCGGTGTCTGCCCTAAGGTTGAACATATGGAGGGCTATTTCTTTTCACCCTTTTCTTTACTTTTCTTTTTAATTCTTCAACTCCTTCTTTCCCCTTTCATTCTTTACTCTTTTTTTTCATATCATACCTAAGGACTTCTAATTCTAACTATTTGGTGATGTCCTTGGGTAGATCCCTCCGGCTCTGGCGGATCATAGGACAGTTTTTCCTATCTTAATCATCTTATAACTCAATGATTATCCGACAATAGCCAAGAAACCTTTGAAAATCTCTCAGAGTGTTTGTGACTATCAAACATTTTGTTTAACACTTTGAGAGTTTTGTGTTTACTTTTGAAGGGCTCCCCCTTCACATGTGCTCATAAGTATTTAATAAATTTGCACATGCTGGAAGAGCAAGCACCTTTTGAATTGATCCACTTTCAGTGAACCCGACCAATTTGAGACACGCTTACATCACTAGTTATACTAGCTTGAAGTTATTACCCGGCCTGGTCAAGTCCACAGAAAGTTTCTCGAAATGGTACATTTCTACTAAGACAAATCCTTTTTAAGACACGCTTACGTGGCTAGTTAGAGAGTTCCATTGTCAGCTTTTAGGTGACAACTAGCTCTAGTAACTAACTTGATGTTATTACCCATCGAGGATAAGTCTTTTCAAGATTACTAACTTTTATGTTTCGTCAATTCTTGGGTGAATCTGAGTCTAGCTCGCATAAGATTTGACTTTTAAGCAACTTTGAACTTTCATATTTTAATCACTTCACTTTTTCTCCCCCTCAAAAATAGCATATAAGATGATATTTTTGACAATCTTTTGATTAAAATATGCCTTTTGAGTCTTATGGGGAGAATTCAACAAGAAACTTTTGATTTTAAGAATGATGATTTTGTTTCAAGTGCTCCCCCTCAACAAGTGAATTCTTATTGAGGTGAAGTACTTGTCTTTTGAGAAGAGTTATGAAAATCAAAAAATGTTTGATTAACTCTACTTAAAAGTAAGAAGCCTTCGCTCCTTATATCAGGATTGAGGCACTGATGCGTACCTCAGGGTCCTTTCTTTACAAGAACGGGTTGTACACTGTTATGTGTGCACAAGCCATAGTGATAACAATTCAATCAAATGAAACAATAAATATTGAAAAGTTAATACCTATGTGTACTAGTTTAAGCTTCATCAGTGAGTGGAGCATCAAATTCAGTGAACTGTGATTGTGGTCTTTTGAAGAGGCTGATGGGAAATGAAAGTCTGACACCAATATAGCTTTCCAATCGTCTGATCTGTTCTCGGCGAAATAATCTTTCTTCAATCTTATGGACAAAGTTACGAACTTGTCTTCTGGAGCTGGATTTCCACCTTGGGGTTTCATCTTTTGCTATCTTTCTGCGATCATCATTCAATCTTTTGACTAACCCATCACGAACTGTTTTAAGCGTAACATCACAGAACTTGTGTATCTCATCGAGCCTCATGAAGCTTTGTAGCTTTTTGCTGTTGATGTAGGTGAAACCAAATGAAGGTTTTTGGATGAGAGTATACTGTGGTGTTTGATAGATTCCATCAAATGTGAATTGTGGCTTAGTCAAATTGATCTTCTGTTGGTAACTTTCCACTCCAAGCTGAAGATCTACCACTCTTTCTTGAACTATAAATCGTCGGATGAAGAGAAGTAGAGATGCCATGAAGTTGTATTGAGTTTCTCTATCGAATCCACGCATTCTTCCTTGAACTTTTTCTAGATACATGTCTTCAATGTCATTTAGATAAAGGTCAGGAAAGTCTGCTTCGGAGAATTTTTACTTCTTTTCATCTTGTCTTTTAACTACAATCTCATTCATGAACATGTAGTTAAACCATTTCGACTCTTGAATCTTCAAGATAGCAATGATTTTAGATTTATGCTTCAAATTCTCCAATGATTTTTCGTCTAATCTGTGAGTATAACCGAGACGACGACGTTCTAGCCAGTGCTAAATCCCGTGTAGAGCATCTCTGTCGTAGGCTACGATAGAGTTGCTGAATACTGGAGTAGATTCTTCAATTGCTGGAACTTCGTATCTTGCGGATGGTACTGAGATAGTTAATGAGGAAGCATATTTCTTCTTAGATTTCTCTTGGGTGAGTTGGAGGTTACGAAGATCTTTGTTGAAGAAGAAGCTGTAAGGTAACTTTGGTTTTTCGGGAAATCCTGTCAGAGGTAATGGTTTAGTCCAATCGGTGAAGTAAGGCTTTTCGTGGTTTTTGGAATTGATGTCGATATTCACTTCAGGGTTTAGCTAGTCAAACTTGCCAGACATTGCACTAGCTATATTCTGCATGTGAAATTCGTATTCCATCTTGTTTCCAGATCTGGATTTTAGGAATTCCTGTGCATCCCGATTGATTCTTCTGAGCTCCGCCTTCGTAAGTTTCTCAATCTGAAGATCCTTCATTATAACCTGAGTAAATTGTAGTGTATTACCTGGAATAGGTTCTTCATCTTCGAGAGGAGGTTGAGCTTGTACCAATTCTGTCAACCAATCATTCTCAGGTGTGTCATCATTGTCGAGCCATGAATGACGTCTTCTTTTCTTTGATTTCTTAGACTTGGATGTAGCATCCTTGTCTTTAGCCTTTGATGGTGACGATGGTCCGGGTTGAGAATCGGGAATAGGGGAGGCACGGTAATCGGTATCGGGTTGACCTTGGTAATCATCAGTTGGGTGCATAAAAATTTCTTCCTCATCTGTTGGACCTTGACCAGTAGCTGACGTGTGTTGTTGATTTCCAGGAGGAGTAGAATTCTTTTGTGGTTGTTGAGAAGATGATGGATCGGTTCCAGACTTATGTTTCTTACCTTTTGAGTTTGGGTCCGGGTCGTCATCTTTCCTTGACCTCTTCAGGGTTCCAGCAGCATCTTTGCACGACTCTTTAGACAAGTTGGCCGAAATAGCATCAACAAGTGCTTTTTCTTCAGTTGTCTGTGTGGTTTTGTAGGCAACTTTGTCATAGAGTTGAGCAAGCAGGTCATCAAAAGATGGTTCAGGGATGGTTGGAGTTGGTGTAGAAGCTTTAGCAGGATAAAGCGTGAATGGTGTTGTTGACAACATTTTCTTTACAACACTTCTGATTCTGTGCTCCAAGTTGTCCCTGATTGGTGCAATAAGGTTTGTAACTTCAGGAGTGATAATTTCAACCAGATTGTCAGTAAGATAATCTAGTGTGAAAGTCCTGATCATTCCTGAAAAATCAGCTTTCATGAACTTATCGATCTGCTGCTTTGCCTCCTGAAAGTCTTCAACTTGCTTAACAAGACCGGTGACCATGGTTGTCAGAGTGTTGACTTGCTCCTGAAGATCAACTGGTTTAGTCGGTTCATTGATTGATTGTTGTTTAGATGCGGTTTCAGAAGGTGTAGGAGATGAATGCTCAGGTGATGATTCAGATGAAGACTCATTGTGAGAACTTGAAGAAGAAGCTGGAGGAGTCGGATCCTTTGGTGGAGAGTCTTGAGGAGGTGGAGGTTGCTGTGAGGATGTCTGCTTAGAAAGTGAAGATGATTGAAGGAATATGTTGGTGTCGAACGCTTCCTTTTCTTCATTTTCTTTTCTTCTATGTTCCTCTTCTTCTTGTGCAAGAATTTCTAGAGTAGTGAAGTGGTCGTATTCCAGATCCGTAGCAACGTTCTCCTGTTCGCCCACATTCTTTTCTACATTAGCAGTCTCAGTCATAGTGATGTCTCCTGCATCATCTGTGTCTTTTACTTTGTCATCAGGTTGTGACACTGGTTCTAAAGTTGTGGAGACAATGGGAGGAACCACGCTGCTTGTAGCTCCTTCACGTTCTGATTGATCGACAGGTGGTGGTGATGGTTGAGACTGAAGTCGGCTGAGGAGTGCTGCTTCCCTCTGTGCTTTGATAAATTGCTTTTCTTCAGCTTGTGTGTCGATAATTATACTTTTTTATTTTCGTCTGTCGACCAATTGTTCAACGATTAGTTCGTCTTCTTCATCATCATTTGGTTCATTTATCGTGATCCCTTTTCTCTTTCTAGATTCTGCTTCAAAAGTTTCAAGACTTTGTTGTATAGCAATCTCCGTTGCAGGAAATGCTTCTTCTGGTACTCTTACTCTTCGTTCAAAGTCTTCCTCTTCTTCTTCAGATTCTGTGTTAAATTCAGAGTCGCTTTCAGAGGGTGGTGGTGTAGGTTCATCTTGAAGAGCGAACTTTGGTGTTACCTTCTTCTTTGGCTTGGTTGCAGGCTTAGGTTTGGGTGTAGGTTTAAGTTTGGTGGAAGTTTTGGTTTTGGCAGATGGTTTGTTCTTGGGAGTAGGCTTTGACTTGGTCTGAGGTGAGCCAGTGGTGCTTGTAGTACTCCCAGATTTCACACTTCCTTTGCTTCGAGTATGTATTGTAGCTTCTTCCTGTATCCCGTTGTAAGCATCATCGTAGAATTTGTAGTTCAAACTTTTCTTGATATTGTCATCAAGAAGGTATTCAGGAAGCGTCATTCCCTTTTGCTTGGTAGAGGAAGTGGTCATCTTGACAAAAGAGATGGTGAAGTCGTCCTCGAAGAGGTGCTTAGGCTCATTAGGGTCTCCCATTCTTTTGATGAATTCTGGTGTGTCTTTGCAGAAATATTCAATGAGAAGCTTTGTGAATCTTGTGAACGGGATCATAGTCTTTTCACGTCCAGTTTGGATGATGTAGACTATATCGTTCATGATTGGAACTGCAAAGTCTATAGGTGACATGGTCACCATTCCCCAAAATGCTTGTAAATGCTCGAGTCTGGGATGTTCGTGACCACTTTTTCTTCCTGATATAGATCTTACAACTAACAGACAGAATGTTCTCCAGGGCTAAGGTATATTCTTTGCGTTGAATCTGGAATGTTTAATCAGAGGTAAGTCATCATCAACATCGTATCCTAATTCAATGAAGAAATCCAGGAGATCCAGTTCAGGCAGTATTGGAGCAAATTCATTGTCGGGTTGAGGCAGGAGGAAGACAGTACGAAGGACATCGTGATCTACAGTGTAGACTTGTCGATCCAGCGTAATAGTGAAAGACTCATCATCTAAATTAACCTTAGCCATAAGCCAGAACTGATGAAGGTAAAACACAGGAACTGAAGTAGATCTGTTGAGCAGATGTTTGCATGGATGAGCAAGGAGAATATCTTTGACAATCCTGCACGAGTTCTCAGGAATTCTCAATTTGTCAAAGTCAACTCGAGGATTTTTGTTGCCAATCTTAACGTTGTAGTCAGCGGGAGTGATGTCATCCATGGTGAGTAGTGGAAGAGTTTGTTCAGGGACATTCTCGTTGTGTTCAAACATGTTAATCTGAAAAGCATTATCATAAACCAAACATCCAGATTTGTTACACGTTAGCACAATTGCAAAGTTTCATTATAGATAAGCATTTAGAATCATTTAAGCACGGTTGGTTCAGTTATTACATGTATAGTGATGAGTAACGTATACTTAGATAATTTTAGAATTATGAAGTACTTACATAATCACATATGCACAAAAATCATCCAAGATACATAAATAACAACACATGATACATCTAATAGAGATCATAATCATCATATACATGTTTTCGAAATAACAAAGTTACAATGTTCTTGAAATGGTACATAAAGCCAAATTTATCGCAAACACATAAATATATTACATGTTCTCGAAAAACAGTTACAAGTACCAAGATTTTCGAAAAATTAGACAAAAAAGGAATATTTTCGCAAACATGCATAGTGAGTATTTTCAAAAATATTTCCAAATTGTGTTTTCGATAAAAGTTTATCGAGAACAGGTTAATTAGAAGTATTTTTCGAAAATACTCATTATGAGTGATTGCGAAAAGATTGTCTTAGTTTGTGATCTCGAAAAAATGACCAAAAATGAGAAATTTCGAAAACACATGAAATAAATATTTTCGAAAAGATAACAAGGTGGGTATTTTCGAAAAAATACAACACTTTGAAAAATTTTTTCGAAAATACTTGTTTTAACTGTGTTTTCGAAATATTTTCATTATGGCTGGTAATTGCGAAAACGTTTTCTCGAAAATTCCTATACAAGAATATCGAAATAGGGCCAACGTACGTTTCTTTGTGAAATTATGAGATCCAAATATTGTAACCTGTCGTAAACGATGATATGTAACAATTAGTGACATAGCATTACGATATATCTACTGATTTCAAAACTAAGTCAAGAACATGATTTCGAAAAAAATCCAAAATCGTGAATCCACTTAATAGACATTGTAACAAGGATCTTAAACCATGCGTATGAACAAGTTGAGCACAGATATCATCACATATAAACACAGTACGAGAGATATCCACTATAAACGAAAGACCATACTACATCGAGAATCAAGAAAATATTGGTATAGAACAAATTAAACAGCATAACGATGATACCTTCACTCATGGCAACAAATCCCACCAATAAAAACACTAAAACAAACAACAAAACCACAAAACCCAAATCGAAACTAAACCCTAGATTTCGAATTTAGCACAAACATGATGGAAAGTATGATTAAATGATATAGGAAGGTTAGAAACATGCAATGTAACAAAACCCCTTTCAAAAATCAACCCCCCAAACACGTTATGTAAAATTCCGAAATTCACTAAACCCTAGGTTTTCAAATCGACATTACATGAAATCAAACCGTTAATTTTTCAATTCAACGAAAACCTATGCTTGAAATATACTCAAGATTGATAAGAAACTTACAAATCGAAGATTAAAAGCACAGATTTCTTGTTTGATTTTGGACCATAGGTTTCAAAAGAGAGGTTTTAGATTGATTGTTTTTGAGGTTTTAGAAAAAACGGGTGTTTGTTTTTGTTTAATATCTTGGAATTTTTGAAAAGTGTCACTATTAATCCCTTAACTACTAATATTGTAAAATGAGTCCTTAAGTTAGATGCAAGTTGAGTATCAAAGATATACTACCTTACGATACCATTTTGAGAAAAGGAAACATGATATGAGATATCTATAAAATCCCGAAACAACGCATCTAAAGGTAATATGCAAGTATACCGTTTTTAAAAATCTATGAGAAAAATATGAGCGTGTCTCCCCCTCAACACTTGTAAAATAAAAGGTGTTGAAAGAAAGCGATATACTTGCGGGTTTTTTTTTTTTTTTTAATTGAAAGAATTGAAAATTATTTTTGTGTTTTTGAGGTTTATGAAAAATAAGAGAAAAAATATTTTACAAAGATAGTTTTAGTTTTGATGTTTGACATGTTACTTTTGTTTTAGAAATTTTTCCAGATCCTCTGGTGTCAAACATCGCATACCAATTTGGTGAACTAAACTTGCAAACCTTGATGGAGCTAAGGCTTTTGTAAGTAAGTCCGCCAATTGGTACTCAGTACCCACAAAATATAATTCAACTGTACCCTTCTCGACATGCTCCTTGATGAAATGATATCGGAGATCAATGTGTTTGGATTTGCTGTGATGAACTGTGTTGCAGGAGATTGCAATGGCACTTTTGGAATCGCAGTAAATCGGAATCTTATTGAATAGGTAGCCATAGTCTTTAAGTTGTGATCTCATCCAAATGACTTGAGCACAACAAGCAGACATAGCTACGTATTCAGATTCTGTAGATGACAGTGAAGTGCAGTCCTGCTTCTTTGATTGCCAAGACACAAGTTTATCTCCAAGAAACTGTAAGCCACCTGATGTACTTTTTCGCATGTCTAAGCATCTTGCATGGTCAATGTCTGAAAAAGCTATTAGTTCAAAACCAGAATCCTTCGGATACCAGATCCCCAAATGGATGGTTCCCTGTATGTATCAAAGGATTCTTTTTGCCTCATTGAGGTGTTTCTCAGTTGGTTTAGACTGATATCGAGAACACATATAGACAGCAAATATAATGTCAGGTCTACTAGATGTGAGATACATAAGGGACCCAATAATACTTCGGTATTTGGTAGGGTCAACAGGAGTCCCATGTATATCAGCATCTAGTTTTGTGGAATTGGCCATAGGTGTATTCATTGTGTCACAGCTTTGCATTCCATGTTTCTTTAAAATCTCAAGAGAATATTTGGACTGATTTAGAAAAATTCCACGGGGTGATTGATGAACTTGTAGTCCTAGAAAGAACGTAAGTTCACCCATCATGGACATTTCGAAATTATCTGTCATTAATTTTGCAAAATACATTGAGTAATTTTTGTTGGTTGAAGCAAAAATAATGTCATCGACATAAATTTGAACGATTAGTAAGTCCATCCCGTATGTTTTTGTAAACAGTGTTGGAGCCACCGAGCCTAGTGTAAAATCATTAGCCAACAGAAATTTAGAAAGCTTATCATACCACGCCCTAAAGGCTTGCTTGAGACCGTAGAGAGACTTCTTAAGCTTGTAGATATGATTGGGACGTTCTGGATCAACGAACCCTTCAGGTTGACTGACATAAACCACTTCACGGAGTTGGCCGTTTAGAAAAGCCGTTTTCACGTCCATTTGGTAAACAATCATATTCCGATGAGCAGCAAATGCTAAGAATATCCGTACAGCTTCAAGTCTAGCTACTGGAGCAAATGATTCTTCAAAATTGATTCCTTCTTCTTGAGAGTATCCTTTTGCTACCAAGCGTGATTTGTTTCGTATGACAGTGCCTTCTGCATCCAGTTTGTTTTTCCAGATCCATTTTAATCCAATGACAATAATACCTTCTGGTTTTTCAACCATTTCCCAGACTTCTAATCTTTGAAAGGATTCGAATTCTTCTTGCATAGACTCAATCCAGCTTTCATAAGTCATAGCTTCTTTGACGTTTTTAGGCACGGTTTTACAAACTGTGAGTGCATAAATGCAAGTTTCACCGTCTGTGTGAAGGCGTTGTCTTGTCATAATTGGTGCATCTGGATGGCCAATAATTTAAACTAAAGGGTGATCTCTAGTCCATTTGTGTGTCGAGGGATGAAGTTGATAAGTATCTTGCAAGTGAGCAGGACCCAGATTGCATGTAGATGACTCAGTAATGTCGGGGACAGGTTGAGCATGTACAAATGGGTTAATGAATGGTTCTGGGTTATGCTCTGCGGTTTATGGAACTGATAAAGGTATGGTGTCTCCAGCTGATTGTCGTGAGTTGGACCCGGTTTGTTCTGTTGTTGTAGGTGATATGACTGGAGGACCGTCTCTTCCAACAGTTGTTGTTGTTTGTTGAGGTGTATCAGGTACTTGATGTTGATCAAGATGTGCAGCGGAATTTGGTGTGGCCTCAGATGGACGGTTAACAGGCGTATCATCAAACAATGGAGCAAACAAGGTTTCCACTTCTCTACGGGAAAGTGATAATGGTTCAGCCAAAGATACCGGAAAGTTTAGACGGTTGGTTGCGGGTCCTAAGCTGTTATGCTCAGAAGCTATTTGAGTGAGTTCATCGTAATTAGCATGCATAGTCTCTTGAATTTCTCGAGTACGACGATTCCATATCTGAAAGCCTTTTGAATTTTCACAGTATCCTATAAATATTCCAATGTCAGCCTTTGCTTTAAGTTTACCTAGATCATCACGATCATTGATTGGATAACATAGAGCTCCAAATACATGAAAGTAACTGATGTTCGGTTTCCTTTTGTGAACAATCTGATATGGGGTTTTGTGATGGCGTTTTGTGATCATACAACGGTTTTGAGTGTAGCAAGCGGTTGAAACAGCTTCCGCCCATAAGTAATCTAGTAATTGAGCATTGATTAACATCGTTCGAGCAGCTTCCACTCACGTTCTGTTGCGTCTTTCGACTACTCCATTTTGTTCGGGTGTGCGTGGAATGGATGTTTGATGTTCAATTCCCACTTTCTCAAAATACGACCGTAGAGTCTGATTCTTAAATTATGTGCCATTGTCAGTTCTAACAATTCTGACTGTGTTACGTAGCTGAACTTGTATTTTGGTGAGAAAGGTGATGATCATTTGAGGAGCTTGATCTTTACTTCGAAGAAAATAAACCCAAGTCCAGCGAGAGAAATCATCAACAATTACTAAAATGTAGCGTTTACCGTTGATCGTTTGAACACGCATCGGACCACACAAATCCATATGAAGCATTTGTAAAACATGATTAGTACTGTGTTCAGGTTTTGAGGGAAAATGAGCACGGGTACTTTTTCCTTGTTCACAGGCTGGACATAGGTGATCTTTGGCATAGCGGAATCTTGGAAAGCCTTCAACTAATTTGTGATGAGCGAGATCAGTCATCGTTTTGAAATTCAAGTGAGAAAGGCGTTTGTGCCATAACCAGGATTTAGTTGTTTCAGCTTTGGATAGAAGACAGATAGGAGATGAAGCGATCATGTCAGGCATTGAAATTGTGTAAAGGTTAGTGCCACGTTTGCCTGACATTAAATCATGTCCTTGTAGATCACGAACAAAACAAGTTTTCTCTCGAAATGCTACTTCTAAATCTCCATCACAAAATTGACCGACTGAAAAGAGGTTGTGACCCAAGCCTTCAACATAATATACTCTGCTAATTTCAATATTCCCATTCACATAGTCTCCGTAACCCATGATTAAAGTGTATTGATCATTCCCGAATCTGACAGTTCCAATAAACTTTGAGACAAAGTTAGTTAACAGTTTGAGATTGCCTGTCATATGTCGGGTGCAACCGCTATCAACAATCCAGAGAACGATCTGAACCACCTGCATCACAAGTAGACGACAGAGATGGAACAGAAGTAAGGGTGGAACCCGAAGAAATAGTGGGTTCCTGTTGGTTAGAAACATAAGTATATAACATTTTAGGAATCCATTTAAAATTTGGTTTGTATTGTAACCAACGTTGCCAGTTCCAACTAGTTTTTGCTTTGTTTTTAGTGAATGCACTAGCTTTTGGCGTGTTCCTAGATTTGTTGATTTCTGCTCTTGGGTTGACTACAACATTATTCGAAACGGTAGTAGGCGTTTTTCCTAGGGTAGACTTAGAGGCAGTAGTGGGCCTAGAAGGAAAGCCGGATCAACGTTTCTTTTTACGATGTAAGAGATTATTAGCTACACATTTAGTATGATCACCAGATAACACACTTTGACGACAAAACACACAAGATGCATTAATATTCAAAACATTTGAAGGTTCAGCATTTGTTGCATTAAGATTTTGATTACAATTTGCCAGATTAGAATCTAAATCAGATGCAACATGAGTTTTATTCAAGTTCCTAAGGTGAGCTTCTACTTCTTGCACTTCTAGTGTTCCTCTTCTACGTTGCCAGAGCTTAGTCTTTTTAGTCTTCTTAACGCTTTTTGGCTTTGGGTTGCTAACGCTCTTAGGGGAAACTAGTCCTGTGAAAGTGGAAGAACTAACATTAGAACTCTTAGCATGAGTACCCTTATCTGTTCTGTCTATTTGAAACATTCCTGGTGCTATCACTGTGGTGTCAATAAACTTTCCTTTTTGAAGTAGCTTAATTTTCTCTTTCAAATCAATGATGATGTGATTTTTATCCTGAATATCAGACTCAAGTAAACCATTGCAATAACGAATGTCATCGCGGTTTTGTTGCCATTCGACGTTTTCAATTTTTAACTCCGCAATTTCTTTTTCATATTGAAGACGTTTGTTTTTTAGAAAAACATTTTTACTTCGTAGTTGCAATTCGATTTCAATACTTTGAGCTTGACACCAATCAAGCTTTTGTTTGAGTTGACAAATTTCGTTTGAAAGTTTGTTTTTCACATCATCACTGTTTTGACGCAATGTTTCATATTTACGTTTCAATGTTTCAGCTTCTGACTTCAGCAAAACAAGATCAGCACAGTAATTTTCAAATACCGTAGCATTGCTGGAATAATAGAGATCATTCATGATGAGAGTATGAATATCAGCTGTTAGGAGTTTTTCCAAGAGTCGATCAGAATCCGTTTTCAAAAATCGGTTTTTGCGTTGTTGAACCAAAATTGCATTTTCATTTAGAGCGAAAATGTTTTTCATATCTGTAACTTCTTTTTGGAGTTCCTGTTCCCAACGAGTAGCACAATAACGCAAATTTTGAACTAAAGGCAGAATTTGTTTTTGAAAAATGTCTCGCTTTTCCCTCTCATAGGCTGATTGAAAAGTAGCAATTTTAATTTCTGAATGATGTTCAATTACGTTTTCCAAGTTATCGATGCCTTTCATGAATGTTTGAAAATAGTCTAAAACTTTACATCGTGTTGGTAACGGTGTCACGGTACCAGAAGATGGTAATGGACCATTTACTTGTGCCACGGGTTTGAAAGGAGCCCCATTGGAAGATGAAACATAAGACTCAGTTACATACGATGATTTCTCAGGTATTTCTCTTGATGGAACAAAAGATTTTGAAATGTGAGGAGCTTTTGAGTAATCATATGGTTTGCAATATTTAACTTGACTCATTTTTTATCGACTCTTTTCTTCAAGTTCGTATTCTTCCTCAGTATTATGTACAATAACACGCACAACAATATTATCCATCAATTGGTCCATACTGTAAAGCTTAGAAATTGTTTTGAATGCAGTGCGAAGAAAAGTGGATCTGTAATCGCCAATGGCAAAACCTTTATCGTGTCTTGGTTTTAAAGTAAATTTTTGAATTGTCATTACAGATTCTTCATGTTTATAAACGATATTTTGAAAAGCTTTAATTTGACGTTCGAGAGCGATATTTTCTTCAATTAAAGTATTTTCTTTTTCTCGTTTTTGCACTTTATGTTCATAAAATTCCTGTTTGCAAGTTGTTACCTCTGTTTGTGTTTTTGAAAGTTCCTTTTGAAGTTGTGCAACTTGTTT
The DNA here is from genome assembly GCA_030686995.1 of Artemisia argyi. NCBI lineage: Eukaryota > Viridiplantae > Streptophyta > Magnoliopsida > Asterales > Asteraceae > Artemisia > Artemisia argyi. The sequence continues at coordinate 206,340 of JARVZY010002218.1, forward strand.
TTGAAGATCATGTTTTTCATTTTCCAGTTTGGAAACCAATTTACCGTTTGACTCAATTATGTCATATATTTGCTTTTGAAGATTTTGTTCTTTGACATATGATTCTTGAAATGACTTTTCAAAGCACTTTTCACGTTGAACGGCATTTTGAAAATGTGAAAGTTGTATTTTGTAACATTCAATGTCCTTTTTCAAATCGGCATTAGTTTCTATCAAAACTTTAGTTTGCTCGTCCATTATGTGAGTAGTGAGAAGTTGTTCTTTAAGTTGTTTGGCCATGACAGTACAGTCAGGATCTGGATCAGAAGAAGGTTCATGTTGTTCAATATTATCATTTTTGTCTTGCTCAATAGGATCATCAAATGAAACGACAGTGTCATCATCAAATATAACAATTGCGTCTAATTGTTCATCCTCTTGAGAAGATAAAAATGATTCAGATGGAACAACTTGCGCCTGATCTGATTCAGAAGTAGAGGGTGATGCATTAAATTCTATGGAGCATGTGGTTAGGTCATATACCTGAGACAAACCATCAGTGGTGAACACTGGGCTTGAATCATTCAACTGATGTTCCTGCATGTTGGCCAGAAGCATCACAGCTGCATTGGCTTCAAGATCTTCCATATCATCATCGTTGTAAGCATTAGCAAAGAAACTGTTCTCTTGTGCATTGAAAGTTCCTTCCTTTTCATCTTTGAGAGCCATTAGTAATGCCTGCTTGTGAAACTGACTGCCGCGGGTTCTCGGTTTAGGACATGCTGTTGCAATATGACCTTTTTCGTTGCAGTTGTAGCACCATATTGCATTCCCAGATACTGTATTGCTATTTGCCACGTTGTCATTACTTTTCTAAGGAGCACCTGAATTGTTTCTGAATCCCCCATTGTTGTTGAATCTTTGTCCATACCCAAAATTTCCAGAATACCCTCCTGAGCCTGAACGTCCAGGATTACGGTTCTGAATCTCAACTCGACCATCTTGAATGGTAGCTTGATTCCTTGTATTTGATGAAGAACGAAGACGGTTGTTGGTTTTGTTAGAGAATTTGCTAAAAGCACGAGCAATAAGAGCAAGTCCTTGATTCAACGTATTGACGTCATCATCATCATCTTCAATCTGATTAGAATAATACATGCTATCATGGTTGTCATATGGAGGAGGTTGAGGAGAAGCGTGTTGCGAGGATGATTCATATGGGACCATTTTGTGTGAAGTAGCAGGTTGTTGGTAACTGAGATAATTCTGTTCCTGATCATAAGCATGATTAGACATCGGAGGATGTGCAGCATGAGATTGAGCAACGAGTGCTAGGGGATTAGAAGTAGGTGGTGTTGTATATCCTCCTCGTGCGGCTCTATCTTTTTCAACTTCAGACTCATAGTGCTTGAGATAGTCGTACAACAAACCATATGGATCTCTATGAAGATTCTTAGCTTGTCTCACAAATGTCACATACTTTTGCCACTCAGAACCCAGACTACTAACAAACTTTGTATTGACAGCGATCCTTGGAAGGTGTACTTCATGTCTCTCTAAATCGTTGACGACATTGGTGAAACGATGAAAGTAAAATTCAAGTGATTCCCCTGGTTCGATCATGAAATTAGTGTATTCCAAGTAAAGTTTAGATTCCATGTCTTCCTTGTTCAGTTGTGTGCCTTGCATAAGTAGATGGACGTGTTCCCACATAGCTTTTGCAGTTGTCTGAGCATCAACACTTCTGAATATGATATTTGGTATTCCCTGAAGTATGTAAGACATAGCATACTCATCTACTTCACTATGGTGGTGTTGTTCAGCAGTAAGTGAAGACTCAGGAACTAGCACAGCAGTTGGAGCTACTGGAGGATCAGCAGATGGGTCACCGCCAACGTAGTTAACAGGCCACTGAAACGGTCCTTCAAGGATAACTTGTTTTATGTACTTACCATTGGGTTTCTTGAGTTCTATAAACCTTAAGAATCGACTTGCCCACTGAACATAATTACCCGGTGTTAGCATTGGTGGGGTGTCAATAGATCCTGCTTCATGTCTGGATTGTTGAGTTGAGATGACTTCACACATCCTGTCAAACCAGTGAGTAGGTTTAGATGGGAGTTGGCTTTGTTGTGGTGACATTGGATAGGATTGTTGCATTGGAACCATCTGATGTTGTTGCATGAGAAGATGTTGTTGTGAGTAAACCGGTTGTTGATAATATTGTGGTGATTGTTGATACTGTTGCTGTTGCTCATGATACTGTTGATTCTGATGTTGCTGAGGATGGTTAAAGTTGTAGTACGGTGGTTGAGACATATTGAAACACTTGTGTGAAAAGATGGATCTTTGTAGAAGGTATAGGCCAAATCTCGAAAACTTGCACAAGTAATGATTTCGAAAACTGAGACTTGAGTGATTGCGAAAATTCTGACTTGAGTGATTGCGAAATGAATGATCTCGAAAATGTGAGATTGCGAAACCTTGTTGCTTCAGTATTTCGCAAAGATTAGTGAATGTGTGGTGTCTTTTCGAAAATACAAGTTAAGATTGATTTCGAAAAGAAATGTGATTTCAAAAAAATGAATTATTTTCGAGAACACAGATTCACAAACACACTTTCGAAATTATACAATTTCGAAAGTTATCCAAAAGTCGAAGTACTTTTCTTTCTTATACAATAAAGAAAAGACTGAATTCACGATCCGGAAGTCGTTATGAGGCAAAGTCAGGAGATTTCGAAACTTGGGCAATTGGAGGATTGCGAAACTGGGACAGTTTTTTGTTTTCAAAGAAAGCTAACCAAAAACGCGTTTTTATTTAAATATTCTTGTACTTTTAGGTATAAAATGAGTAAATCTTAAAGAAAGTTGAAAACTTTATAAAATTTTCAAAAGTGAGAGAGATTGCGAAAATAAGTACAAGAAATCTATTCGTGTATTTTGGTAAAATTTTAGGACATTTTTGTTTGTAGTGTTTTGTAACACAAATTTGTAAACAAATATGTGATAGAAAACAAGAAACAAACAATAAAGTTCGAAAATTTCAACAAAAATAACGAGATAAAAATGAGTTTTGGATCGATTTCTATAAAAACAAGAATTATACCTTCATATGGCGAATGATACCACTTGTTAGGTCACCATATTGATTTCACACAAACAAGAATGAGATAGATATAAGGATTTGGGTGATTATATGAATAAGAGAATAATGAGAGCAAAAGTTTCCTTAAGATATCAAATAACCAACCAAATACAAATGAGACCCAAGGGTTCTATTTATAGGAGGGAAGCTAGGGCAATACTCCTAGCTCCCATTCTCCTTGAATTCGTGGGCTTGCAAGGCCTTTTGGGCTTTCATAAGCCTTAAATACATAAGTGATAACTAAATACAAGTAATTAATAATAAAGCAACCTAACATTTATTACAAATGATAGAGACTTGATAAAATAGTAAAATTTTGATCCCAACAACTTGCTTCAGTTATATGCCTGCATCAACCACTTGGATATCTATATTTTTACATATTCGATCATGTTCTTTATAAGGAAATATATCCACAAGGCCTCATGTTTTATCTCTAAGAGTTAACTACATTTTTTGTCCGTGTGATTGTATCTGAATATCACTTTTGATCCAATTTTCAAAAATTATGTTATTTCAGTCCAAAAGGCATAATTTCATTCCACTTTTGGTCCAATTTTGCTGACGAAGTTAGTTCAGTTAGTTAAGCGTGGCAACATTAGTCCCTTAACTTAACGGTCGTTTGCAACATTAGTCTTTTATACCAAAGATCGTTTGCAACGTTGGTCCTTTCAGTTAGTTAGTACTTAAAAAAATTCTAAAAAAATGTTTTTTTGTCTAAAAAAATTGTTTCCAAAAATAATAATTCGAAAAAAAAATTTAAGAAAAAAATTATTTCTAATAAAAATTTTCTTAAAAAATTTAAAAAAAAAAACTTTTCTTCCTAAAAAAAAATTCGGAAAAAAAAAAAAAAAAATTAAATTCTAGAAACGCTATAAGATTTATAAGTGTTAAATTCCCATTAAATTCTGCTTTTGATTTCTGCATTCGTGTTCAAACAAAATACTAACATGTTATAAACTACATTCGGTAAGACAATAGATAGTAGGCCTTTTACCCGAAAGTGATATTGGTATATTGAAATATCCAAACGTATATACATTTTACACACATGTTTGCAATGTATATATGTTTTTACAATGTATGCATATTTTTAAAAAGTTTAGAATTTCTTTTTTAGAATTTTTTTTCTCTAAAAAAAAATCTCAAATTAATTTTTTTTGAAAAAAAGTTTTTTTTTTCGAATTTTTTTTGAAATTTTTTCCAAAAAAAATAATTCGAAAAAAAATTTAAGAAAAAAGTTTTATAAAAAAAATTTAGAATTTTTTAAGAAAAATTAAAAAAAAAATTCTTAAAAAATATTTCAATTATTTTTTTTGGAAAAAATTTTTTTGACAAAAAAACATTTTTTTAGAATTTTTTTAAGAAATTTTTTATTAGAAAAAAAATTATAAATTTTTTTTCTTAAAAAAAATTCAAATTATTATTATTATTTTTTTGGAATAAGTTTTTTTGACAAAAAACATTTTTTTTTTTTATAATTTGTTTTTCAAGTACTAACTAACTGAAAGGACTACGTTGCAAACGATCTTTGGTATAAAAGAGTAATGTTGCAAACGACCGTTAGGTTAAAGGACTAATGTTGCCACACTTAACTCACTGAACTAACTTCATTAGAAAATTGGACCAAAAGTGGAACCAAATTATGCATTTTGGACTGAAATAACATCTTTTTTGAAAATTGGACCAAAAGTGAAATTCAGATACAACCACAAGGACCAAAACTGTAGTTAACCCTATCTCTAAACTCAATTTTCATGCCATCAACTGCTTATAATAAAGCTATATACAGTATAACTTAACTTTAACAATAACTTACAAGTTACAAATGATGATTGTGAGTCAAATTTATTTAATCTTAAATGTTTATCTGACTCGTACTGGTGACGTTAGTGACACATGGCGTTTTTGGTGACGGTTCGAGGAAGTTTCTTATAGATAATGAAATCCAAGACTTGGACTTTATTGTGTTAAAACATCAGGAAAAATTGGTCTTGACTTTTGACTTTATGGTGTTTGACTAATCTGCATGTGAAAGACGATATCCGAATTGTCTAGACTAAATGGAAAGGATGAGCCTCTGATCCAATCCAAAAACATTACCTTACCTCTTTTTTTTTTTTTTTTTTTTTTTTTTTTTTTCCTTAGAAATAGTTTTTCTTTTCTTTTTCTCACTTCTTTGATCTGGCCGGCGCATAGTTTCTTTTCTTTTTTCTTTTTTTTTTTTCTTCTTCTTCAAGACGCAAGTGCTTATTTTTACTTTTCACCTCTTCAAAATTAGACATCAGCTATCACTTTTTTCAATACAAAATTTTTTTTTTTAAACGACGGGTTAGTTGTTAGTTGTTTGATCGATTTAGTATCGCATCCCCGGCCACAGATACCAACCGCGAGTCTCTCCTTAAGGGATAACCCCACTCCTATTCCCGATTCGCCTGATATCATTAGAGCTTGTGGTTCCCAAGTAAGGACTTCCCGGTCGGTCACCCAAACTGGTACTACTCTCACTTGGGCTCGCTTAACTACTTAAGCCTTTACCACTAGACCACAAGCCCCATGATGCATTTAATATGAACTTGTACACATGTAACTTGTTAATTATTAAATTAATACTTTCATTTGATATGTCATTCAAGCTATTATGTAAAGCAAGCTTACAATAGGCTAGTTTTACAGTGCTTTAACATTTACATAGTTTTATATGTTGTATATGTGTAATTGTGAATGAAGATTAAAGAGGTTGCTTAACACTATAGGTATATGGTTGTATAATTATGAATATGATGTAGAAGAGGAAAAAAAATCAATAGAAGTAGTGGGTGGTGGTGGATGGTTGTAATGGTGGTCGTTGGTGATAGATGGTTGTAATGATTGGTGGTGGTGAGTGGAAATGAAGAAAAAGGAGGGTGAAAGAAGACAAGCAATGAAATGATCAATTTGCCCTCATGTGCAATGCACATGAGAAGCATAGCGGTAGTTGACTAACGGATAACACTCAAAGAGACCTTGGATAATTAAAATAATGAAAGTAGGGACCTTAGGTGACTGAAATTTCTCAGTCAGACTCATCGTATTGTTTTTGTACAAGTTCATAAACAAACGGCGTATTTTACTCAAGATAATAATATAGTCAGGCTTCGTAAACACTTAGAGTTAAAAAAAAAATAAAAAATAAAAATAAAATAAATAAATAAATAACCTATTTTGAGCAAACAGAAAATATGCAAAACAAACAAAAGCCCTAATTAAGGTTTCTAAAACACTAATCACTTTTGCCAATTTTAACATATTACCCAATCCACAGTTATCGCAACACAAAAAAACTAGAAAATTTACAACACGCAGTATATTAATAACAATTTAGGGATCTATTAATATCTCATATTAAAAACCTTATTCTAATTAGTTCCAAAAATATGACAACATGCATTAGATCATCATATAATAATTATTGTGATAGATTTTGATGATATGTGATTAGCTGTATCAATTAAAGTTTGTTATTGTGATAGATTTCACCATCCCTATTAACGGCTTGGGACAGAGGATGAACAATCGCCAATTTCGATCTGTGTTGTGTTATAGGCTTACTGTACCTATGTTCTCTGAAGGTAGTCTTTACCCGAGTTGTAATGTGCATCGTATGGATATACGGGGAGATCATGCGGTCCAATGCTCTAGTGAAGTGGGTGTGAAGTTCAGGTATAATCTGGTGCATGATATTCTTGTTGATATATGTTCTAAGGTTGGGATCATGGTACGTAAAGAGGCTCCTATGGGGTTCTTTTCGAAGGATGGAAAGGAACTGCGACCTGCAGACTCGCTATTAGTTAATTAGCTACAAGGTAAAGATGCATGCTTGGATGTGACTGGTATTTCTCCATTTGCTGGTAGTGAGGCGACTTCAGGGGCTCTAGGATAGCCTTGCACAATGAAGTGGAGAAGAAAAAGAGTAAGTATGCGTCCAAATGCGAGGACAACAGATACAAGTTCATACCATTTACATTCGGGGAATTTGATACGGAGGCTTTGGACACACTTTCACAGTTTTACGTATTAAATCTATTGCTATTAGCTACACAAATAATGCTAAGAGTTAGTGGAAAGCCGAGATACTAATTGAGCTCCCACTTAATAATAATAATAATAATAATAATAATAATAATAATAATAATAATAATAATAATAATAATAATAATAATACGTGTTTTAGTCAGATCTGAACTCTTTTAAGCAAACAACAAAATCTTATAGATCAAAAATCAACCTACAGGATTTTACAAAAACGCATAAAGTTATAACCTTTTTACATAAACGGATGATAATTCTCATAATAATCATATATGGCTTATGATATAGTGTTTTTAGGTTTTAATTAAATGTTTTAATATATAACTAACATATTTACATTCAAATTATATGCTTCATACTAGGGATGGCAAAAGCACCCGAAATCGACGGGGAAAACCGAAACCCGAACCGGTTGGGTCGGGTTTGGGGGCGGGTTGGCGGGTTTGGATACGGGTTTGGGTGTTGATATAATTTTTTAGCCGAGTACGGGTTATGGTAATACCCGCCCGATTACCCGTACCCGTATCCGTTTACCCCAATCTATACCCACTTTATTAATATTATAATTAACTAGAATATATATACATTATGTATAATTTCTTCCATTATATTTTTTATATGCGTATCTCTATTACATAACATATTTTATTTTGTACACGAATTATTCAAAAGCGTTAAATCATTTAATACGATATTTATTTTCTTTAACTTAAAAAAATTGAATATATTAGAGTGTTTTTCGGTGGATTTTAGTTTGACTTAATATTAATACCGCCATTTTTTCCGTATAATATTCAATTGGGGATAATCAAAACCCACGGGGAAACTCAAAAAACTGATGGATAATATTAATCGGGTATCCGGCGAGTAATAGAGCGGATACAGGTTTGGATATTATAAACGGGTGCGGATACGGGTACACTAAAACCCGCCCCAAACCCGACCCGTTGCCATCGCTACTTCATGCATTGTGCATTTAATATGAACTTATACACACGTAACTTGTTATTTATGAAATTTTAATACTTTCATTTGACATGTTATTCAAAGTTTCAAACTATTATGTAAAGCAAGCTTATAATAGGTTAGTTTTATAGTGCTTTCCATTTGTATTTGTACATGTTAACATTTACAGTAGTAAATTTTATATGTTGTATATGTGTAATTGTGAATGAAGATTAAAGAGGTTGCTTAACACTATACGTATATGGTTGTATAATTATGAATCTGATATAGAAGAGAAAAAGAAAAAAAAAAATCAATAATGGTGGTGGGTGGTGGTGGTGGTGGATGGTTGTAATGGTGATGGATGGTTGTAATGATTGGTGTTGGTGAGTAGAGATGATGCAGAAGGAGGGTGGAAGAAGACAAGCAATGAAATGACCATTTTGCCCTCATGTGCAAGGCACATGAGGAACTTAACGGTAGTTGACTGACGGATAACGGCCAAAAGAGACCTTGGATGATTAAAAATATGAAAGTAGGGAACTTGGGTGAGTGAAATTTCTTAGTCGGACTCAGTGTATGGTTTTGATACAAGTTCATAGACGAACGGTGTATTTTACTCCAGATAGTAATATAGTCAGGTTTCATAAACACTTATAGTTATAAAAAAACTATTTGGAGCAAACAGAAAATATCCAAAACAAACAAAAGCCCTAATTAGGGTTTCTAAAACACTAATTACTTTTATCAATTTTAACATATTACACAATTCACAATTATTGTAATATTCAAAATTAGATAGTTTGCAATCAACACAATCACACAAAATCCTTCATGAACCAAATTATCTCTAACATATAACCAGGATCATCAAAAACTAGAACCCTATAACTTCGTTACCTCAACACCGTTAGAAATATCCACCCACAGTAAGATCACATGCACATTTTTTTTCTCTTGAAGTATATTGTGCATCTCATTGTCAGTGCAAACGATATATTAATCTAAACTGTCTTTGTCCACCTTTTCTCAAAAGTCAAATCCAACAATTTCCTATCGTATGGAGTCATTTTCACTAATATCTTGGTGCATATCGTTCTCATTCTTATTTTTTTTAAGTATAACTTCCACCGAGTCTACTTTATGGCATGACTTGTCCTAATAGTAATGACATATATCTACCTCATTTAGAGTATATCTTTTCAACAAACTATCCTTAACACCAATCATCTTAGGTAGATGATTATGTCGTTCAAAAGGTTTGTTAGAACTCGCCTTCCCGACGACAACTTGGAAGAAGTCATTTTTGTTTTTTAGTCAACGAATAAATCTCGCTCTTGTAAGTATGATTGATTGAACAATTACACCTTAGGTTGTTGGTCGGGTTGTGATACTCAAGTGTCTTTGAATTGCAATACGCATTCATTTTTTTTGTCGCTCAACTTTCTTGGGCTTTCTTCTTTGTTTTTATCCTTTTGGCACACTTTCATTACGTGTCTAACCTCTAGCATACTTTGATATGCTCATATAACTCATCAAACTCATTGCTTTTAGGTAGCTACATTTTAACATAGTTTAACCCGCATGTCTTGCTATATGATCTATAATGATTGCTCCTTTTTTGTTATATATTATGTTGCACATAGCCTACCCTTGATGTAGGAAAAGCCTTTGTAAAAATTTAATCCATGGATTCGCTAAAAACAAAGGTAAATATAGAAGGGATACAATTACCATAGAGGAGCATTGAGCTAGGGGGAGCTCGGGAGTATTTGAATACATAGCACGGAGTCTTTCTAACAGTGGTGATAGAAGACTTCACTGGGATGATGCAAGCTCGCCTTTCTAGGGAGAAAGGAAGGTATTGTAATAAGGGGGAGAAGAGAAGGGAAATCTCAAAGCAACCACCTTACGTGTTGAACCACCTTTTTCTTCGACAAAAGGGGGAGAATGAAGTGTAAACAGGTAACTTTTACATTTTACTGGTACAAAAAGTTGTATTGGTCACGCCAAAAGTGTGTGACGATATGCATATAGTCACACACGTTTTTTTCGTTGTGTGTCACTAAAGGTCCCGCCAGCGTAGGTGGCATATGGTCACATTGTTGAGTTCGTGGCCTTTACCATCGAAAATGAGTGACCAAAACCCCGAATATGTGTGACAAATTAGGCACAAGTTTTGTTGGATTAGTCATTATCAGTGACCGTAAATACCTTATAGTCACACAAATGTTTTTTGAGAGTGACCATTGTTCGTCCTTTGGCCACATAAATATATAATATGTGTGACATTTGAGATGATATATTCAAGTAAATGTGTATTTTGTGTGACTATTGATAATCTAATGGCCACATGAATATACAATAAATGTGACGTTTGTGATGATTTAGTCACACAATTGGTGTTATTTTTTGGAGTTAGTCACATACAATTTAACACAAAGTGGCCAGAAGTGTGAATAAGTGTGACCATATGCTGTTTAAAGTGAAGAAATGTGTATTTTGTGTGACTATTGATCATCCAATAGCCACATGAAGTTTATGTTTGCGTGGCCTTTTGTAATATTTAGTCACACAAAGCATGTTTGTTTTGGGTATTTAGTCACATACCATTAAGCAAACAATGGCGAAAAGTATGAATAAGTGTGACCATATGCTGTTTAAAGTGAAGAAATGTGTATTTTGTGTGACTATTGATCATCCAATGGCTACATGAAGTTTATGCTTGCGTGGCCTTTTGTAATATTTAGTCACACAATGAACTAAGCAAACAGTGACCAAAGTGTTAATAAGTGTGACTATATGCATCTTTTAGTCATATTTAAAAAATCAATATATATCAAAACAATTCAAATATATATCAAAACAAATTCAAATACAATAAAATTGGAATGTATATAACTGAACCAAATATAAAATTGGACATCCTTTTATACACCAAGGAGTCCTAGTCGGCTTACAATAGTTTCATAAGTATCTATAATCTTCTCCATAAGCAACTAGCAACTTCGAGCAGTCTTAATCTCTGAGCAGTACCAACTTTCACTAGCGGTAGTAACTTTTGTACTAGCAGTAGTAATTGATTTTGCACATTTTCTTTGAAGTTCATGAGCAGAACTAAATCTATCTAAGCAATATTAACACAAACATGATCAACAGTAATTCAAACAACATCATGAAGACTTTTAATCCAAAACAATGAACATAATAATAAAATTTGCAGTTAAACTTACAAGTTTTTTTCCCATTGATCTAATCTCATCATCTGGATATAAAAGCCTTGAAAACGTAGGCTGCTGCATATCAACAATAACCACATCAGGATTATAGCAGAACTAGAACATGTCAAAGCTCACAACATAACAGAACTAGATGAGCATACTGGAATAAAGCTCTTGATTAGATGCTAGAAAACCTTCCTCTGTAAAAAGTATGTGGTTATATATATTGTTGACGGGTGCATCTATTTCTTGACATTTAACAGACACACTATTTCCTTGTCTTTTGTCAGGTGCATCTAGTTTGTTAGGCGCCACTAGTTCAAATATCTGTTGTTTTTGTGGTTTTGAGTCGCTTGATTCGCCACTGATTCAACTATCTGCTTTGGTGGTTTTGAGTCGCTTGATGCGCCACTGGTTCAACTATCTGCTTTGGTGGTTTTAAGTCGCTTTATGCGCCACTGGTTCAACTATCTGCGCAAACACGATAGGAATAAAACGCATATCAGATCTTGTAACTTTGTCCCAACCACCCAATTAAAAATAAGGTATAGATTAAACTTTAGGAATGGTTTAAAAAGGTACAAGTAACTTTGTCCCAACCACCCAATTAAAAATGGAAAAGATAAGCTGAAAAAATCAAATAGACCAACGCGACTTACAATCGATTCTGCATCTTTTATTTGTAACTTTTATTCAACCTTCCAAAGCTATATACATTTCAGATTATTTTTTTCGAACTAGAAAAAAGTAAAGATTCCAAGGTAGCATTTGCTTTTGACCAGTTTGGTTATGGTCAATCTAGTTTTTAAATCAGTCCCCGCATAATGGGTGCTTAAAAACATCTAAAAGATGAATTCAAGAATAAAAAACCATTTCAGATGTGAATGCACTTTCAAAAATAATAAAAGATAATACCACATAAATATGGCGGGCTGGGTAACATGTCATGAAAGACATTTTGAGTTGTTTTGCAACCTGATGATGTATTAATAAATTAAGGACTAAGATATGCACCATATAAAGATGCCTGGATGCATCAGAAGTGTGTAATCAGGTATTCACAAAAAATCTTGTCATTATAAGATAGCAAGGCGGTATATGAACCTTGAGATTGTTTCAAAGCTTCATTGACAGCATCATCAACCCGATTTAATATCTACACACATTACATATAGCTTTAGTGAAATCAAAATCAAGGAACTTGAACCACGTAGCTCAATAACCATGTAAAAGCAAAGTACCAATCAAGAACAGGGCAAAGTTAAAATTAGGATGGAGTATTCAAGCTCAAGCCTATCAAATGAAGTTAAATATTTAATGAGTTGAGCTCAACCTTATAAAAGTTCGACTCGAGTTATTGTTGAGTTTTCGAGCTTGTAAGTGATATAGCATATATATATATATATATATATATATATATATATATATATATATATATATATATATATATATATATATATTGTATGTAAGCGTACTAAGTGTAAATAGTTAATTATAAATGTATCGAGCATGGTTGTCAGGATCCCGATCCTGATCTTAGGATCTTACGATTTTACGATACTGCATAGCAAAAATGATCCGGATCTTATGTAGGATCTTTGAAAGCTTAAGATCATATAGGAACCCGATCCTGACCATAGGATCTTAGGATCTAATCCGATCCGATCTTACTTTTCTCGAACTAGCAAACTAAAAAACTACAAATTTATGAATTGTATTTTGTAAAATTGAAAAAACAACATGTTATAATCTTCTTATACATTTCATAACCATAATTTAGGACAGCATTTCTATGAAACATTTATATAATTTTGTGTTTATGTATATAATAATTTATAAATTTGTATAATATTACAAATGATACTTAAAAAATGCATTATGGTAGGATCTTAAGATCCCGATCAGATCTTACGATCTCGATCTTGCAAAGACAAAATCGATCCTAAGTAGGATATGATCCCGATCTTGAAAACCTTGGTATCGAGATTTTCAAGCCGAAGGTGAACCGAATTCGATTATTAGATTATATTTCAATTTTCATTTGTGTAAGACACACACCTTTACAAATAAACCGAGCTTTTCGAGTGATCAAGCTCAAACTGAGTTCAAACTTTCTCGATCCCGGATAACATGATCGGGAGGTCCTTGCATACTTGCTTCTTATTAGTTTCTGTGACAAACAGTATACACCTACCAAGCATGTGTAACCCATGAATGACCGCCTTTAATAACTTCAAATACAATTCATATAACATTCAATTCACACTATATATAACTACTATACACCTACCAAGCCGGTGCAACCCATGCATGACTGGTGATAATGGCTAATTCACATGGGTCATGGGTCATATGCATTAGGTTATCACTGGTCACATTCAATAATGGGTATTTGACATCATATGGGTCATATGCATTAGGTTATCACTGGTCACATCCATGACTATTGATCATTGGGTAATTAACATGGGTAACGGGTCATGTGCATTAATATTGGGTTGTAGTGACATGTCACATATGTTATCGACCAATACATGATTGGTGATTGACAATGGGTAATTAACATGGGTCATGGGTCATGTGCATTGGATTTTGTTAAATAAGACAAATACTATACAACATTTTATACGTTTTGTATTTTTTTTTTTTTACGTTTTAATCCATTTGTAACGTTTTTCGTCCCTTTTTGACCGTTTTCAATTGATTTTGATCGATGTCGCTAGTTTTCGACCGACGTTGACAATTTTCGACGGATTTAGACCGTTTTAGTCCGACTACGACCGATTGCGACCCTTTTCGACCGATTTAATCCATTTTGAATGTTTTCGAAAATTTTCGCTCGTTTTCATATGTTCTAAGCTTTTCTGAATGTTTTCCTCTGTATTAAAACGTTATGAAACATTTATTACGTTTTCATACATTTTTGTACGATTTTTTCATTTCCATACATCCTTCTCCTTTTTATTCGGGTGATTCGGGTCAACCCGAGTAACCCAAATACTAAATAGGGTCATGTATCGGGTTGAAAATATTTGGCTAACTCGGGTACGGGGTCGGCCCGATTGACCCGAATAAGGATTAATGGCCGTCAATTTTTGATCTTCTGTTATACATACGGCTAATGATTTGCACACTCAAAAAAGCTATTTGCACACTCAATGTACAAGCGGTTGAAGCAGAGTGTTTAATACTGTACAAGTATTTAATGCACAGATAAAGTGTCCCAATCAATTTATAAAGTGTGCAAATCATTTCCTTTTCACATAAACCCTAATTTAACCCACTCTAAAAAATCATAACAAATCCCAAATCAAAATCAAACTAACTCATATCGTCTTATCTTTTTGAAGATAACTACAAATGTGACAGGCCAGCAATGGTGGTAATATCTTGGACATCATCCAACCCTGCTCGACGTTTCATTTGCTGCCAAAATCGATGGGTAAGTTATCAGATACGTTTAGTTTAAAGATTATTAAGTTTAATGTTTAATATACTTCGTTTTTTTATTTTAGAAATCGGGTACGAAGAAATGTGAACAATTTGATTGGCATGATCCATAGGAGGAATGTGATTGGTACAAGATGCATTTGTTTGAGATGTATAGCAAACTGAATCCCAGACAAAGGCGTGAGGTTCAAATTGAAGTTAATCGTCAAAGAAGGATTGAAGAATTAGAGGCAGAGTTGACAAATGCCCTAAAGAAAGTCAGTTTTTGGAAGTCAACACTTTGTGTTTTTGCAGTTGTGGTTTCTTTGGTACTTGCACTGAAGTAGTATAGTGTTTATGGCTAGATTGTGTAGTTTGTAGTGGCTCATGTACCCCATCTTTATGGTGAATGGTTAAGTGTTTACTTGTAAATTTAACTGATCTTAATCTTTTGGCTACTCAATATCTTTTGGCAGTAATTACCCAAAATGGCACAGTTTGACTATCCTATTTGACCTTATGCAAATGAATGTACAGGTACAAAACTACCAAAAATTACCCAAAGTGACAATCATGATTAGCTATTAGTTATCTTTTGATAGGAATTACCCGGAATTGCCCAAATTCACTTGGAGACTCTTTGACTTTTGCAAATAACAATCAAGTTTGACAATCTTTGTTTGACTTTTAACAAAGCATCATAATATAGTAATCGATAACTTGATTAACAAAGAAACATAACATAAGTTTTCTTTGAACACAAAAACATTAAACTTCAAAGAAACATAACATAAGTTTTCTTCGAGTCATGGTCAAACATTTATTCCCTCGGGTCAAAACCCGATCCCAAATCATTGTTGGAAATATTGAGTTTGGAAGTTTATTATTCATAAAGCATGAGATACAAGTAGTTATTGCATCAACTCATTGTACTTGGAAAGTCAAGAATTGGTAAAAGTAAAGTGGAGACAGTCAATTCCTTATCTTTAGGAACAGTTTTAAAATATCTTCAATTCACAGTATGATTTAGGCGCCTTTGGTCAATCCCTTTTCCCGCCAAAAGTCTTGGGAACCGTTCATATACCTCTCCAGCCTATTTATACCTCTTTATTATATATATACCAAATAACACACACAAACACATATTCACTTTCAAAGAAAACTTCAACAATGGCAGCAAATGGTAACTTTCAAAATGATGCAGAAGAGTACGAGTGGGTATTAAACAACAGTTTGTTATGGGATGCAGTGTTTAATCATTTCGGGTATGATCCCGTTTACGAATATGGGTCGTATAGGCAGGTAGATACGCGGATGAGGTCAATAATTTTGAAATGGCTGCATAGACAAGACTTTTACTGGGATGAGCGTTGGGGACTGAATGCTGTGGAGGTGGAGGAAGAAGATGAAGAGGATGAGGAGGATCAACAGGATGCGCAGCAAAATGTGGTGGAGCAGCAAAATGAAGAGGATGCGCAGCAAAATGTGGTGGAGGAGCAAAATGAAGAGGATCAGCAGCAAAATGTGATGGAGCATCAAAATGTGGTGGAGCATCAAAACCAAGGGGGTCAACCAGATGGGTTTGCATTTGTAGACCCGTTAAATCTAGAAAACAGGATTACCGATCTTGAAATTAAGTTTCAATATCTCCTGAAAAGGAAAAGGATGCAACGCAGGGAGTAGAGCGCTCTGGTTTTAACAAGTTGGTGTGGAATGGAGTGAAGCAGTTTTTAATGATGATGTTTTTATGTTTCTAGTATCTTTAGTATTTAGGTAGGATAATTAATTATGTTTATGTTTGTAGCTTTTATGAATGGTTGTATCTTTTAAAAAATATCAATGAAAATTTTGAGACCTTGTATGGTTGCTTGTGATGTCAAACTGTCAAATATGTGTTTGGTTTCTTGGATAAAAGCAGTATGTCAAATTGTTAAAATCCAAAAATGATGTGTTAATGTTGCTAGTTATAAATAGTATTGCTAAGTGTAATTGATGATGTGATTATTGTGATTCGGGTAATGAGTTAGGTTTTGTGTTTTTGGGACTAATATTTTGCAGGATAAGCTGAGAAAAGTGCTGGAGTCCTGAAAAATAAGCCGTTTCGAGTGGAAACTGACTTAGTGTTGCTAGGCATATTTTAGTGTTGCTAAGCCTAACTTAGTCCGGCTAAGGATTGTTCTGCTATTTTTGAGAGTGCAGGGTACTGTTTTAGAAATATGAACGGTTAAGGGTTTGTACACTTCAATCATTCATAGTTTCACACAAATGTTTTTATCCGATCAAAACTCTATCAAACATAAAACCACTGCTTGATTTTATCAATTAATTGCAATTCCCAGCAAAACCCTACACAAATTTTCAAATTTCACAATGTTGTCTCTGTCTTTTTCCAACAAGCATAACATGATTGCATTCTTGCAAAAGCCCACAAAGGAGAATGAAGAGTTCACTGAAGTTGTTGATTTTCTCAATGCTACTCATATTAGGTATGCATTAACAGTTAACCCTACTGTATATGTTTCTAACATCAAACAGTTTTGGGCTACTGCAAAGGTCAAAACTATTGATGAGGAAGTATAGATTCATGCCCGTGTGGATAGGCAGAAGATTATTGTTACAGAGGCATCTGTTAGAGAAGTTCTTCATCTAGGAGATGTTAATGGAATTGAGAATCTTCCAGACTCCACAATTTTTGAAAACCTTCAAGAGATGGGGTATGTAAGAAAAAATGATTCTTTCAAATTTAATAAAGGTGGCTTTCCCCACAGTGGAAATTCTTAATTCACACTTTGTTACAGTGTCTTAGCCCAAAGACTACTGGTTGGAATGAGTTTAGTAGTAACATGGCTTCTGCCCTTATATGTTTGGCAAAAAATAAAGAAAAATTCAATTTTTCAAAATTAATTTTTGATCATCTGGTTAAAGCCTTGGATAATTCTTCAAACCAACATTACTTATATCCAAGATTTTTGAAACTTCTTATGGACAAACAGTTTACAAATAAGAAAGTTCATGACAAGGTTTATCCTGTTCACTCTCATATTAAAAAGGTCTTTTCTAACATGAAGAGAAAGGGTAAGGACTTTCCTGTCATAGGTAAACCATTGTTTCAAGCAATGTTGGAACTAGGTCAACATAAGAAGGGTGAAGGTTCAAGAACTTATAATGAATCAAGTTCCAATGGAACTGATTCAGGTGAAGGAAACCGCAGGTGCCAAGAAACCAAGGGGGACAATGCAAGTGATGAGGATAAAAGTGGTGAGGAAGAGATGGAACTTGTTAAAGAATTGATGGATAAATATACCAAACTTAAAGAATAGGTTCTTGGCCTACAACAAATCACAGATACTCAGGGGCATGTAATTACAGTTTTGAAGCTGAGGGTTAAGCAATTGGGAGGTCAGAAGGGGTCAAGAGCCAGGTCATTCAAAAGACTGAAAAAAATGGGCACAAGACAAAGGATTAGTTCATCTGAAAGCATAAGTTTGGGGGAGGATGATCCCAAACAGGGGAGGAATGAAACCAAGGATTCAGGGGAAGCTATGGAAAATTTTGATAGTGCTGCTGCTGGTGATGACATTAGTGTGGATATGGATGTGGATTCTGCTGAGAATGATGATGAGTATATGGTTGTTGATAATCAAGGTAATGATGTTGTTATGGAAGCAGCAATCAAAGGCATGGGAGATTCTACTGCTGGTGCAAGTGCAGAAATGGCCAAGGAGGATACTACTGCTGAGGAAAATGTTCCTATTGCTAGTGATGATGATGAAACTTTGGCCGAAGCAATGATTCTATTGAAGACACGATTTAAACAAGCAGTACCACAATCACCACTACCAACAGAACAATCACAACCACCACCACCACCACAACAACCAAGAGTAACTGTCAAAGGTGTGGTGATTAAAGAACCAACTCAACAAATCAAGAAGAGTGTACAAGAGCCAAGTTATAAGGGCAAAGGCAAAGGTATTATGGTTGAAGAGCCTAAGCATGATCCTTTAAAGGATCTTCCTTTTGTGTACTGGCCCAAACCCAAGCAACTTGAAGTAGATGGAGCTGCTGCAAGAAAATTGGCTGCTTTGTTTGCAGAGGAGAATCAGATGGTACTTGAACAAAGAAGGAAACACGCTGAAACTGAGGCTAAAACAAAAGCACTTTTGGATTCTTGGGATGAAGAAAGGATTAAAGGTGATGCTGATATTGCACTGATGAAATAAATAAAAGAAGAAATGCAAGAGTACACTCAAGAACAAAAAGATGAATAGAAGAGGAATTATGAAGCTGAGAGGAAGAAATTTTATCTCAATCAAAGAAAGAAGAGAAAAGTGCTCACTCGTCCAACAGTTAAGCAAAAGAGGAAGTACTATGAGTACTATCTAAATAATATGAAGGGTTGGAAGCTTGTTCAATTAAAGCGATACTCAGATGATGAGATCTTCAAAATGTATGAAAGAGCCAAAAACTCAATGTAACTAATATATATTAATGTTAATGATAACTGACTTCACATTTTGCTATAAATAATAGTCACATGAATATTTCACAATGTGACTATTTTGAATGTATTGGTCACATATAATACCCTTATAATGTGGCCATAAACATCATTTAGATACACATTTCTGATATGGTGTGACTATTATAAAGCCTATAGTTACAATGTGACTATTTTTTTATTTTTTTATTTTTTTTATTTTTATGTTTTTTTTAAAGCCTATAGTCACATGATCGTGATTCAATTAAGTGTGACTATACACATTAGGATTTGGCAAGCAAACACACACTAAACTTTAGACACACCTATTAACTTACGTGACCATATGTATCGAATTTTCGTTACACTTAATCATGTTTCTATGGTTTAGTGTGACCATATATGACATTTGGTCACACTCGTCAAGTGTGTGACATATATATTTGTCACTATTAAATGCATATCGTGACTAATGCTTCAAACTTACTTTTCAGTTGTCACACATTTCAAACGCTATGTGGCTAAATATTCAGCAAAGAATAGCAGTCGCGTTTAAATAATGTGTGACAAACTTGACTATATAATTTAGTCACATACACAATTACTTCATGTGACCATATATCTATTTTGGTCACACTCTTCAATTGTGTGACATATATTTGTCACATATGTATATCTGTAGTGTGACTAATGCTTAAAGCTGATTTGTATCGGTCACACGTCCCAAATTAAACGTGACTAAATGATCGAAAAATATTTACCAACTACCCTCTAGTCACATAAATACACAAATGTGTGACATATATCTTCCGAAATGGTCACACAAGTCGGATCGAGCGTGGCTGTTTATTTTATTTTCATACATTTAGTCACGTAAATATGTTACAGTGTGACCGTTTGAAATCGACCATGTGTGACGAAAGGCCATTTTTGTACTAGTGTTTTACTATGTGTCACGATTTACATATTTATCATCATCAAAAAGGGGGAGATTGCTAGTGCAAATTTTACGATATTTAAACTAAACGGTTTCTTCGGTTTTAATAATGACAAACATGTAACTTGTATTGCATAACGTAAAATGTGCAAGTTACTTGTAAACACAAATCATCAATGCATACTTACATCAACATATCTCAAAGTCTCAAGTATGCTTCAACTCAGTCGCATATTTTTATTCCGACGTAAATCACTCAGGGTATGAATAAACAAATTTAAAACTTGACAAATGATCAAAGGATTAAATTTTTGTTCAAAAGACTTTATATTTTTAACGTGACAAAACATTTTTTTCAAAAATACATTTTACAAATTATTTTTGAATTAAAAAAATTGTTTTATTTTGAAAAATTAGTTTAAAAATCCCAACAGCTATTTTTCCCCCAAAACAGCTCCAAAAATCCCCAAATAAACCTTCACCACTAAAAAAATGGAGCGTTTTTGGTACGGACAGTACCACTATTAATACCCGACGGCACCGTTAAATTTAGTGGTGCCATCTGACAATTAGTGGTACCGTCTTTCTGTAACGGCTAGTTTTTTTTTTTTTTTTTTTTTGCCTGTAAATAGTGGATCATTTTATACTTTCAACTTAATTTTTCCAGTTAGTTTTTTCTGGTCTAATCCTCTTTTATTTAGCTCACTTTCTTTGATCATTTAGTGAGTTTTAGTTTGTTTTAGAGTGAACCAATCATCCATTCAAGTGATCACCTTTATTCCTCTACTAATGCAAGAGAAGAAAACACCATATCAAGAAGATATAAAGTGTTGTAGTGTTAGTGTAGTGCACTCGTAACATTCATTATGTACTTGTTGTATCTTGATATACATCAAGTTGTCTATCATCTTGTTTAGTTAGTTTGTGTGGATCATTGTGATCTTGTAGAGATCGAGAAGATCTTGTGTAGCTTGTGTTGTTATCGGGCAGATGGGATATAGCGTGAGTAGATCGGGTGGATTGTAAGTAGATCGGGTAGATCGAGTGTAGGTCGTGTGGATCTTGTAGCTAGTGTGATTTGTGGGGATCGGGTAGATCGTGAGTGAGATTGGCACTAGCTAGATTAGTACTCAACATTTAACTTAATGTCAGAAAATAATGTAAGCGACATGGTTTATGTGTTTAGGCCTCAAAACAGAAGGTTAGTTATGTCGGGCCACAAAACATAACGGGTTTGGTTGTACCCGAAGAAGAACTCAACATCTAGCTTAGTGTCAGAAAATATTGTAAACGATGTTGTATGGTTTTCTCCGCAAATAAGGGAGCTTGTTGATTAGTGAAGTAATTCTTGAGTTGGATACTCAAGGAGTGGAGTAGGGCGAAGAAGAGTTTCGTGACCGAATCACTATAAATCATCGTGTCTGGTTTGTGTTGTCTTTACTTACCTCTTTACGGTTACATTCGCATTTACCACTTTACATTTATATTTGCTTTGCGTTTATGCTTGTGTGGCTAGTTGCTTATATTATGTCGATTATGTTTATGTTATGCCATGGTACTTATATTGTGTCTATGTTTGTGCTATTATGACATGCTTCATTTATTACTTTCTACTAGGTCTAGTAGTTGAAAGACTATTGTTGACACTTTTCATACTACGTCACACTTGATCGGTTATTTGATACAAAAGTTTTAAGTTTTTAAACGGGAACGTATTCACCCCCTTCCCCTCGACGTTTTCCACAGACGGGTCGATGCAATTTTTGTGTACCAGGATTGCGACACCATGGGTATATATTCTATGCTTATTGGTGGTAGTTTGGATTATCGGTTTCCACACAATACGTTTCTTGGTCTAATTTATGTATTGGTTGATTCGGGTTTATAACTTAGTAATATTTTTACTCCTTCTTTTGTCATGAAAAAAAGGGGGTTAAAATGCAATCATGGTTCCTTCTCGATACAAATCTTGCTTCTAAGTTTAACTATTGTTGTTTCAGTTATTAACAAAATTGTTGTGTTTTGTATTTAGATAATTCGAAACAATGTTGCCGTGATGAGGATGGAATAAATTGATGCAGCGGTTGTTTGTGATGCTTGGAAGATAACCTACTTTCAGAAGCCTAGGGAGCAGATTGTTTGTTTGGCAGTCCCTGCAACAGCCTCTTGCGGAATGAGGAATATAGGAAGCTACATCCGTATGATCCTTTTTCGTTGCTCCTAGCATCATCTTTTTGTTTAAGGTAAATTGGTCATTGTATGTTCAGGCTTTCCATGGTAAAAGTCACACGAGTCGATTTTACAAAGGGTTATGATATTAAAATTGGAATGTATCATAACTGAAACAAACCTAACCTGTATAGTTCCTGTTACTGAGTTAATAGCTCTTGCAAATGGATATGGTTTTAAATATATTTTTCACAAATTATTCAACCAGTATTATTATTATTATTTTCCCTAGAAGGTAGTGCAATGGTAATGTGACATCCGCATTATGGTTGTGAGAAGTGGGTAAAAAATACTTTGATGTACAAGACGATAGACTAGGCAGTTTTCTTGGTGATCTTATTCTTTATCTTTTCTCAGAAGCATTGCTGGTGACTCAAGGATTCCTTAAGGTATGCTAATTATTGCTTTCGTAATGTCTTTTGTTTCCCTTATAGCATCTAAAATCCCCGTTATTTTACTTTGAACTATTAGTGAAGGTTTTATTTAAGTAATACTTGCTTGGCTATAATGCATGCGTCACCCCGTAGGAATTGTGTTTTGTAGGCGCCACAATATTTGAGCTAAAATTTTCATATACTGTGTCTAGTTACTAATGTTTTTTTTTTCCATTTTTTATTATTTAGGTGCAAGAAGAATTGGTAGGTAAAAGAAAAGGATACCTTTGACTAGAAAATGAGAGCGAAAAGGATTAAAAAAAGGTATTCGATGTTAGAAGTCGAGGTTTAAGATGTTATCCAGTCTTCTTTGTGTCAAAAATCATGCTTTTCTATTTACCATAAACATTTTATTGAGTTTACACAGTTTCCATATCCGATATTGGTGGTATTTATTTTGGCTCTAGCATTCTGAGCGACTTTTAACACAAAAGGTTGTCTATAGGGAAGGGTAATATCAGCAACATGTTAACAAGAGCTAAAGCCAGGAAGAAATGAAAATGATTTTATGTTACAAAAATGTTTTTTTTGTAAATTTATATATGTTTTACCTGGAGTAACGATAATAGTACACTTCATTCATGTTTAGTACGAATATTGTTACACGGATGGTTAACAAATAAATAACAAGTTTGGTTTAGAAAAAATATAGTGTTACAGTAATTACAGGCCTAATCTATACAAGCATTCCTCAACAACGCGGGGTTGGAATCCTTGTTAATATACAATATCAATAATTAACTAATAAGCTTGTTTACCTTATTATTTATTAATACGATATATAATAATTACATAAGTAAAATGATTTATAAATCATTTTGATGTTAATTAATATAATATAAATAATATTTATATTATAACTAAAAGTATTTAAGTGTATTTGTGTGTGACCTAATATCACATAAATTTAGCCGTATAAATATATAATGTGCCTTGAGCATATTCCAACAGGATTTCAAACACATTTTGAACCATTGTAAAAATGATATGTCTTTGGTTCAACTTGTTAGTTATTTGCGCATAGAGGGATCTTTAAAGGCGCAAGAAAGTGACAAGGGCAAAGAAAAAAAGTTCTTGGACCCTCAGTTAACATGAAGAGGCGGAAATAGATTTAGGTATAATATAAAAAAGGGATAATGGTGTATAAATGTATCCTAGTTGTCACCCTATCCTTTTATATATCAATTATTATTATTATTATTATTATTATTATTATTATTATTATTATTATTATTATTATTATTGCGGAGTATTATTATTATTATTTTTTTAAACATCACTTTATTGAAAAACAAATAGGATTTTACAAGAAATTAGTGGGGAGCCGAGAGACTAACTGAGCCCCCACACCTCTAGCTATAGCAAAACCAATCCTACTTAAAATATGTGGAGCAGCACGTGCTCCAATGTCTTGGGTCATAGAGAATCGTCGAATACGCTTTAATAAGGTCACTGCATCCTTTTCAAGTTCTCCAAAAGAAGAGAATGAAAAGGGGAGGAACCCATATCCGATATCAGCGCATTTAGCCGCATACTTGACACGTTTACGTTGTGCGGCTTCAATAACCGCCCGACCGGGCATAAAATCAACCATACACGAACGCGTCAAAGGTGACGATCCTGTAAGATCAACACAAACATCAAGCCCACCATCCCAAGAGTAAAGTAACATATCAGTTGGACGTAAGGGTGTGTCCCTTTCTCCATGAAGCCCAATATCAACCTCCTTACGAGCTGAAATCCCAGACCGAGAACATATATCGACAAGAACATCGCACACAACATTATGCCGATGTTTAATACCAACTATACCTGCGCACGAAACAGCATGGTCCCCAAAAATATCTCCAGAAAAAACCTTAGAACAAGCCGAACAAGGCATCTGGACAGTAAAAAGAGGAACACCCAACCGATAACACAACACACATCGGTAAGTCCTGGCATTCATAGTTTGTCCCAATCCAGATATCGGTAATACCCTAAGCCAATCTGACGTGTAATCCTCTTTTAGAGAGCTCCATAACGCCATCTGTCTAGGAGATAAATGAAAGGTGGATTCAACCGTATGGGCTACACGTGTGAAATATATATCTGCCAATTTCTTCATAAGTTTGGGGGCAGCGATCTCACTAGGGTTACTCATAAGGTCAATCTCCATATTCACATTAAAAGTACACAAAGCATCATCAAATGAGGGACCAGTAGTTACAATACCAGAACTGCGGAGAAGCTTAGTCTGTAGGCCGGCAGATTGAAGTCTAGAAGCAAGGAAAGCATAGTTCAAGACATCACCTGCAGAATACACACCAAGTCCCCCATAAGCAAACGGAAGGGTGGCCAGTCTCCATTGCCAATCGCCAAACCCAGGTCCAGAAGCAGTGACAATACGTTCCAAAGAAGAACGAAGTGCTGCATCAAAAGAAACCTGAGCACCCTCAAAAACCAGCACATGCACGCAGTAGCAATAGCTCACATTGAGGATCATTAAGATTAGCAACAACATCCATAAGTTCAATAGTTTTAGCAACCCTTTTCATAACAAGCTTACTACTAAACTCAAAGTCTACACTGGCGGGCCCGCCTAATAACTTAACACCATGCGAAGGTCGAGAAATATTAGGGGGGGGAACACCGACATACCTGCTCCTGGGGTCTTCCTTTGGCCAAAAAACCTCAGTTTTATCAACGTTGAGGTGTAAACCACAACTAGGTCCATCCATCATAATCAACTCTAAAACCTTCCCCACAACCAAAGTATCTCCAATAATAGTGCCATCATCCAGATACCAAGCTTGAAAAGAAAGGTTAAAGGAGTCTCTAATCTTACATGCCAAGGGATGTAACACTAAAGCAAAAAGAAGAGGCCCAAGCAGATCACCCTGTTGCACCCCTTGGTGCGACCATTATTATTATTATTATTATTATTATTATTATTATTATTATTATTATTATTTTATGTATACAACTTGCATTTTGCCTCACTTGTGTGTATTTGTGACTTTTTTTGCCCTTGTGTGTATTTTTATTTTTTTGCCCTTTTATATATCAATTATTATTATTATTATTATTATTATTATTATTATTATTTATTTATTTATTTATTTATTTTGCTATTCTATGTACACAACTTACATTTTGCTTCACTTGTGTGTATTTGTGATTTATTTTTTGCCCTTGTCGGGTAATAGGGTGTTAATAAATTGAAGGGCAAAAAAGTTACAA
Organism: Artemisia argyi; assembly: GCA_030686995.1. Classification (NCBI taxonomy): domain Eukaryota; kingdom Viridiplantae; phylum Streptophyta; class Magnoliopsida; order Asterales; family Asteraceae; genus Artemisia; species Artemisia argyi. The sequence continues at coordinate 232,434 of JARVZY010002218.1, forward strand.
ACTACACATAAGTGACACAAAATGCAAAATAAAATAGAAAAAAACTAATTTTATACACATAAAAAAATAATGTGACAAGTAAAATACATTTATATGTGATTACTAACTCAAGTTTACAAGGGTCTTCGCCTCTTTGGATTACCTATTATGTATGTGCAGAACCTCAAATTTGACCAGACCAAGGATGACTTTGCTTATGTTGAAACATCGACATTCATAAACAAACAATATTGAATACTCTTTTAACAACGTTAGATAGGTTTAGGGTTTGATTATGTTAGATAGTTTCATCTCCTATATATATTTATGCATGCTTTATGCTATTTGAGCACGTCGATCCACCTGAACAACCATGGCTGATTTCCATGCCTACTTGTTATTCATTTTCATATGCCTCACCACCACCATCTTAATATGGGCAACGTCGTTTTTCAAATCTAGCGGTTATAAATCTCAAAATCTGCCAACCCCATTTGGCCTCCCGATTATAGGACATCTGCACCTCCTTAAACCAACACCTCATCAAGCTCTTTACAATATTTCTCTAAAATATGGGTCATTTTATCGTGTCTTTATGGGCTATGTTCCTACTTTTGTTGTTTGTTCACCAGAAATTGCCAAAGAATTCCTTAGAACCAACGAAAAACACTTTTCTAACCGAACAGGAAGCTTCGCTTCACATTACCTACTCTATGGATCAAAAGACTTTATATTTGCTCCATACGGACCTTACTGGACGTTCATGAAAAAGATGATTATGTCACAACTACTGAATACAACAACACTTGACACACAAGCTTACGTCAGGCGTGATGAGATTAATCGGTTCATGAAAACTTTATATCAAAATGCTAAAAATGGCAAGTCATTAGATCTTGGTGGTGAGCTAATGAAGTTAACTAACAATGTGATATCGAGAATGATTATCAGAAAAAGATGTACGGACGATGAGGGCAAGGAAGATGATGTGAGCAAACTGATTTCTGATATAAGTGAGGCCATAGGTACGTTTAACCCCTCAGACTACATAAGATTTTGTAAGAATATAGACGTCACGGGATTTAGGAAAAAGTTGAAAGATATCCTTGCAAGATTTGATATTATGATTGAGAAGGTGATAAAAGAGCATGAAGAGGCACGAGAGCACACTGAGACCGGACAAGTGAAGGACTTGCTTGACATGTTACTTGATATCAAACAAGATGAGAGCATGGAGATAAAGTTGACGAGAGACAACATTAAAGCGTTAATCCAGGTAACATTGATCACAACTTTAATTAATCGTATTACTTTTCTTTTACAACTATATGTATGCATGTAACTAACGTACTTCTTTTACAACTATGTACAAATACAGTACTAAATAATCGTAATACTGTTTTCATTTCAGGATTTGTTTGTTGCAGCAACAGACACTTCATCACGTTCCCTAGAATGGATTATAGCAGAATTTATCAATAATCCAAATATTTTGAGAAAAGCAAGAGAAGAAATCGACCGAGTTGTTGGCAGAAATAGACTTGTAAATGATTCCGACATACCAAACCTTCCGTACCTCCAAGCAATTGTGAAGGAAAACTATCGTCTCCATCCGTCTACCCCTTTTATTCAAAGACATTCACCACAAGATTGCAAAGTGGAAGGTTACCATATTCCAGCTAACACACATGTTTTGATTAACGTCTGGGCCCTCAATAGAGACCCCAACCATTGGGAAAAACCACTTGAGTTCAGGCCAGAAAGATTTGAAGATAACATGTTGGATGTGAGAGGACAACATTTTCATTTCTTAACGTTTGGTAGTGGGAGGAGGATGTGTCCAGGAATATCGTTAGCACAACATATGATACAGACGACGCTTGGTGGTATGATTCAGTGCTTCGACTGGAAGGCCGGAAAAGATGGAGATCTACCAAGTGTTGATATGGAAGAAGGAACCGGGCTAACACTTACTAGAGCTAACCCTTTAGTTTGTATTCCTGTGGCTCGTCTTGATCCTATTCCATTCTAAATGATTTTTTGTTGAAGAAGTTGGCCGGTAATTCAAACCGTTAATAAAAAATCAATACTGATATCATAATAAATCAGTATTGATAGAAGAATAAATTAGCTAGCTTAGTAAAAGCTTGCTACGTACTGTTCTGATATTTTCTGTGTTGCAAATTTAATGTAGCCTATTTTATTGTGACATTTTCTATTCAATATAATAGTGTGCGTATTTTTGGTGTACGTTCTCTTCTCTTATTAGTTCTGTGCAATCTATATCACTCCAACATGTTTTATGTTTCTTTTCTTTTTGTGAAACTCAATTGTTCGAATTATCTCTGGCTAGGTCTCCTCAACTGGTGGAATATATACAACCTCATCTCGAACATAAGCAATGTGATGATCAATCTGGAAAATATAATCATGTTTACCTTTTGTCCAAACACCTGAAGTTGTTATATATGTAGTAGTGCATAACTGCAAACAACCATGTGGCTCCTACTTTTTTTTTTCTTTTTTTTTTTTTTTTTTAATTTAGTATTTCTTGATGAACTTATTGGTATTTTGAATCAAGGGTTTATTTTTTATATTGGTTCTTCATAGTTTTTCAATATTTTTAAAGTTTATCTGATCGTAATTCATGTGCACAATTTTTTTGTAGAGCACAAGTTTTGACAGAGAGCATAGTGAGGAGAAGAATACGGCAAAGGAAGAGGAGGTTAGTGCGCATATGCAACGTAAGAGAGTCAATCGGAGCACAATGGAAGTGGATGATGGTTATGCAAGAGCTAAATATACAAAGAGAAGCAGAAAGAGTATTGTCATCAAGAAGTGACATTAGAAGTAGAAAGAGTATTGTCACACACATTTGAAGGAGAAATAAAAAGTTATATTATGTAAGCGCTCCTACCTGAGAATTCTTTTGAACCCATATATCCTAATAAGCATCTGACTACAACTGACATAACTAACATCTGACTAACCTAACTATCAATAACATACTAATAACATACTATGCTGACAGGCGTTGTACTCGATAATACAGGTCAATAATCAAAGCAAAAACATGAGAATTCGACGCACTTGATACATTTTCACATTCATGTCTGTTATTTATCTTCTTGTTTTGGTTAAATCAACTTACTCTTCAAATTTACAACTATGGTAAGTCAAAAACTACTGCATTTAAGATAAACTCGCTATACAACAACTCAAACGCATAAGTTCACCTGGTAATTTATCATAAAAGAGGTGTAAGTGAATTTAATCAAGTTCCAATATTTTGATCAACAGTAGTTTTATTTTGGTCCAATACTTGGATATTGAGTTCTAGCCTTACTAATCAAGTAGGAAAATGTGATAACAAGTCCATAAACAATTGGTTTGATCTATCAAATATTTCTAGTCACAGACTTGTGGTGTATACTGATTCATGGTTATAATGCAGCACTATTTCAGTTTATAGCAATCTTTTGGCTCAAGTGCATTGCAGTGATGTACATAGATTTGGGCAGCTAAAAAATTTATTGTGCAGGTTAATACTGAATAACTAAAATTTATAATCTTTGCATACAAAACGAGCTGTTCATAACTAAAATCATAGAAAGTTACAAACATTACATTACATTACGCCCCCTACATTACCAAGACAAGATTGAGAAACCAGACCTTGTATTGGGATCATCTTTTTAATTTAAACTTTAAGGAATGCAAGCATCAACCTGTATCAAAAAATTTAATAAAATTTTAGCAGCATGACTAATAGTAGTAGTTCACTTGAATTCAGGTAGGGAACGAGTACAATGACATAAGGGTCTGTTTTGTTTTTCTCATTAAATGATGTCCGGATATGGTTGGCTATTTGTGTGCTAATCCATGACAAAACTTTTACCATTTTAACCTTTGTCAGCAAGTGATATATGACAGTTTGGCATATGAGTCAGAGACCGAAGGCCACCCTCTGCACAAAATCAGGACGCCTCTTGCTAGGCATCCGAAGCAGTCCTGTGATCTGGAGCTCCGTTACTGCCCTGCAAAATCGTGCTTGAACTGAAGCTTCTGTTATATTCTGAGGTTCAGCAGTCATCTTTCTTTTCTTAGGCGACGGTGAAACCTTCATTCTGTGCCTTTCTTTAATAGTTTTCTGTAAAATAATTGCTCTGAAGGATTGATACCAATCATGAAGATTGATAAGATCACCATGCTCTTGAGCTAAGGTATACCTGTGTATACAAGGAGCGTGAATTGCAAGTCAAAATTAAAAAATCATTGCTAGAGTGTAAATGGTCAAAATGGGTCATTATTTAGTATGGGTTTATATGGGACAGATCGGTTGACCAGTAAACATTTTTTAAGAATTTCTTATGTCTATTTATTGGGATTTTTTTGACCAATTTGGATTCCCCTTTTCACTAATTTCTTTTATTTGACCTGTTAAAAATAATAAACAATCCAAACTGACCCATTCAAAAGAGCACGGATTAAAACTACCATCTCTAGTTTCTACATCCCAAGCTCGAAGGAAGTTGTGGAAAAAACATGAATGTAGTTAAGATACTATTTTAATCATAAGACAATTGGAAAAGAGTCTTACATTAGTGTTGTATCATGCATTGATGAACTTGGAGCATTGCTACTTTTGCCGCAGCAACTACACTTCAAGAAGTTGTGGCATTCCAGTAGATCAAGTTGGATCCTTCTTCTAGGATCTCCACACAACGCCTGACAAAACCAATAGAAAAAGAATTAGAAAGTACGTCAATTTATTTATCAGTTTGTGAAAAAATGTAGTAAATTCAAAGATTTGTTTTGAGGTATTTTCATTATCACTATTAGTTAACCTCACCAAATGTATTAAAAAAAGAATATAAAATTTAAGCTACAAGAGAAACATGTCAAATGGGTTGAAAGTTGCCAGAAGTTTATTTTTAACACATACAGCCTCATAAAATATTGTTATTTAAAAAGGTTGAAAAGTGCCAAATGTAATAAATAATATTGTTTTGAAATCATAACTAACGCAATTAACTATTGACAAAGAAACTGTTAAATGACTTACGGCTTGTAGTTTGTCAACATTCTTGAAGCAGACAATCTCGTGAAAAGGAATACACTCAATGGGCTGCATATGATCCCTGCTTCATAGCCAAAACGTATTATCTAACACTGAATTCTACAGTAATACAGCTTAAATTTCATTTCAAAAGGGTGAATACTGATTATAAACAGTGAAAGATGATGTACATCACATTACCTCGTCATGCAACTAATCAATGCAGCAGCTTTATCATTTAATGTTTTGGTACTTCTATCCAAATTTCCGCTATTCCGGATTGTTTGTCTCCTGTCACAAGAACAAGTTAACGTAAACGTCATGAGTAAATAACTTCATTTAGAATTAGAGTAGAATTTAATGAATATTACCGAGATCTGTTTGCCGGTTCTTTTAAATTATCGTCCTCAATTTTTTCTTGCAATTGAAGTTCCTTTACTTTCTCATGGATCTAAAATCAATAAGAAAGTCAACTGGTCAACAGGAAGGCACATCAACATGTTCAGATAAAATCAATAAGATAGTCAACTGGTCAGCTAGTCATACCTCAATGAAACCGTCTGTTTGTTTATTCCACTTCTCAACCAACTGAAGCAAAGCAGCTGGCGAAAGATCCCTGAGTGATAAAATGATGGTGTTATGAATTTTATAAATGTAACGAATACTAATATTGTGAAGATTACACACAATAAGTAGAAAACAATGCTGTCAGCAACACAAATTTCAATTATGGAAAAGAAAGATTTAAGGCGTTTGGAATTGTTCTGAAACTGATTATCGAATTATCAATAATCAAAATTTTAAACTTTGCATATGCAGACTCTGCTTTAGGTAATCTTGTTATTTCGAATCATCACTGTTGGAGAATCTGTTTCGAACCAGTTGCAACAGAACTGATTATTTAAGAGTAAACTAAATTACTTACATCCAAAAACCGCTTAACAATACGAGTTGAGATGACATAATCAATATAACAGTTCATAATAGATAAATAAAAAGATCAGAAGAAAGTTGAAATATATCCAAACGATAACTTAGACAAATAACCGGTAACTATATTTACAGTCAAGCAATATGATTAACAAATCAAGGTAAACATTTCTAACTTACCTAACCTGGCGGATCGTTTGGCCAATTAAACCACCTTTTTGCATTTTGGATGATGTCCCATTGATACCTTGAATCCAGGAAGGCCTTTGAGAATCGGGTTTCAGCTCCAAGTGATCAGAATGCCTCAAATTGTAAAGCTTTGGATCTAACGCTTCGTAATACAAGTCTAAGAGGGTGGTTTTCTGTTTCTTTCCCGCTTCATGCAAGCACTGCAATAAATTACCCTCTAAACGTTCATAAAATAAAATAAATAAACGATAGAAAAGAGAAAAGAAAACTAAGTGTTTATTATTATTATAAATCTGTGTAGCAGCTAGAGTTAAATCACGTATAATTCAATCAGATATGACAGTAATCTCGAAGCAATCAAGGTTGATTTGAATCTCACCGAAACTACACAGCTCCACAAATTCATCACTTCTATCATTTTTGATGGCCCATCCAACGCAACTTCACTTTTTGGTTCAGAGAGTCTCCTTACAATAGGATTTACAAACATAAGTTTAGACAATAACAACTGGCACTATTTTTACAAACATACTTGCAACAGTATATCACAAGTACCTTGAACAAGATGGAAGATCAAAAGCTTGCTTGGGCCATGCCTCTGCCACAGAAGTAGCTTCCTCGCTCTGTACAACAGAAGAAAAAAGTATGGCGGTAAGGATAAATTTAATGATGCCTAAGACCCAATAGACATAAGAGAAACACGAGTATTTTTATTTAAATTTATTACAATCAAGAACCATAAAAAAAGAGGGGGAGAACAATAGTCCAAGCTAACCTCTTCATCAAGTAAGCCTGTCACAGTGAAGCTTAAAGGCTCCATGAGAAAATGTTGGACTAACGCCATCTGTTAAAACATTGTTACCAGTCAGCTCGGTATAGCAAATTACTTCGTTAGTATGTGTAAGTCACTAAGCAGATAATGATAATAGCGACTATGCTTATTACAGGTGGCAAAATGAGAGTGTTAAGTAATGGGTCAAGTGACCCAACGATTTCAAAAACGACTAGTATGTTTTATGCTTTTCAAAAATACCCGTCTGGGCAACTTGTGACTTGTTTTCTGATAAATATAACCCACATATAGTGCTTATAGTTAAACCACTAACCTTTACAGCTCTAACTAAAGACGTCAGGGTTCCATCCTGTCTCAAGAAGCAATTTCTTATAAAACCTGCAACCTTGTGACCGACTAAAAACCCAGAGCAAGGTTTCACAAGTACTGCCTTAATGATCGCATCCAATCTATCAGCTGGAGATCCCAAGAAAAACTTGGAAGGAGACAAGTGTTGAACTGCCTTGGAAGTAAGTATGCTTTTCGAGGCATCAAGTGTTGTTGCAACTCCCAGTATCAAGATGACCGGAATCTTAATCACCCATTCACTGGTTTATGAAAATGAGATGTAAGTACGTTTAGGTCATGGTTATATGACATGAATAAAGAGTATAATCAAATAGTAGATGTGATCAATATGACCCATTAGCTAATAAACAGGTCGGTTCTTGTTAACAAAAGAAACGAGCCAAATAAATGTCAAGAATCCAAACTGAAATGATATAACTTTGTTCAAATTATTAGACTATACTGGAACAATAAAAGCTACATAATCATGTTTGACAAACTGATTATTATAAAATTTTAAAAACGTTGTGATACAAAGTGTATTGAGCCAAATAAAGACCCCATTTTGAACTGTCAACCAACCCATCCGACCCCCGCGTTTTTCCACCTCTAGCAAATACTCCGTAGTAACTTATCCAAGTGATGGTTAAATGCATACTATGCATTTAGAGCTGTTAAAAATCAGAAACTATACCTCAACATGAGTATGAAATCAGAAAGTACAGGTCCGCTGCACCTATCCATATCTTCAATAATTACAACCACTGGGTGCTTATAACTATCGTGCTCAATATACCAAGAAGCTAAGATAGACATGCCGGCCACCTGTTTAAAAAAGAGGTTAAGAAAACATATTTATGAACAAGGAAAATAAGGGACGGTATTATTATCAAAAGACACACAAATCTTACATCAATGCTACCACTCAAAATCTGCCTAAGCAAACTTCTCAAACAACCACCTATTCCACTTTTGACAGAAAAGTCCACTGATGAGAGGTTAGCCACGTGGCAACCATGGGATTGCAAATGTGTACCTAGATCCGCGAATGTCTGAAGGTCATCAACAAATTCCATATTGTCTGCAAATCAGTGAGATGATTAACATATTTGGCCTCATTAGTACTAATTTCAGACCTACTTTCTTTATACGCACATAGATGAAGGCGGGAATTCAAAATTCAAACAAATTTGATAACTTAAAGAGCTTAAATATAGAAGGAACTTACTCATCACCACTAAGGCAGTGAAAATTTGTTTAGCTGTAACATCGGTTACAATGGGATACGAACAAGTGGCTTTGTTGGCATCGGGCTTGCCATTTGAGCAAATTGCATCAAATGATTTGTGCACCCAGCTATCTACCTCATTGAATACATCAGCATTTATGTTGTGCAAAACATCCTGCATTTTAAAATGAATATATCAGGGTTGACGTTTTTTCCTTACTTTCTTTGTATTTTAAAAAGGATAACGAGTGTTAGCAAACCTTGATGGTCGATTCAATTTTCACCCACGCGTTGTGGAAAGATTTCATTCGCGAGTTCTCGTGCAACTGATCATCCAACATTTCACCTTCATCACTAGCAGCCAATGACGCCGACAAATTAACCTTAACTTTTCTACTACTCCTTCCAACTGGTTTCTTAACACGTTGTTGACAAGTAGATGCTTTATGAAGCACATAAAATGGCTGTAAAACAGAAAGTGAATCCAACATTAGTTCTTCAACTCTTAACCTTTTGTAAGCCGATTTTATAAAATCCATTCTGCTTATACGGTTTCACTCCACAAATGGTACTTTACCAACACAAACCCTAAACCGGGCTGGCTGAACCTATGGCTTTGAGCATACATTCAGATTTCAATGCGCAAAAAATTCAAATTTAGATACCAACAAGCACAAAATCATATTTCCAATCCATTAAGCACATAGTCATTTCATATCTCACACACACTACTTTTAGCAATATTCCACAAACACATACGATTTCGTCACCGATTACAAAAACCGTAAATTCTCAAATAAGCACATACACATTGGTTTTGGAAATCCTATATAAATAGGTGTTTGTTTAAGCTTATATGCGGGCTTATGAGCTTATTTGATTTCGGCTTATATTTTGTAAGCTCCGATTCACCGGCTTATTTTAAGATTTAATTTATCATGTTATAATAAACTTATATAAGCCAAGGTCTCACGTTCGAGTCTCACCATAGACCTTCAGGGGCCCGAAATAAATAGAAGCAGGAGTGGGGTTTATCCCCTAAGGAGAAAGGTCCGAGGCTTGCATACTGCCCAATTGGATGTCACTGTGGGCTCAGATCACTAACTACTAACTCGCCGTTCAAAAAATAAATAAATAAATAAATAAACTTATATAAGCCCAGAAGCCTTAAAACAAGGAAGTGTTTGTTTCGGCTTATATAGCGGGCTTATGGCTTATTTGGTTTTCGGCTTATGTTTCATAAACTCACTTTTTGTGGCCTATTTTGAAACTTTTTGGCTTTATATAAGGTTATATAAGTATCAAAATAGGCCACAAAAAGTGAGTTTATGAAACATAAGGCGAAAACCAGATAAGACATAAGGCCGCTATATAAGGTTAAACAAACACCCCCTAAGATAGAAAATTGGGGCTTATGAAATAAAAGCCGAAACACAAATAAGCTCATATAAGCTAAAACAAACATCAGGGTTCAATAAACACAATTCATTTCACACACATAAGCTATACCTTGAGATCGTTATCGGAGATATGTGAAGGTGACACGTCATCATCCGATACTGCTCCTGATGGTGGTGGCATGGCTTTCTGCTAGGGTTTGTTTCTCTGGCGGTGTTTGGTTTTAGCTATGGAAGTTTTTTGGCGGGAAAAAAATAAAGGGGTCCATCAAATGTTGATGGGTTGGGTTAAACTATTTTTGGGCTTAATTTTTTTATCATCAGAAATAGGCAGGGTGTTCACGGATCGGGTAATATCCACAATAACCTAAAACCAACTTAACCGAACTGAAAAAAATCGAACCGAATTTGTAACCGAACCGAATTGGTCAAAACCGAACAACTAAATATTTGGTTATCCGTTTAGATATGGGTTTGGCAATGAAAACCGAAAACCGAATAAACATAAATATATTTTTTTAATGTATTTATATATAAACATAATCACTAAAAGTCTTTTTTAGTATAAATATAACATTATTTAAGTTTGAAAAAAAATATTGTTCTAAAAATATACATAAATAAATGAAAAAATAATTAAAATTGTGTAATTCGGGTTATTCGGTTAGGTTTTCGGTTATAGGGTTCGGTTTTTGGTTATTCGGTTCGGTTCGGTTCGGTTTTCGATTTGGCCCAGAAAAAAATTAACCGAATAACCTGATAACCGAACCGAGCAGAAATGATCTCAAGAGATTCAATATACGAATTTTAATCATTTATTTTTCATCCAAATAAAAAAATCATACTTTTACCTTATTTTAGTTAATATTTTACAAACTATTAATCGTCGTGAGAAACGAATCATTTTATCACAACGAAAATTAATCGTTTCATAGATGGGCATTTATATATACTTTGAAGAACTTTTTTTCGAGATGTTTTTTTGTTAAAATTTACAAGTTTTGAAAAATCACATGTCATTTGTAAAAAAAAAAAAATAATTAAAAAAAAAAAAAAATCAGATGTGATTTTTCAATACGTAAATTTCAACCGAAGAAAAAACTTCAAAAGAAAGTTCATCGAAAGTATATCGAAGTACCCGTAATCTAAAAAAAAAAAAAAAAAAAAAAAAAAAAAAAAAAAAAAAAATCTCGTTGCGATGATGTATATTTTTGTCGCTTAATAATTTACCGTTTGCAAGATATTTTACTTTTAAAATGTTTTGAAACAATTATTATTATTATTATTATTATTATTATTAAAATCGATGGCTAAAAGTTGTTCCCAGTTGATATGATATCTTATTGTATTAATAACTTTTTTTTTCTTTTTTTTTTATAACATAAATATGATACACAATTAGCAACGTAAGAGTGATGCTAATGGTGATCACAATTCACAGTGGTCACTCTTGTCACATCAACGACATCTCATTTTTCTCTCGCCAAGAACAAGTAATTGTGATCTCTATGGCGACCGTAACAATTTTTTTTTTAAATTAAAAACTAAAATTTTATTTATAAATTAAAAAAAGTACATAGATAATTAAAAACGTAAGCGTGCAAAATAAAAACCTAAACATGCTTCGAGCTTTTACATATGAAATCAAACAAACTAAATTATCATTCATTTAAATAAAATACAAAATTAAAAAACAATAATCATCCTATTTGTAATTCGCATGCATCCAAACAATTTGTATTGAATTAATCTTGTATTTTTGCCGCCTTTCTAGACAAAGTATTATGTATCTCGTAATTTTTTCAAGATTTTTCTTTTAAAAGTGTCGATCAAAGATAGTTTCTCTTGCGGAATGTCTTTGCATGCGTATGCTTTCCTCAAATCATCTTTAGCTATATTTTAATTGTCAAACTGCACAGCTAAGTCGATGACCACTTGCTGACGAATGCTATCCTCATAAATTAGTTTCTGAACACTAGCTTTGATTTCATCAATGGTATGTGAAAGTGAACAATCCATAATTTTTGGTAAAGAGAAGTTGTGTTTTGGTAGAGAGTGTGTATTCTCACTAGAGAAAGTTAATAAAAATTTGGGTCTTAAAAAAGAAAGAGGAGAGAAGTTATGGGTTGGGTAGCTGACCACAAGAACGAAATTGAAACGGGGGATGCTGTTGGGTTTGGTCAGGCTAGGGGCGGTCGGCTATGTGGTTTGCTAGGGGGTTTTGGTCACCATAAGCATTTGTGTAAGTGATTATGTTATTATTGCATGAAGATATAGAGGGAAGGTGGCTCAAGAGAGGGTATGGCTAGAAATGGTGTTACTTAAAGAAAATTTACCATCCAAATGTAAATTATGTATGCGCATGAGAGCATCGGGCATCATGGCTCAAACTGGCTTGAGCAAGTTTGCCACCTCAGTGTGACATCACCAACTCAACTCATTTACAAACCAAAATACCTCCTCCATCATAATTCAAGCCAAAACACCCTTTTGAGACCCATCATACCTAATTAAAACACACCATTCACATACAAAACACTTTTAAAAAAAACAAAACAAACCAACAAGTTAGAACTGGCGTAAGCCAATTAACTCACTCAACAATTGGCTCAAGAGGATGGGTATGGTGGCTTGCATTTGGCTACGCCAATTTGGTTGACACATAGGCAGGGGCGGAACTAGGAGCCAAGCTTAGGGGTAGCGAAATACGAAAATTTGTTTAGGGGTAGCGAAAATTTGTTTCAGGGGTCGCGAAATCGCTAAAAAAATGGCCAAAAATCGCCAAAAATTCCACTACCGGGTAAAAGTTCAGGGGTAGCGACCGCTACCCCTGGCTTACATGTACATCCGCCCATGCACATAGGACTAGCGGGCTGTGTGTGCCACCATACTCAGTACTCTTAGTCTGTGATAATGAACTCATTAGTTCCAAAAAATCTACAATTGGATCAAAGATTATGATAAATTTCTTATCGCTTCTTTTTCTCATGATTAATTTCATATATATCAAAGTTATAATTTTTGAATGCATAATATATAATACTTTTAAAACATGTTTTAGTTAAATATGAAATTTCTGATTTTAAAAAGAACAAATATAAAATTGCCACAAAAGATTAATACATTTTGCTCAATCAAAAAGTCAAACATTGTTATTGTTAATGTTACGGAGTAATATATACAATCATGTATGAAAGTTTATTATTCATAACAGATTACGGAGTATAATATAGTGTGATCAAGTCCACTGTAATTACCGTATACTAACAAAAGTTAAGGCTAAAATCTTTTATATAATAAAACAAAATCTTATTGGGAATTTTCCATTTTCAAAAAATGCATTCATACCTTATTTAGTAATAATTTTATTTAAAAAATAAATTATTTTCTTATTAGGTAATATTTTATATTTATCCATAACATAAGTAGAAGATAAATACAAAAAATATAGATAAGATCCAATTAATTATAGGATTAAAAATTTTAAATAATTATCTTTAATAATAAAAAACTATAATTAAACATTATAAATCAAATAAAACAAAGATTAAATTCTTTGTTTTTTAATAAACAAAAATATATGATTCAAAAAATTTTAAAAAACTCGCGCGTGCGTGGGCATTATAACTAGTATAATTTGATAGGGCATTGATTCGCACATATATTTTTTTTTTGAGTAAATTACACTGCGCGTCCCTGTGGTTTAGGCCAAATCTCTGATTGAGTCCTCATCTTTTATTTTTTGCCTAATTGATCCTTATAATGAAACTATGTATCATCGTCCATCCCTATTGCCCAATTGGGTTATCTTTCTCTGTTATCTCCCCACACGTGCCTGGCACGTGAGGGTACTTTTGTCTTTCCCACTTTTATTTAATACTAATTTAAATTCCCACTCACCCTTTTAAGTAAAACTCTTTTGGCACACTTGTTGAAAAAAACATATTTACACACTTTGAAAACACAAAATCCATTTTATTACCCAAAAGTAAAAATAAAATAAAACCACAAATCTCTTTGTATTGTGCAATTTAGATTGTGGTTAAAGTTGTGCAATTTTCGATAACAAAAAATAAAACCACAAATCCAAAAATTAACAAAAAATAAAACCACAATCTGAAGTGGGGATGAACAAAACCACATCAATGGTAATTTTTGGTAACAAACCTTCATTCATGCTTTAGACCCAGATCTGATAAAACCTTCATTAAGAAACAAACCCCCGAAATCTAAACAACAACCCGAATCCAGTCAAATGATTTTCCGGCGAAATTAAGGCAGCAGGATGGTGGTTTTCCGGCGAAACACAAACACATATACCAACACTCTTTATCTCCGCACAAACCTAATTGCACAGATCAAACAAACAAACACCCACTCATATCTCTTTTATCTAACCATCTCAATCTAACCTTTTTTTTTTTTCTTTTTTTTTGTTTCTCAACTATGCTTCTTAAATCTTGTATCATTGTAACCATCTTTATGTTATGAACTGAAACACAAACATCCTTTTACCAAATGGGTCTTGGGTAGGTGATCATAAAAGATCTTGAATCTTTTTTTCCTTTTAAAGATCAAAGATGGGTTCTTTTATAAGATCTTTAAACAAAAGAAAAGGATCTGTTGAAAAATCTTTGTTCCTTGTTTCGTCGTTTTTTTTTTTTTTTTTTTTTTTTTTTTTTTTTAATAATAATTATATCCTCGAAAATTAAAACACCCATTTGTTGTTATTGGGATATAAGCTTTAAATTGGATTGATTTTGATAAAGGGTTCAAAATTGTGGCGGTTATGATGATTGGTTGTTATTGTGGTGGTTGTGTGTTAGACTTTTTGAGAGAAAAAAAAAAAAAAAAAAAAAGAAGAAGAAAGATGTTTGTGTTTGTGTTTGAGAAGGAAAGGAGCAGGATATTTGGATATCAAGAGAGGCTGAAAAGACAATTATACCCTTGTGTGCATGTCACATGAGGGGGTTTAACCTAAAAAGTTAACAGTCGTTAGTGATAAGGACCAATGGTGTTACATAGTTTCACTATAAGGACCAATTAGGCAAAAAATAAAAGATAAGGACTCAATTAGGGATTTGGCTCAAACCACAGGGACGAACGGTGTAATTTACTTTTTTTTTTTTTTTTTTTTTTTTTTTTTTTTTTTTTTTTTTTACACACTATTTTGTACAACACTGTGATGCACATAGTAATGTTGCAAAAATCGTGAATCGGTTCCGAGGCGGTCGAGGGCCGTGTAGCGATTTTTGGCCGATTAATCGCCGATTCCAAGGTCCAAGGCCGATTAATCGGCCGATTACCTTGTAATTCGCTCCAAGGTCCAAGGCCGTTCAGCTTGTAATCGCCGATTAATCGGCCTTGTAGGCCGATTTTTGCAAAACTGACAGAGAGTACACAGTATAATACTGTAATGCATAAAATGTGGTGCAAGAATAAAAAAAAAAAAAATTGGTGTGCAAATCACCACCCATTTTGATAAGGGGTGTTTTTTTTTTCCTTAGCTAAAAGATACAATTTAAGGGCCTGTTTGTTTGATGGGTTTAGACACTAAAGATTGGGATTGGGTTGATAAATGATATTTGGTAGTGGGGCTTTCCAAAACCAGGCCAAGAGGGTGGTATTTCTCTCTCTTAAATAAATAAATAAATATATATATATATATATATATATATATATATATATATATATATATATATATATATATATATATATATATATATCAATGTGTTGTATAGTGTGAGTAAGATTATTTATTTAATTGATTTTATTTTTACAAAGTAGTAAACCAAACTAAGGTTTTTTGTTTGGGTTATTTCTCCATATAGGTAATGAACTTTGAAAAATTTCCTATGTTAAGTAATTGACTCTCGAAAATACTAAATTAGGTAACAAAACTTTGTGCAACCTGCAAAGTTAGGTAATATGACCTTTGAGTATGTTTGACTGTTAGCAAAGAGGGTATTTTTGTCTTTTCGTTATATTATATAAGAGTTAGGAGGGTAGTTTTGTCTTTTCGTTATATTATATTAAAAAAGAAAAAAGAAAAAAGAAAAAAAAAAAAAAAAAAAAATGAGCCACCACCACCACTCCATATTCCGGCAAGAAACCCATATTCCGGCCAACACCATACTTGGATTACTCGCTAATGTGAACTACTACTAACTTTTAAGATGGTAAACTACTGTCCATTAAATTCAATTACTCAACCCCTCTAGCCACAATTTTCCTAGAGCATAGAATCTACCTTTTCTAAAACATACGTACAAACAAGACTCTGTTTTTGGATAAAAGCGCTAACCAATCATGATTTTATAATTCCCCATCTGCTCCATTGCTATTCAAATTCTCCACTTCCTCTTTTTCACCATCAATTTCCATATCCTCATCAGTTTCATTAAAATTCCCAACTTATCGATCTTTAATACCAAAAAACTATTTGCAAATCTAAACCCATTTGCAAATCTATACATTAACGCATTTACAAATAATAATTTAATACCGAAAACCAAAAAAGATATGAAAAATCTAAACCCATCATGATATCTTAAGTTTCAATGGTGGCTCGAGATATGAAGGGTTTCAGATTTGAATGGTGATGTTGACAGTGGTTCGAGGTTTGTTAGTCGGTAATGTTAGCGACGGTGTTGGTGGGTGGAGCCGCGGGGATAGTGGGTTGTTGGTAGGCAGATGTAGTAGCGGTGTTATCCGGTAAATTTTACGATGTGGTTGGCTTGTGGTACGGTGGGCTTGGTGGGTGTAGCCGCGGGGATAGTGGGTCGTTTAATTTTGAGATCTGAGATTTATAAAATGTTCATGCTTTGAGATTAATAAGATCCATTGATGTTTTCAAGATCTGGGTATATTATTTGAGATGTTGGTCATGTATGTCCTTGATTGACTTCTGGTTGTTGTTTGGATTTATGTTGTTTTTATAAAAAAGAAATGGTTATCTGGGTTTATGTTTTGATGATGGTGGTGGTACAAACAGGGTAAAAAACAAAGGAGATAAGATAAGGGGAAAAAAAAGAAAAAAAATGTAACTGGGTCAACTGGTTACCAGTTGCAACATTGGGTATAATTACATAACTTTGACGGTTTTAGAAAGTTTTGTTACATAACTTAATATTTTTGAGAGTTCGTTATATAACATAGAAAATTTTTCTAAGTTCGTTACCTATATGTGTAAATAACCCTTTTTGTTTTACTAAACAAAATCCTATGCCAGCGATGATCGTCGGGGATACGATGCACGTGGATCTGACAGACAGGGCTATAGGTCAGGTCAGGATTATCGGGCTTCGGGATCTTCGGGACAGGAGAGGCGTGTGGTTGTGGATACTTGTAAGACGTGTGGGAAGTCCCACCCTGGAAGGCAATGTCATAGGATTTCTGGGGCATGCTTTAACTGTAGTCAGACGGGACACATGGCTAGAGACTGTCCTAAGCCACTTGGGTACAATCAGCGTGTTGGTAGAGATCGACCACCGGCTGCTACTGGACGAGTTCATGCATTAACCAGAGATCAGTTTGCTGATGCTTCAGGTACCGTTTCGGGCATTCTACGTTTATTTGATCGCGTAGCTTTTGTTTTATTTGATTCGAACATTACGCATTCTTTGATCTCTAATTCTTCTGCTAAACATACTAATACACCCACAATACCATTAACATATCAACTATCACATCTCAATTTTCATCTTTGTCGATTTGTGAAATTCTGCACCATGGTTCTTAACCTGATAATCATTTATGATCACATCTGTTTTGAAAACTTGTGCGTTAATCCCTCGTGGTTGTGAAGAAACTTCGTTTAATGAAACTCGCCTCGAGAGTTATCCGGATTGCTTGGAACGTTCGCCGTGTATCGTTGATTGACTTATATTCTATTCATGGAGAAGGATGATGAATAACTGTGTGGGAAAATGGAAGGAGGCAGTTTGAAGCGAAGTACACAGTTCTGTCAACTCTATTCATCTTAGTTGTACTAATATGCATAGAGTCTTGAAGCAGGAGCTGGACGAGATGGTAAGGAGACGATGGTGACTACATCGTAGATTTCCATGCACAGGAGGAAGAACAACACAAGTAGAGTTGCAGTGGAGCATTGACTAGGATGGCTTGGTTCACATTTTCAGAATTGGTACAGAAGAGTTTGACGATTTGGCATTAAGGAAGCTTTTGGTCCGCGACGCGTCAGATTTTGATTTCATTTCTATTCGTACGATTATTCTACCTTTCGGTTATGCCTTTGATATGTTTTGATACTCGGATTCGTGATTGGGAACGTCAGTATGAATTTGTTATCCATCTCTTTATGAGACTCTTGATACGTTGATGATTTGATTTGTGCTCTTTCGATTTTAGCAAGTTCCTTCGTTTGTTCAGAATTCAGTAAGAGTCGATGAAGAATTATCATTATGCTATTTTCGTGCTTGTCCCGTAAGTATGTGTGGCTAGTGTATCTCTTTGTAGAATTCCAACTATCCTCTATCACTTGTCATTTGACACGCATTGTTTCGCATTCATTGGATTCGATTCGTTATGATTTTTGACCCTCAGGATCGAGTCATGAGAAAATTTTGTTTGTAAAGATCCTTTTGGAAGAACCTCCCTGAGCATGAGGATATTTGTGACGACCTTTTGTGATTCACTACGACTCATCTAACTTTCACGACTTCAATTTTCGAGGACGAAATTTTCTTTTTAGAGAGGAAGAGTTGTAAGGCCCGAAATAATTGAACCGTAATTTTTGCACCATTTTGAAATTATCCTAAGTTCAAATTATTAGTTAATACTTTGTCATTAAATTTACATTACAAATAATATTACATAATATAAATTAAATCCTAAAGCTAAATAATTATAATCTAAAGTTACCTGAACAAATCATGTCCTATGTTCCTATGTGGATTTACACATAATATACTTCTAAGACACGTGATATGTTTGTTGTGAGCCAATGACTAAAACCTATACTATCCATTTGATTGTGCCATTTAAATCCATTTGATCGTGCCATTTAAAAGTTTTGAGATAAGAAGAACCATCAAATATTCCTATAATATTAAAATACATCATACTCCTCGTCACATATCACAATACACGCGGCATCCCATAAAATCTCACACGTTTTTACCTTTCTTATTCAAGCTGTATATTTTCTTTCCATTCTCCCATTTGCATCGACCAAAGACCAGAGGAAGAAAAACACATATATCATCATTTTGCTGCCAAGAAGAAGAGAAACTGTCTATTTTCTTTCCAGAATCTTTTCCATTCATTTTCTGTTTCGACACAACAGGTTTTGTTCCCTCTTTGTTTCTGTTTTCCAATCTACATAGCACATGTGTAACAAGATAAGAACCATGTTTAGAAACCTCTTGAAATTATGTTAGCATATGTACTTTGTTGCCTCGTTTTCTTGTCGCATGAATTCATAAATATGCGTCTACACAAACTGGTTTTGTGTCGAGTTTTTATGAGCAGTTTTGTGTCCTTCAGCAGCCTATATATTCAGCCTATAACCCTCCTAAAACAAGATATAAAGCATGCTTAGAACACCCTTGAATCAGGTTATAATGATTCTGTTTGTCTCGTTATTTTCTCACATGAAATCATGATAAACTATACGCCTTGTAAACTGTTTTGTGAACTGTTTTGCGTCAAGTTTTGCGGAGTGTTTTGGATGTCCTTTTCAGCCCTTAGTCGACCTAATTATAACCATAAACAAGCCTTAAGAATCTGATATAAATGGTCTTAAATGAAGCGCACAAAATCTGAAAATCCTAGGCTGTTTTAATAAGATAGTTATGATTTCATGTGGTAGTTGTCGTGGTATCTTTGGCTCGTTAAAACCAAAGTAGCGTGGGCTGATTTGTATGTCGACATGAGTGTCTATAAAACCTGGAAATTACATGTTGCTAATCAAGTTATGTGGGCTGTTTTTGTGTGTCGAGTTGTATTACTAAATTATCTAAACATGTAGCTATAACGGTTTAAAAAGGGGAGTTTGATTGTGTTGTGTTTCGGCCTTCACTAAAACCTTTGTGTCACGCTTGTATTGGTCTCGTATTTGCGTCTTTGTTTTAGTCTCGATCTATCGTTTTGTATAGAGAATACCTTGAGCTTTATGTCGCATGCATGGGTTATGAAGGAATTGATGTCAATATCGGGTTCGGTAACTTTCTGTGTTGAGCGATACATATGTAGAAGAAATTTTGCATGTGCTAAGATAATTATTAAATTTAAATGAGGTATATATATATGCATGCTGTATACGTATTTGTATTTTGTAAAAGGTTCAAGTAAGACAAATTTTAGCTTAAACTTTATTATTTTTACATTAAACCCTATACTTTGCTAAAATGACATATAAGACACTAAACTATATTATTTGTCATACTAAACTTTAAATTTAACTTATTATCACTTGTAAACCATAAGTTTGGCTAATTAATGAATATTGCCCTAAAGTACTAATTACGAAAAGTTACTAAAAATGGAAAGTCTCAAAAATAGAAAGAAACTTAAAATGTGTGATCTAATTAAAATGAGCTTATAAGTAATACATGATTATTAATTCGTATAGGTTCCGTAAAGAGGGAGTAGCTTCGGTTTTCGTTTGCTTTTGAGATATTTTGCTCGTTGTGATAAGGTACGGATATTCGGTCTCTCCTTTTAAACATTCTTCGTTATTAGTACAAATATTCTACCCTTTTCAGTAAGGGTGTTCTCTCTCTCTCTCATGACTTTTCGATCCTTAACTTTGATTCATTTGCTTTGATATGTTTCGTTGATATGATCCTTTGCTATAATTCGTTTGATGTGATCCTACGATGTGATCCTTTGATATAATTCGTTGATATGCTTCGTTAACATGATCTTTGATATGCTTGATTATATGATATGATTTGTTTCGTTCTTATGCCCGAGTTTTCTAACTACCCATGGAGGTACCATGGGCGCGTCATTGAGGCACCGATGGCGTGACACTATCTGGGCGGTGTGATTAGTCCCCGGCGTCCTCCTTCGTTTTGATATGATATGAGTACTCTTTTGGATGTATGTGTATACCTGTCGTGTGAGCAGGGTGCATATATGATTTTGGTTTAGCGGGGGCGTATGGATGCATCCTAGGATTATGTTTTGTTTTGGAAGACTTTTGTTGCGTGATGGCGTACGTGGCCTGTGCCCCATTCACCTTTGGGAGTTTGATCGACTCCATGTGTTTACGAAGGGGTCTCCCCTCTTCGTATTCCTTTGTATGATATGATATGGATTTGTAGGTTTTGAGATCTATTCGAGTGTCTCGGGTAGGTCGGCTCGTGGCTTTCCTATATTTCGCTATGTCTATTCGAGTGGCTCTGGTAGACATGCCTTTGTTGATACGTGCTCATTATTCCTCCTATGATTATGTTTATGTGATATCTCTTTGATGTTTCGTTTCCTTATGACTTGTGATACACTATGCCATCTTTGATCTTTCTTCATTTCGTTTGCTTATTACTTTGCTTTGCATATATATCTGTTCACTGAGCTTTTTAAGCTCAGCCGCGTTTTCTTTTCCATGCGGCAGGTAATTAAGCGGGGCATCGGGCATGAGTGATGAGAGTAGGAGCTCAGAAGACCTACCATGCTTAAGTTTTCCTTTGATTATGGAATTATGTTTAAGACATGTTTCGGATATTTGATTTCAGTTCGGTTGGGATTTTGTAAAATTTGGAAGTCAGAATGTTTCTTGACTTATTTGTATGTATATTAAGTCTTCCGCTTGTGTTTATATGCTTTGTATGACACCATAATGTGATATTTTGACCCTTACCGGGTTGGGGTGTTACATTTAATTACTTGCCCAATTCTAAATAAGTGGACTTATACTCGAAAACGGCTAAAAATGGAAGAAACGAATGTAGACATGTAGTAACTACAAAAATTGAGTTGTGTCACTCATAGGATTTTTGTTTAATAATACATATTTGATTGATTACGAGTTTTGAATCCATGATAATTAGTTTGTAAGGCTCGGTTTAAATCTAAGATGAAGGTTCGGATAATTAAAATCCAATAATTATACTTAACTTCTTGTTGCATACACACCATCATTCTTATGAAACTACAAATTTTTATGGTTCTAGTGAACCTGTTAACTCTACTTCAAACATATTCACCTACTATCAACCAACGACCTAATACAATAATAAGCAAGAAATGTTTAACATAGTATGCTAGTCGATAAGCAAGTCAAGATAGCCAACATCACCATCAGCCGCAACTGAAATGATCCCTTAAACTTCGTGGCGTAGTTCGGGTGATAATAACCTAGTCCCATAACGCCAGCTTTTGGAGTGACTGTTGTTGTTGATGTCATAGGAGAAGCTGCAAACCAAATACGACATAGCATTAAGTCAAATGTTATCGCATCATTACTATCCTTAGATTTTGAACGGTCTTTAGAATGACTTACAAGCAACGGTGGAATTTGTAGTGGTATTTGTAATCGATCCTAGAGAAACTTGTGGCGTAGGCGGCATGGATGGCGAAGGAGCGTCTTTGTAAAACCAAAAATGTTCGCAAGTTGGTAAAATAATCAAGGACATATAAATATTATGACAAGAATATTTAAGAACCTAACCAGTGCAAGAGGCAATGTCGAAGTTGACACTACATATAAGTGGAAGTTGCATAGCAAGCGTCGTGTTGATTGGGAAGGTAGAGCTCAAAGCCGAGTTATTAAGCAAAATGCACAAACACAGCGGCTGCTGATCATTAACATGCTTCAAGTTATCACAACACATTTGAGACGGCTCTGTAGACAAACCTTGGACATATGGGGCACATGCGGCTAGTGGAAGGATGCGGGGCCCACATTCCGTGATTGTGGGGGTTATTGGCAAGTTGGATTGAGCAGTTGTAAAGAATGGAATGTATGTGATGAATAACGCAATGAGAGTCATCGTTGGTGTGGCAGCAGAGGAAGGGAAAGAGGAAGACATTGTCGCGACAATGTAGTTTTTGGTAGTGGTGTGGGCAGTGGAGGGATATATAAAGGCAGGAATCATTAGTTGAGTGTGATTCACAACATAGGCTATGTATGAGTCCACATGGTTAACCACTTTTAAGTACTTGGTACCACAGCTAGCCAAAGGTGCCTTTGACTATAAAAATGCATATTACATGTATAGGTCTGGTTGGGTTTCCAGCACTAACTTATTGTTTGTAACCATTTAGCATGTTCTATAATGTTTTTGATAATCATTATATTTGTTATCTACTCTATAATGTTTTCCAAAAGTCTGCTATGACACAAGAAGGTTTGTAATTCTAACTTTCAACAATACAATTTGCAAGTACAGTGATTACAACAATAAGTTAATGTTTTGACAATATAGAAGCTGTATGGGCTTCATTACAGAAAAAACAAACTCTTCTATTAGGTGTACAAAATGCAATATTTTCTATGACAAAGTTTTGATTCTGTGCCTTTTATAGCTTACTTGCAGTCATTAAGGTATTCGTCAACTAAATTAGATCGTGAAATAATCAAAGGACAACCACACGTTTGAGTTCTAGCACAAACATATACGTAATATAATTTCATATGAAAATTCACAATAGAAGCTCAGAATTCCAACCCAAAACCGATTGATAACAGGCAACTACGACTATATACACTCATCACATAAGTTGTATATTTCTAACGTGGAATTCACTACGCCTACGCACACAAGTCCTACACGTGTTATTTTCACGTTACTCAATATTATAATACAAATAAATGAATAATACGTAAAACGAAAACATTACGTGAAAGATGTAACCACTGATGAGGTTGTGACCAAACCAGAAAGAAGGCCAACCAAGGCTGCACTGTTGTATGTGCTTGGTTCAGTTTGCATTGAGTTGTTACGGTCATCTACAAATGACTCGTTTAAAAATGGTCCACCAACAAGTGCTCCAACGGCAACATTAGGATTAGGTTTATCAGAGCTGAGCCAATCCCAACCATCAGAGCAGCCTGTGGTTGCATCAGCTGGAATTGAGGCTCCTCTATGGTGCACAAATTGCGAGTACTTGTCACCGTATCCAACAAGATAACTCATCTTCATTGGATTGTCTCCCAACACATAGTTAGCCTAATGAAACATAAAATCATATCAGTTTAGATAGACACGGTGATTTTGACCAATTTATCTAAAAGGGGGTCCGTGTCGGTTTTTTAAGATTTTATCTTTGATGGGTCTGATGAGTCAAAACATAGTTGAAAAAGGCAGACCATATGAAAAACCCGGCTAAAAGTGTATTCAAATGCTTACAATCTCTTAAACCGTTTTAATCAGATGTTTGCATGTTTGACAAATTCTGATTATTTGAGAAAATTAATAATAAAATTAGTGGGTCAACCCATTACCCACCTTAAAATTACTCATTTGACCCAAACATATAAGAAGCATTTTGCCAGCTTTAGTATGTGAAGCATACCTGCGACAAGGCAAATTTTCTAAGATCTTTTGCTGTGAAGGTGTCTGCGTCACACTGGATCTTCAGAGACCGAGACGTAAGCATGTAATCGCTGTAAACAACAGCTAAAAAAGCAGAAGCAACAGGATGCTGTAACGCATTCCAGTCACTGATCCATATAAGACCACCTGTATTGTTGACATGCTATAGTAAGAAGATATCTTAGGATTCACATCAAGATGACTACGTATGAAAACATGGAAATATATTTACTTTTGGTTCTGCTTAAAGTTGCTGTTGGGGATTTTGGCAGGAGGCCACACATAATAGCCTCGGCAGTCTTTCTGTACTTCTTAATGTCTGCATTTGAAGCAACTTTTGAATTAAATAAGCTTGACCTCGACAAAAGAACCTGCAAATTTTACGTGAAGATGAACAGTCAGAAAACTAGTTGTGATAAACATGTTGCAAGAGATTGTGTTAAGATGTGCCTATAATGATGCAAAACAGATTATTTGACCTCTAAATATTCAGATTATCAAAACCAGAACCACTTTATGCAAACAGTAAAAACTAATTAATGTGATTGAGACTTCAAATTACAATAACCAGTATTAGACTATTATCACACATAGATATTAGCAGGCTTTACCTGCGTCCCGGGGAGCTTGTCGTCCCAACTGAACCAAGTAGGACTACCCCAATTAGCAAAGGTTTCTCCATTAGTTCCAGTTACATAATCAAGATACGTCTGCTCAGTTGTTGCATGATAAAGCCAGCTAGCTGCCCACAAAAGCTCATCACCATAGCCGGTTGAATTGTAATATGTCTGAACTTCAGGGATGTTCTCACTATAAGATCCTCTATACTTGTCCGCGAATGTAAATAGCTCTTTAGCATGCTTGAGGAGCGTGCTTGAATATTTTGGATCACTTGATTTGAACACCAGTGATGCAGATGCCATTGCTGCTGCAGTCTCGGCTGCAACTTCTGTTCCAGGGGTAGACGTGTTTATTTGTATAGTAGGTCTTTTCTCAGTCATAACTTCAGGTCTATCCCAACATTTGTGGTCAAGTTCTGGATCACCCACCTAAAGAGTATCAAGAATGTAAACATAACACTTTAATCACTCATTTGGCTCGTTATAAATAAACATAACTCCAATCCATTTTTCAAGGCAAATTAAGAGTTACCTGAATGTACAACACATTAGGTTCAGGATGAGCGTTGACAAGGAAGTCAGTGATCCACTTAAGTGAGTCTTTGGCAGATTCCAATTGATCGGCTGCTTTCATCTGATCGCCATACTCAAGGATGGCCCACGAAAGAACAGTGGCTGTATAAGCCATTGGGAATCCAAACTTCATATGATCTCCAGCATCATACATTCCCTTGGTCAGATCCAACTTAACATCCTTTCCATCTGTTAGAGCCGAGTCCCCCCTCCATGATATTTCATTATTTTCCAACTTACCAGCTACAACACAGAGAGTCTTATCAATAACTATAGCTAAAGTAACATATCACAAGAAACAATAATCCAAAATATTGTAACAAAATGTAATTTGATGTTATGTCTAGAAGTACAGTGTCCATGTTTTCCGTGATGTCAGATTAAGTGGCAATGGTATCTCTCGATGTAACATAACATAGATTTTTTTTTTTTTTTTTTTTTTTTTTTTTTTTTCACGTTCATGTTCTGTTTAGGAGTCAAATCTAACTTTTCAAAACTAAAATACATAAATTATTTTTACAACAATCATATCAATATAATTGAGGGTATGCACATGCACACCCTCAAGTGGCTATAGATATGCCAGTATAATACAGTCAAAGTGTCCAATACTTTATTTTCCAAATTCAATGTAGTGAATTACTCCGCATTATTGAAGTCAAATTCAGTCAACCAACTTAATTGTACTCGATGACTCGAATTAGGGAAACAAATACTACTATACAAAAAGCCATACAAGGAAGATAACTTAAGATCTATACATATACAAACAAAAAAAAGTACTAAACCGGCGCATCTTTAGTTCATTCAACAATGCAGCCAATGGAAACAGTATAACGAGCACAAACCTTCAAATACAGCATAATAAAGTAATTAATTCAAAGTTTCAAGATTACCTTTTTGGACATCGAAGAACTGCAAAGCGACCTTGAGAGCATCACCATACTTCTTCGTAACAGCGCCAGGAGGCCCCGGAACAGGAGAATCATCATCATTATCATGATGATGAAACTTGTTCCGCAATGTAAGGCCTAACGCTAAGGCAATCGCCCCTACTACAATCAACACAATAAACCAGCCCCAACATCCTCCGGATTTCTCCTCCTTCCCCATATTCCTTCAGATCTAAACAATCATCAACAAACATAACATCGTACTCAGAGTTTTAACAAAAATCATAATTCGAAACAAAAGATCCAAATGTAATAGCATAATTAAAGAGGCGATCCGCAGACAGCAAATTTTACTTAAAATACAACGCATAATTGTTTTTTCGACAAAGCTACCCTCTTTCACCGACAAAAGACAAAAGAGAAGCAGGGGTAAAATTTTCAAAACCCCAAAATTATTCATAAGTTTTGTCATTTCGTGCTTCGATACAAATAAGCTTTGCTCATTTTAAGCAAGAAAAGCACACATTTTTAACATAAATTTCAACAATGTGACAGTAAAATTACAGTTTTACGCAGTATGTATATATATATATATATGGGTTTCCGACTTGACATTTTTAACATAAATTTCAATTTTTTTAACATAAATTTCAATTTTTTAACAGACAAAAGACAAAAGAAAAGCACACATTTATAACATAAATTTCATCAAAAAAAAAAAAAAAAAAAAAAAAATCCCTGGTATAAATGGGTTTCCAACTCGACATTGCGAGCCGACTAATCCGAGAACGACTACCCTTTAACTTCAAATATAGTGTCATGTCACAATTTGAACAAAAAGCACACATCTTTAACATAAAAAGCACACATCTTTAACAATCAATAAACTGAACAATGTAATAACAAAATTAGTATTATAACATGTTTAATTACTACTAAACTAAACTAAACAAATTTGCTTAACTTAAACAAAATGTAATAAATTAAATATAAAATTAAAACAATGTAACAACAAAACATTAAGGGTTTTTAAGGGTTTTGATGAATGAATTTAAGAAAATGTATGAGATTTGAGATATACCTGAAGACTGAAGTGAATAATTACAGAGATCTGAAAATAGATCTGAATGTGTTGAATTAAAAGGCAATGTGGTTGAATAAGTAGGGATTTATAAAAGTTGGTAAAGGTTTTTAATATATGACTGTCTGTGTTTTTTTGTGTGTGGAAATATAGGAAAGTGCACCGACAAATGGCGCGACTGGTTCTTTGTCTGTTTTTTAGTGGCTAGGCTAAATAGACACTTTTGACGTTTGCAAACTACCTTAGATTCAGATTTAGATAGATTGGTTTGATATACTAATGTTGTTTTACTCTACAATTTAAGACTATTAGATGAGACAAGTTAAATATTTTTAGACAAAGCACTATAATTATTAAATAGGTCATACTATACAAACCCGTGATGTACGCCGTATAAGCCAACGATGCGTCCAATCATTGGATACCCTTCTTACGGGAAGGTGTGAATAACTTGTCATTTATTAAATTCTATCGAATTTATGTCAGCGTCATATCATTATGTAACACATTATAAAATCAATCATCAAACAGGTGTCATGATCACATCAAATAAATAATATAAAAATACTTCACTTTATCAAATCCTTTGTCAACATGTTTGCTATAGTCACACTAAACCCTAAATCTCACGATATTAAAAAAAAAAAAAAAAAAAAAAAAAAAAAAAAAAAAAAAAAAAAAGGTCTTGTGGTCTATAACATCGAACCATGCAAAATTAGGCCCTAGATGCAGTTGGAGGTGGGTTGCTAAAGAGATGACAAGTAATGGTTGAAGGTGATGGTGGTCTTTTACACACAATAGTGACAAATGCGACTGGTTATTTCTTTGTTTTTTACTTCTTTTTAGCTCTGTTGTAAAAATTGGTCCAGTCGGCCGATTAATCCCCGCATAATCGCTGATCGCTCACTAAGCGCCTTGATTTATTATAATCGGCCTATTTAATCGCTTTGGTCAAAGATCGCTTAAAAATCGGTTAACAACCCGATTAATCAGACAAAATCGGTCTAATCGGATTAATCAGACAAAATCGCTTAAAAATTGGTCAACAAAATCGCTTAAAAATCAATCAAAATCCCTTAAAATCGGTCAACAAACCGATTAATCGGACAAAATCAGTCAAAGATCGCTTAAAAAATAGTCAAAAAACCGAGTAATATCTATGTTTGACTTTAAACTTTGAAGAATTATGTATTATGTTTATATTTGAAAACTTGAAATATTTGAACTTTGATGCATTATGACTATCTCATACATATAATATAATAGAATAACTAAAATTACAATTTTGTGCATAAAAATTCCAATCCGATTAATCCCCGATTAATCCTCGCCTAACCGATTAATCGCTAGGCCCTACCCGACCGCCTCACTAGCGCCTAGCGATTTTTACAACCTTGCAGTTTTTAGAAGTAGTAGGTTTCCTAGGGCTAAGTAGACACTTGAAGTTTTTGCAAACTGCAGTTTAGATTAGATTGATTTGATAGTAATTAGTACTTTACAATTTAATATAATACTCCATCCACCATAAAATTATTGTCATTAGAGAGAAAATACAAAGTTTAATAAAAGTGTGGTCACTTTAATTTTCAACCACTAAAATATTAAAAAATAAAATGGACAATTATTTTGATACATCTTAAATGAGAAATATGGACAATAATTTTAAAATGGAGAGAGTATTAGAGACAAACAATGTAAACTTGAGCGGTGAGTTGCATACTCCTTTAATTAATTGGCACATACAAATTTAGAGTGTTTTCAATTTATACTCTCACATTACTTTTACTCATTTTTAATTCTGTAAGGGTATAAATGTAAAAACACTCTAAATTAGAGTATCCTAATTAATTTGAGGAGTGTGCAAATCACTTTCTTTAAAAAACAGTTGTATGATTTATAATTCGAATATAAACTTTTAATAGAAATTTAAACTTTTTAATAAGATACGGTCTTTAGTTTCTAAACACAGCTACATCATTTACTAATTTATGAAAGTTTTTTTGTTTGATGAAAATGAATAATTAATAAAGAAAAAAAAATTAAAAAATGAACTTGTAAGTGTTGCATCAATAGTCATATCAAAATTACAAGTTCGTAAATATAATTAATTGCTAATATTCGTCTGGTTTATAAATTTGGCCGATCTTTTAATACTTGAAACTTAAAAATGTTTGTGTGACACTTTATAAATCGTGTGTGTTTTAGTACGGTGCGTGAAAAAGGAAGTGCACCGACAAATGTTTTTTTCTTTTTTTTTTTGGTTTTGTGGAAGTTTGTGGTTGGTTAAAGATGTTATTCCTGATTGAGCGACACGTTTATGGTGTTACATTGTTTTCATTAAACCTATTTTACTATCTTGTGATATTTTTTTGTTTTTTAATGAGTAAATGTTATTGGTATCTTTTATGCTTCTTTTGGAAGTTTTCAAGATCAAGGTCTTGCTCAGCACAGTTTTCATTTTCTCAATATTCAAATTGTAAGTTCGTATCAGTATTTTAAAATCCTGTAATGTCATTTTATAATAATTATTGTAATAATATTCAAATCTATAAATTATTATATATTATAAACATAAAATTATATAAATATTTCATAGAATAGAACTGTTATTCTAAATTATAAATATGGAATTAAAAAGATTAAAATGTTGTTTATAAATTCTATGAACATAACACATAACTTTGTAGGTTTTTTAGTTTACGGTTCGAGAAAAGTAAGATCGAATTAGATTAAATTTTAAGATCCTACGATCAAAATCAGAATCTTATAAAATCTTAAGCTTGCTATGATCCTACGTAGGATCCACATTGTTTTTGCTTTATACGTAAATAAAACGGGAAAATGTAATTTAGTCGAAACTCGATAAGGCTCGCAAGCTTCACAAGTAAACTCGAACGCAACTCGGTAGTGTATCACAACTCGTTTAAATTGAGTCGATTTCAAATAGTTTACAATTCGATTTCGGATAACTCGGGTGTTGTCTCATCTAGATTAGCCCCCTAATAATAGTTAATTTACTTTACTAAACCCAATATGTTGTCACGCTTTATGGTCTTTTTCTAGAACAACAAAAATAGTTGTCACTATAAACGGACGTAGTAGTTGTGGGCTGACTTTCTTCATGCGAGCTGTACTCGAGTATTCATTCTCATTCAAACACAAACATTTTTAAAATAAAATTCATATGATACAGTTATTTACATAGCGTTTTCGAATTTTATTTTCAAAAGAAAGAAAAAAATAGTGAGAAGAAAACATAATAAATTTATGTTCTCGAGTTTATTATGGTCGTCTATACTACTTGTTGCAAATTCTATATTTTGGTATTTCATTAGTTGCCTTTCATTATATCAAAAAAATATAAACAAGAATAGCAATATATTCTACCAGGTCAAATCAAGAAGATAATGACGTTTTAACTTTTAAAGACAAACATTAAACTTTTGTCACATCAATGAGGTTAACTTACATTTTGTATTGTCACATCAAACAACTTATTGTAAATTATGACAAATGGGCTTATAGTTATTAGATTGTTAATCCGTGACCTATATAAATGCTAATATAATCTCCATCACATTATATGCAAATTATATAACACGACACCATATGACATGCAAGTAGGGGCGGAGCTAGTATGGTGACAAACCGGCAACCCCAACCAGCTCAAGTTTCCTTTATTATGATCGAATACAAAAATTCCATAAATGAAGTAGGTAGCCTGTAACATTCAATATTGGCTTCGCATTTGCCTTAAATAATTGAACCAACTACCAAGGGGTCAAGCCGAGCCTATAGCAACATAACAGGCATTTGTGTCTTTAATGAAATGACTCACGAGCCCATGTCTCAATCCTTCAAACTTGGCAGTCCATGTGCTTAAGGTCGAGCATATATATACTACTATGTTCACGTGATGAATTGGCTCGTGATCTGCTAGCTCAAATACACACTTAGTGAGAATACTATATTATCGATGCATAGGGTGAACAAGCTGTTGTTATTAGCTCAACAAGAGTGGAAGTTTTTCAGAAAATTTAAAGAAAAATAAGTATGTAATAATCCTGCTTACAAGGTAGAAATTTTTTTCTCTTCATGAGAAAAGAAGAAACAATCAAACAAAAGATGTTCATTCATCTTTACAGTAAACGAGGTTAATCAGATAATTACACTCGTATATATTCAAAATCCGCCCAAGATGATGCCTAAAACATTTTGTCTAGTCGTCATCCTTGAACTCTCTGTCAATGCAAATCACAAAATTCAGTGAGTTATAATTAGAGGTGAATATTGTGCATGTTTGTGTTTGATAACTGGATAAAACGGATAATCTTTAATGTAGTTCAAAACCGGATCCATAATTTTGAGCTTTGCAGAAACTGTATAATTACCAAAAAAATCCAACTTTTATATTACGAGTAATCTGAATCAAGTTTTAAGAGTTTGTCATGCATTTTATCCGCTTTATTTTTGGTTTAAGCCTTTTGCTTAACAAAATTAACCCATTAGTGATAAAACATAACCCAAATTGACCCAATTGTAGGTAAATGGGTCAAAGATGCCACCACTAGTTACGATAAGTTTTCACTATTCATACAAAAGCAGATCTCAGCTGATTCTTACCTGCGGTCAAGGTATCGAGGTTGGATCCCACTGCCTTGACATGTGGTGCACGTTAAACCACCAGCACCGTCACAGTTTATGCATCTTGACACTTCTGTTTCACCACCTCCAAGCTCAACTGTTACAGTACCACTTCCTGTGCAAAATCTGCACGATTCTGAAAAAAGAAAGAAATTTTAATATCTTTCCAAATCAGTACATTACATACACGATAACAACTTAAAATTAGCTCCTGCATATTCACTAGAAGACTACCATTTTCGTATATATGTTTACACAAAATATGATAAAAAAACATGGCGAATAATGGGAATTTTTCTCAATTATTTACTTTTGTTAATAGAAAAAGTAACCAAAGGACTACTAGGATACCGGAAATTATCTTCAGCTATTAACTTTACATAAAAGATGACAAAGATGAATAGTTCCGCGGACTCCTTATACATTATCCGATCTTTTATTCACTAAGAATCTTAAAGTAACATCATCGAAATTTATAAACTGAAATTGATACAAGCTTGCAGTTTCACCCCAAACCAGTGGCTATGAGTATAATGGCACAAAAAAACTATTTGCTTCCTTCTTATACTCCCCTTTAACTAGTTATCTTTCAAAATATCTCTTGTTAGTATTGTTACAGAATTGGTTGATGAGGGGGGAGGAGGGGGAGGGGGGATGAGAGTTACTTACGTGCGCCGGTTCCATTGCAGGGGAAGCATGGCTGCGTGTTATCTCGTTTTGACTGCAATACATACATTGCTGTTAGTATCATATATCTAAAAACAATCGGTGTACTGCCGCCCAAATTACAAGGATGCTAGACAAGCAATAAAACTTTGGTTTGTAGCTTTAGACATATTAATCTTACTACCACACACACAATGTAGCGAAGAATCCCCCATGTAACTGGCTTATAATGATCAGCAGTATTCGACATCCTAGACTAAATGGGCATGACCAAGATTATTTGACAGGCTAGACTAAATTCAAGAGGTTTTAGAGTGAAGACCTAAATGCTCTCTGCTTACTGATAATTGTAGAAGAATTGATCTAAATGACCTGATGGATTGAGTGATTGACTAATGAATTTCACTCCATCTGTTCCGGCTGCCGACACATGGGAATCCTCTCTTGAAAACTCAAACTTTTTCTGTGGCTACTATGCGTAGAAGAATTGATCAAGAACTACGAGTTTCAACAGATGATCCAATCCGTTGGATTAAATCAATCCCTATAAAGATGAATATCCGCACATGGAGACACGAAAATGACAGATTACCAACATATTGGAATCTTGACTACAGGGGAATTGATCTTGAGTTCTTGACTCGAGAAGGTGTCCGGTTTGTGATAATGCAATATTGCAATTGAAACCACACAACACATGTTTATCGATTGTGATGTGGTTGGGTAGCTTCTCCTCAGACGTGACTGATTTGGTTTCCTTGATCGACACAAAGCCTATCTTTAAAAATGTGAAAATCTGTTTCGATGTGGTTGTTCAAACAGCTTCTTGGTGATTTGGAGGTACAGAAACAAAGTTTGTTTTTAACTTTTTATGGTAAACCACCAAGGAAAGATACCTTACTAGATACAAAGTTTGCTTGTAATACTACAATGTAATTTTCGTTGTTTTCCGGCTTCTTGCTAGACTCTTTTAATAAACATCAAAGCCATTACAAAAAAAAAAAAAAAAAAAAAAAAAAAAAAAAAAAAAAAAAAAAAAAAAAAAAAAAACACTATTATAGTAGGAATGTTTCTCAAAGTCGCTTTTCTTAAAGTTTCTAGGACAGGGCTAGCTCTAATACCTATAGATACGAACCCATCCCATACTGGGTCGCATCAAGCCACAAGCTAGGTGTAGAACTAGCTCTAAAAAGCTAGCTCAAAGAAGGAGGGGACACCTAAACTTTATATGCTTTGAAGAGCCAATGTCCTCATTTGTCACAGTTTAACTTTCACTCTAATAGACAAAAAAACAGATGGCAACACTACAGAAAACTGAAAACAAAGAACAAGTATTAGAAAACATACAGCATTATCAATCTGCGACTCGTAGAAAATCGGCACACCAATACCAACAGCAACACTAACAATTCCAACAGCCACAGCAACCACCTACCAGCAACAATACAAACTTATAAAAACATAAAAACATAAACATATATCCTATGAAAACACAAATTAAAAACTACTTAGAAAACATGAAACATAGTTTTCCAAACCGTGTTCTGGTCAAGTTCAGCTCTAATAAGATGAGGATAACGTTGTTGTTTTGTTGAGGATTTTAATGAAACCAACTGAAAATGTGAGTGTGAAGATGATGATGCAAGTTTCAAAGGAGGTGATATGAATGGAGAACGAAGAGAAGTTGCAGATGACATTTTTGTGTGTGTTTTTTAGTATGTGTTTGTGTGTTTTGTCTATCTCAAAAGAACAGAATCAAGATTATTGGAGGGAGTTTGGATCATGTGGGGTCACTCACATTTTCAACCAGTAGAACAACAAGATTATATTCACAACTTACCACCTTTGAGTTCCTATAGCTTACATAACTACTCCATCGGTCCCAAATTTATTGTCCACGTTTTCTTCTTAGGTATCGACTACAGTATTATTTTTCGGTTATTAATACTATGGAAACGACTTTCGGTTACTTAACTATAGGTTTTAAAAATAAAAGTTTGCATACTTGATTTTGAACAATTTCTACATTTTTGGATTTACTGTGTTCAACGAGTTGTTCCTCTTCTTTCCTCTCACGGAATGGTACCCGAATTACAACAAGATCTTCACTGCTGATAAAGATCTGCAAAACCGTATCCTGGAAGGGGACCAATGAACATCTTTGCCATGATGACGAAAACTTGATGGAAGTATGTATCGCTAACTAGTAGTGATGCAAACAGAAATATGCAAATCTGGTAGACCGTGCAGATATAAAACTGGGGGAAGCTGGGACTATAACATCAATTCCTGAACCTTTCCGTCCATCAAAGGGGAGCCGAAGTCAACAAAAACAAGGTTAAATAACAGCAATTCATCATGTAAACATTATATGTCGTCATAGTTATCTTTGCAAACATTAATGCCTTTCTTCATGATCTGCGACACTTGTACACACTGGCGTATACCAAATACTTGATCACAACATAGTATTCTCAATTCTTATGTGTAATGCTATAAAGAAAAAACTGCATAAAGGTGAGCATGTACGTCCACCACGTTGTAAAACCACATTATCAACTAGAGAACGATCAACGGAAACATTATTTAACCTCCATCTTATAAGAGTTCAAATTTTTTTGCGTTTGACATGTTTGCACGTGCTGTTACCATATCAATTACATCTTTCTCATAAAATTAATCAAATTAACCTAACAATAGCTAGTCTATAGCTTTTTAAAGAGCTAGTTCGTATGTGTTCTATGTTCAAAACAAATCATAATGACCTCAAAAATGGTTGGTTGACCCATGGATGATGTTCTACCATTATACTTTCATGGGTTTCAAACTATTGACAAATGTAGCACTCTTATCAAAACCTTGGAGTAAAAGAATCCGAACCGCTTCGATGCCAGTTTGAAATGTGAAATCCAGCTGCAAAACACAAAAGTGACACAATCAATCAATAGGTAATCTAGAGGATGTTTAGTATTGGCCCACGCTATTTATCGCATATTGCGATAAGCAATCTGGAGTTTAAAATAAGCAATCCCAAACACCCTCCTATTCTTTTATTTGCTATACCCAAGTGTTATGTGACATACCTCTTCACTTTCTTGTTTGCTAAATCGTCGAAGAACATAGCTAGCAGCTTCCATCTTGCCAGGTGGCCTCCCAATGCCTACAAAGATTGACAAATTTATATTTATGCGTGCCTTGATTTGAGTTATGATTTATCTTTAACATGTCAAACGGGTAAATATTAAGAAATCTGGTCAAATAGGCCAACCATGTCGAAAGTCGCTCAATGTGCATTTATAAGGCACAAAACTCCTAAATCATTTCGTTCAAATAAAATACATTATTATCGATATATTACAACTTTTGTAAACACGTGACACACTAACCACTGAAAAATAATAAATATTGGAGATAAGTGTCTCGAATCAACCCAACCTGATCCAAACCAATAATTACCCTTTTAGACCCATTAGGCTGTACACAGCCCACCCGACCTGCCAGGTTTTTTCACATCTAATGCAAATGATTTACAAGGTTGTGAACCTACCTATTCTTAGGCGAGGAAAGTCACGGCTGCCTTTGAGGTGATTAATTACACTCTTCATCCTTTAAAGAACACAAGTAGTATCAACATTAATACTGAGCATATGCTAAATTGATACACACACCAAAAAAAAAAAAAAAAAAAAAAAAAAAAAAAAAAAAAAAAAAAAAAACTCGTCAATATGAAACAAGTATTATTCTACAAACATGTTGAAAAGTTTTTGTATTTACCCGTTGTGTCCACCGTGTCCACCTTTTGGTAACATCCGCAACTTTCCGAAAGGCAAATCTAAGTCATCATAGATCTGCAAAAGACATATCATAAGTTCAAAGCATTTAAAAACGATACTAAAAAGTAAAGCTAAATTAACTTTAATCCTTTACCACAAGTACTTGCTTTGGTGGGATCTTATAGAAGGAAACAATTGCTCCAACCTTGTAGAAAATCAAGAAGTCAATAAATTGCATAAAACGGAAGACAAAAGTAAAATGGGAACCAGCTGAGCTTACTTACAGACTCACCGCTAACGTTCATGAAAGTTTGGGGCTTAGCAAGCATCAACGGAACGTTCCCAATCGACCCTAACATATAAAGAACAACCCCACTAAGATATCAATAGAGCAACATGGAATCTAAATTCAGTATAATATGTTTGAAAGAGCTACCATAACTAACAGCGATATAGAATAAACAAAAGTGGTCACTTTTAACAAAGCCCTGATTAGGTGGTTGGTGAAATATGGTTGAGAAACGGGTCATAATTATTATGCATACTCGTTTATAGATGATTGGCTGGTTAGCGATTATAGTTACAGTTTTACTATCTTTTATACAAGAAATCAATCAAACAAGTGAGTTTTTAACCGCAATGCTCATGGCTAAGGTTATCAAAACACATAATTACAGATAAAAGACAATTTTTTGCTATGGATAATCGATATCTAGAGCATTTTTCTGTTGGTATCTAAGTCATGGAAATCTGTTAGCACAAGTCCCGTCATTAACTTTAAGACATGTTTGCTTATATTTTGACAAGCATAATAGTATAATTTCGAACAATAAGGCCAACATATATATTGCTTTACTATTGGAATAAATGCATACATCAAAATATCTATGACGTTATTTAGAAACTTTGAATTCGTCTGTCAAAGAAGAATATATATAAAGCTGATACATGATTTGAGAACGATAGCAGGATAAAGCACAGACCTTTTCCAAAGAAAGCTTTATAGGCAACACTTTTCATGGAGATATCTTCAGCTTCTGCTATTGCATCTACCATCTCAAAACCCACCTACAGATACCCAAATTCAGAATGGTTCAGGGATATATATAAACTAAACTTATACTTTAATAATCATATATATTCCGTCATTTTCACTATATTACTTAACATGAATGACCACCGTATCATTGTTTGTTACCAAATCTGCCTAATTAAACTTGATCTCAGTTTCTATGGGGTGTTCTGCAGTAGGTAATCCTAAATAAACATAAGCAGAACAAGCATAACAAATCTGAGTGCAGGGCGTAGTGTTTATGTTGTCTGAGGCAGATGCACTTTATCATCTAACTGTAAAGCGACCCTTTCTTAATCACATAATCCACATCAGTTTAGTCACTAGTCCAAACTTTATTAAGCAAAATTGATTATTTGACCCTGAATAATCACATGGGCAATACTATAGCTGTTTGATCTTGGCTCCAGATTGACCCGAATACAACCGCCCATGTCATACCTGAATAATCAATGGACTACTCAGGTATAATTCAGGTTTAGTTAAAAACCAAGGTGTAAGGTTACTAGTTGTGTAACGCCCCAAGCCGAAAGCAATAGACTACTCGGTTATCCTTCCGTTTCAACTTAAAACAATGGTGAAAGGATACTAGTAAACCACAAGCTTATAAAGGACTACAATGTCTTATCTCCTACGATTTGAGACATGTTAGGTTTCTACAAATAGCCCACTACTTTACACTTATAATAACGGGGCTCAAACGTCGTAAGAGCTGATGTTTCTTTCCATTAAAGATACAATATTTGAGAATTGAAAATAATGGGGTGCTTGTGTTAGCTTATTTATCCGGCTTATGAGCTTATTTGGTTTTGGAAAAAGTCAATAAGCTGAATTCTCAGAGCTTATATCTACTTGAGCATATTGGCCTAAGCCAATAAGCTGATATTGATAAGGTCATAAGCTCTAAAAATTCAGCTTATTGGCTTTTTTCCAAAATCAAATAAGCTCATAAGGTGGATAAATAAGCTAACACAAACACCCCCTTAATTTCAATTCTCAAATAAATAATTGCATGCTTAATGC
Source organism: Artemisia argyi (assembly GCA_030686995.1). NCBI lineage: Eukaryota > Viridiplantae > Streptophyta > Magnoliopsida > Asterales > Asteraceae > Artemisia > Artemisia argyi. The sequence goes on from JARVZY010002218.1 coordinate 271,185, forward strand.
AATTTAAATCCAAAAACAAAATAATCTATACTAGTATATAATGCATTTGGGACTATTATATAATTAGAAAGGCTTAAAATTCATTCTTTTACTAGACTTTTATGGAAGGATTACAAAATTAATTGGTTAGGAAGCATGTGTTCAAACTAAAATTATTTGGCTTGACCGTCTCTACTTATAAAACATAAAGACAACTAAATATGTAACCGAATAACGCAAAATATAGTCACAGGTACCCGCCACCGCATTGCGTGGTACCGTTCTAGTATATAAAAAGAAGGTAGAAAGTACATTATGTCTGGTACGATGATACAACTTGCCAGGATTCCCAAGCCCAACAATCAACCACGGATATTGCTTCACCGGTTTCACACTCGCCTGTTCTACAGCCACAGGCGCGTGCACCACACGCTCCTTTGCGGCGGTGGATGAAGAAGATGAAGAAGAAGTGCACATTGAGATGGTTTTAAATAAGGTACGATAAGAAGATAGAAATTGAGGTTTATAATAAGATGATAGCTTATGGAGACAAGGTGAGGAAAGTGAAGGTGATGATGACGATAACATATTCATGGTTGTTTCTGGGCTGTTCTGAAACTTGGGGCCGAAGAGTGGTTGGTGGTGATAAAGTCATGAACTCATGATGGGAAGTATAGGGGTGTTTTGGGTATTTGCTTGTCCCAAACTTTTTGGTCGACTAATTCACAGGATTTAGGTTCGTCGTCAAGCATGAATTGGTCAAAGTCTTTTCGCTTTGAAAGGTTGACGTGATTACTTCAGGTTGTTGGTGGCAATCACAAGCTCCTTTCTCGGCTCAACTATCCCTGGTGGGTTGTTGATTTCGCTTATTTCATTTATAATGATAGACTTTTATTTTGTTTATAATGATGTGCACTATATATGATTTTTTTTTTAAAAAATTGACCCGGTTTTGCTTTACGGGTCGGATCTTTTCGGGGTTTTTTATTCTAATCTTCATAGTCACATTTTTTGGACTTCCTTTTTATGTTAAATAATCAACTAATCAAATTTTCAATTTTCCTATTTTTTGTTGGCTCTTTTTTATCCAGATCCATTATGTAATTTACTTTTCTTGAAAAACTAATATTGTATATTTCTAAAATACTAAATCATTGCTAATTCATGACACATGATATCATAAAATAAAATATTTAAATTGGAACAAATAAACTGTCAAAATTGAAAATCCTGATAATTAATATATAAGAATTCTAAAATTCCCTATATATATTATATACGAGGTTTGGAGCCCGCGCGTTGCCGCGGGATTTGTGTATATGCAAGTTAGCAAAATAAAGAGGGACGCAGTTACTATTATGTGTAATTTTCCATTTGAATGTACTAAAATAAGAAAATTACAATACATTTTCCTTATAAGAACAACGGTACATTTATCAGCATGTCCCTAAGGAAAATTCTTAGTTTTATCTAGCATGTCACTAAGGAAAATTACAAATTCACTTATAAGAACAGCTACATTTATCAGTTGTAGCTTCTTTATATAGTTGCTTCATTTGCTCAAACGACTTCTGCTGGGCTTTCTTCACGTCCTTTTGCTTGGCCTGCAGGTTGAGTTAACCATACCCACTGTCTCAGTCGTGAACTGCACATCGCACATAAAATATAATTTAAAAGTAAGAAGTTAACACCAAAATCGCATAAGGTTGTCAGCCGGAAGAAGATATTTAGCAGGTCTGGACATGATCTTAAACATGTTACTGCATAGTGTATCAAAATAGTAAAGTAATTCTAGTATCTAGAGGTCCTAATATAATGAACCTTTGAGCAAGATCTTGTAGGGGAGTATTGAAATTAAGCCTTAAAGGGAATTTGGATGTGCTTTAATGTTTCTTACAATAAGTTGTGAGTGTGCAGGTGAACAGATTACCAATTTGTTGTAATAAAATCTTAAAACAAACTACAGTCGTTTACTGATAACACTAAAGCATTCCAACTTCTTTAAATTTTGAAGTCATACGGTTGTATATCTTATCTTTAGAAAACAGTAGGATACACATTTGCAAACACATGGTGGAGCTATGCTTTTTATGACCAATAATCAATGGCATAAAGTCTCTACAACCTGGACTAACTAATTTTAAGCTAAGTTTGACTAATTACCTCTTTATTAGGAAACATAAATAAGTCTCTTATGTTAGTCAACCTAATAGTTGGCCTGAAAAATGAACAAACAACATCAGGTTATTACATATCAAAGTACAGAGGCGACTATTAATATAAAACAGAGTTACTACGTTTTAATCAAGGAGTTTGTCTGGGGGCTAAAACAGGTAAGGACCACGTTTGCAGTTCCATCCAAAACGATTGCTTTGAAATAATAACTGCAAGCCAATTTATATGAAAATGCGTTATGCAAGTTGTATGTGGCAACAATTATAATGTCTTGCCTGAATGAGAGCGAAAGTAAGTGTTTCCATACTTGTTATCTGGGTTTGGGGTCATTCCGTATTCGTGACAGTGGCCATGTGGAAAATCGTCTTCCAATTTTTTGCTACACGTTTCGCATTTTTGATAATACCAAGCATTCGTGTTGTCAATTCGCAATATCACTGCGTCAGTTGTGAATCGCACACACTGTAGAACTTGCCTGCCAGTTATTTGCGCATACACTTACAAACAATAATTTTTATGAAAGGCTTGTGCACCTTTTGAGTATCAGGGTCTATCTGCAGGAGTGTGTTTAGCGGTATACGATTTCTGGTTCTTTCTTATTCCCAATCTGCTAGCCTTTCCGTTTGCACTTCTAGTGCCGGTGGCCTTGCAGGAAGCTGATTTGTGCCTGCCAGTATATAGGTAAAATTGTTATAACTATTTGTACATGCATATTAACCGATACCATATGAGTATTTATTTGCACACAGCAATAGTTCTTCAGTTTCAGGGGCTGCTGATTTTATTGCCAGTTGCTAAAAAAAATGTAACCTATGCAGTCTGCAAAGGTATTATGCAAATCTGAAAGTGTGGGACAATAAAAGAACAGTAATTGTTGATTGAGAATACCTGTTAGGATGCAGTCTTTGTTATCCACAATTACCCCTAGCTCATTGTATGCGGCAAAAGCAAAGTAGTGGTGTGGGAAATCGCCGTTTGGAAAAAGCTGTATCTGTGTATACTTGCCGAAACTCAGAGTTATATCATTATTAAGCGTCTTCTGACCTTTTTCGGTTATTTCAAAACCAAACCCATGAATCTCGTATAATAAGTTTATTTGTAGGACACTGTCGAAGCGTTCCTTGTCTTTTAACTCTACGTCAGCCTGTATAGCAGAACCCTGTTGCAAAAGATGTGAGGTCATCATCAGAGAGTTTGCATATTTGCGGAAGTGTATTATAATCTCAGATGTTAAAATAAGAATTTGTTACATACCTTCTTTTCTAACAACATGCAGCAAAAGCATGTAGGAGTAAGAATTAGGACTTTCATAGCTGCCCACTTTCAGTATAGCCAGACTTCAATGGCCTTGCTGGTATCTGTTGGTTTAAGATCTGTAAAATAGGCTGTCTCCCGCTGCAGAGCAATCATTTTGCCAACAGCTATGGAAGATGAATCAGAATTATATATTGACAAAACTGTATAATGTATCACTCAATGAACAGAAAAAACATAATATACTTGAGATCAACCATACGCAAAATGAGGATATGGTGTAAATTACAACCTAGGGGTGCTCGGCATTTGCCTTTAAAACTGTATATGTGCAGCAGACCCGGAGTCAACCGGTTTTTTATTCCTTAATTATGATTGATTGCATGTAACTTTTTTCTAAATCGTTGGCTAAAGCTTTAATACCATTAATAAATGCATACAACCTCCCGAACCCCATTACATAGATATTTAGAGAATAGGTGAATTACTATATAGTAATAGATTTAGTATCTATTTTAAAAAATTAGGAGTTAGACAAAAATTGGCTGCGTGTTACACAACGCCGGCCCTTTAAATCTATTCATATAGCCAACCTCAGCTTATCTGTTTCAGGGGATAGGTACGACATTGATTGGAACATATTAGTACTCTTAACCGTTACAGACACAATCAACCTCTTTAGAAAACATGAAGAAAAAAGATGGTGTTTAGCGGTGTCTATGTTTACACTGTATATACATGAATGTTGTAACCATTAGTATATGAATGAGTATTTCACTTAAAACCACATATTACAACCTTGTAAGCATTAGTATATGAATGCATACCTCGGCTGTATATGGACCCGTTCTGACAGAATCACTGCCAGGCCTCCTCTCTACATAAACCTGGCAAAACCAATGAAAATCACCAAAGTTAGCACTAAATTGTGCACCAAAACAGCAATCTGAGGCATCACTGAACAACATATAAACGTGAAAAAGGTTTAATAATAAGGTTTTAGTTATGGTATAAAAAAAGGCTGCCATGGCCCGCATCTATGAATCATATGTAAATGTAAAAATGACACACGCTTACCGCTACAATCTTCCTCAGTTTGGGTTTGCCATCTTGTCATGTGACTCGAGCATTCTGAGTATGAGCTGATTGATCTGCTGCATCAACACCATCCGACACAATGCTGGGCCAACCATGGCTCGCACCTCAGGCGCTTGTATGGCAACAGTATCGAAGTGCAGTATTTCCTTGTACACATAGGCCAACAAATCTGAAAATGTTTTGAGCCATACCCATTGCTGTGGATCTCGCAGCTTCTGTCACATTCATTGCATTTTCCCTAAACGTTCTTTTCACTTGAGCTAATAGACCCAACTTATCGAGGTTAAAAATGAAACAGACTTACTTTACCAATATCTACAGCGGTGCTTACCTTGCTATGTTGAAACTATTGAAGTATGGAAGGTTTGAGCACCAGTTCTGCACGGGTGAGCAAACATCCTTCAATCGTGACTGAACCTCATTACTCTGCGACATTATTGATGTGAGTCTGAAAATTAAACAAAATGAGTCAGGCTATAAGTCTGAAAGGCCAAAAGAATCAAAGTTAAACAACCATTGAAATGAGCCGTGATTAAATATTGCAATGACCTTCACCCATTAACCAATTAGAGATAAAAGACACGATGCTAATTGGCTCGTTTTTAGAAACCAAATGGGTCATAAGCTCCACATTCAACAAATACCAAATATGTAAACTGGATTGTCCCAATACCTCAAAGTCTTCTTGGATATTCACTTCCTTTCACAACTCTTTTCCCATATTTTAGCCAATTATATCCATCGTATGCTGACCTGTCAATTTGGAGTGCATGTCCAAGATGTTAGGCTTTCCTGGTATGTTTGTATCCTCATGAAGCATGCATGCAAGTGTTGTACTACACTTCAGAAAGCTTAACGCTACCATTTTTATCCTGAATGTACTTAAATATATAATTTAGCTGATGGCGTATATTACCTGAAAAACACAAATAGATCAAATACTGAGCAAACAGTGTGACCTTAAACACGAAAAAAACTCGATAACTATTGAAGATTATTCAAAAGCGCCAATGATGAGTGTCTAAATACTCATCATTTTATACCAATCTGAGCTGCCAAAACATACAAAAACACACAAATATACATCATAATACTTAAAATATCTTAGAGGTGTGTTTTATATGTTTCAAATGCAAAATATGCAAAAACAGATGAAAAATGTACAAAGTTTGCATAATTGGCAGTTTCAGTCCCTCAAGTTTCATAAATTGGCAAATCTAGTCCCTGGTTATTCTAAAAACATGAAAAAGTCACCAAAGGTCCTTTTTAATCATAAAGTTACATATTTAGTCCTTTGGTGCAAAGTTTCACAAAATTACAAGTTTAGTCCCTGTACTTTAGAAATTGACAGAAATGGTCCCTGGGATGTAAAAACTTTGAGAAAATCAATTTTTGTCCTTGTACTAATAATCTTTTGCAGGAATGGTCCTTGGTGTGAAGTTTGGTGAATTTACATGATTGGTCCCTGAAGTTTCACAGTTTGGCAAAACAGGTCCCTCAAAGTTTCAAACTTGACAGTTTTAGTCCCTGGGTGTTCAAAATGGGAAAATTATCATTAAGGGTCCTAGGGAATTCATAAATGTCACTATTAGTCCCTGGATGAAAAGTTTGGAGAAATTGCAAAAAGGCCCCTCAACTTTGCAAGTTTGGCAAAAATAGTCCCCGGTATTTAAAAAATGAAAAACATCAAAAATTCCCTTGTACTATTCACCCTTGTCAAGTTTGGTCCCTATGAGAACTTTGATAAACTTACAAAACCAAACCTTCAACTTTGTACAAATTACAAATTTAGTCCTTGTGTGAAATATACCAAACGGATCCTTACTATAATAAAAACCAAACCAATCCAAAAATAAAAACTCACCCATTATCCTAGTCCAATCCACAAGGCCCAACCTCAGCCCAGTCCACCCTAAATATTAAACCCGGTCAACCCTGCGGTCAAACAAACAACCAACCGCCCTACTATTCATCTCCTTCCACCTCACCCCCACATGCCCTGCTATCTCCACCTCAGCCATCACCACTTGACCTCTGCCTTTCCACCTCACACCTCCACCTCCACAACAAACCGAGGACCAATAAATGCCCCTAAAACCCTCTCCACGCAACCACAGTACCCCTTTGACTATTTTGGCGCGAAAAAGAGATTTGAACGGTGGAGATAACTCAGACCATATCAAGGGCTGTGATGTGGTGGGAAATGCTTCTGTGGGTCCCACAAGCCTCAGAAGTCTCTACAAAAGGATGAAGAAGCAAGGGATGAAAATTATTAGTTTAGTTGTAGTTTAAATTAAGTCGTAGCTAGTATAATTCCAATTTCTAGTTGTAATCTGTAGTTAAAAGTTTGTTTTTATCATTCTCATTGTACTTAAAACCTTTTATGATACTTAATTTCAAGTTTCAGTTACTATCTCAGTCTTTGCAATTTTCTTATATTTCAAAAATCTCAAATAACATATTTGTTGTTTCTAGTTGTTATTCTAGATTAATAAAGTTAACTTAAGCTTTGACAAAGCTTAATTAAGCTTTTATTTATCTTAATTATCTGTTTAGCTCATAAAAGAAAAAAAATAAGAAAAATACAAATTAAATATAGTAAAAATAAAAAATCAGTTCTTGGAATACTTGGAGCAAAGGGGCAGGATACAATTTGAATAATCTTGGTACTAGAGTCTTATGGGAGACCTTAGGAAGTGAGTTTGGTCCATGGTTCATTGTTGCTCAGTCCAATTCCAATTGTAAGCTTGTTTCTCAATTTTTATAATTCTACTGTAGCTTAGCTTATTTCTGCTTATCTGAATGCTTTTATACTTATTTGGTGTTACTTAGTCATAATATAGTATAACATAGTTTATTTGTTCATTAAATTTACTTGTTGCTTAAAAAATCAAAAACTCACAGCCTAAGACTCATACTTGACAAATCTGATTTTTATGCTTGTGTTGTGGTTGATTCTTACTCATTTGATCTTACAATATCATAATATAGAGTTAGGAATCAGTGTGGTTGTTTAAATATACCAATTGTTTTGAAAATCTCATTTTCATAAGTTATAAGGGGTGTTTGGTTTAGACTGATTCACCATCTCTCAGTAGTTATTGTTGTCTAAGATTGCTTCCTACATGTTAGTTTAGGTCTAGATAGGTTTACAGAGTCATAAAATTAGTAGTCTATTAACTAAAAAGTCAAAATCTTAGTTTAGTCTTCTACACAGTTTACTGTGTGAGAATTGGGATCTCATCCCCACCCCATTAGCTTATATCTGATAGTTCTAGCTTAGTATAGGTTCATCATAGCTTAATACAACATAACTAATTAGTTTAGTAAGATCTAAGTTGGTAAAAGTCAAACTAGCTAAGTTAATTCAAAAGTCAAATTTTACTTATGCAGAAAAACCCAAAAACTCCAAGATTTCTTGTGAATTTTGTGTTGTGATTCAGACTTTGAATTTTGTTGTAATAATAGTCTACCAGCTTGTCTTTTAGATCCCATCTAGCTTATAATTTTAAGAATTTTCTGTTGGGTCCCACTCACCCTCAAACTCACTTGCAGGGCAAGGTAACTGCCCTGCATCAGCAGCTCAGGCCATCACCACCACTTTGGTGGTGATTTGTGGCCACTTCAGTGGGCCCCACCTGTAATACTTAGCATCTTTCAACCCTCTTCCTAGTAGACTCTTAGGTTTGACCCTTTGTTTGACCTCTAACCCAGTGGACCCCACCTAGATTAGCCATTGAATTCTGTCCCCTAAATCTGTCTCAGTCCACAATAAGCAAGTGCTTATTGTGGCTTATTGGCTTATCTTGTGGACCCAAAGTGATTTTTCCAGCTTAATTAAGTATAAATAACATATTAGAACCAGATTAATCCATTGTGGGTCCCACACCAGCTCATTTGAGCTTATTTGCTTGATTGGTCAACTATGGTCAACTGCTTAAGATAGTAGCTTATACAGAGCTTATTAATAAGTTGTAAATTAGTTGTTTTCACAAAAGTTGTTTATTTTTATGTATAATATAGTTTTGTAAAAGAAAATTCAAGAAAAACAAATATAATAATAAGTGATAGTTTCTATTTAATATAATTTAATTTTCATTTTCATTTTTATAATTTTATTAAGTAAGTTGTGTTTTTATATTTTTATAAATTTCCTTTTAGGTTAAAGTATTTTTCATAATTTTCTCTGATTTTTGTTTTGTCATTTAGTATTTATTATAATTAATAATAGTTTTATTAATAATTAATCAATAATTAAGTTATAAATAGCATAATTAATTTTTATATAACAACACCTAGTTTTTATATGTTTTATAGCTTTTATAAGTTATAAAATAGTTTTATAAATTTTTCCATAATTTTCTAAGTTAGTTTAGTATTATTTGTAATTTAAAATAGTTTAATTAGTATAATTAATATAAATAGTTTTTAATTAATAAAAAATCTATAAAAAGACAAAAACATTTATTTTTATTTTTTATACTTTCTTCAAGTTCATTTTTAAGTTTAGATTTTATTTTTATAAGTTTTTAGTTTAATTTGTAATAGTTATCATTTTTAGTTTGATTTTAATTAAATAGTTAAATAGTTTTTAATTAAATAATTAATAATAAATAATATAATAATCTAAAAAATAGTTTTCTTTTTAATTAAATTTTATTTTAAGTTTAAGTTTATAGAATTTTCATTTTTAACCCTTGTAGTTTATTTTTCTTAAAACTCACCTTTTTCTCAGTAAGCAATCGCGTCTGATTTTAATTTGGTGTACGTTTATACGTTTTAGATACCTAGGTTTCACGTAATCGTTAATTTAGTTTTCCTAAGTTATTTTAAGTTATAAAACCCTAGTTTAAATCACTCACACACACTTTATACCTTTCCTGTTCACATTTACTGATCACAGATTCGTTTTTAATACCATCACAACCTCGTTGGGACATTACGACCCGGGAAAACACTGTATTTCACGGAAGCATTTGGCTTGATTAGTTTGACTTTACTATTGACCATTCACAAGTGGTTGAGAAATAAAAGATAACTAGTTTAAGGCGAATCAGCCAACTTTATCGTTGAATAAACATATCGGATGTGGCTTGCATAAGCATTTAGATCTTGTAAGTGATTGGAGAAATTAATTTTCACTAATCTTCAGTTAAAGTTGCGGTAAAATTAATTCGAATATATCTTTTGGGTCAATATTGGGAGCCTTAACTCACCTTGAATAGGTTGCTGATGATAGTTTGCATGAGCACAGATAGATGCAGAAGTACAGATCACAGTGTCGTTAGTACCTGATGCAACCAAGATAAAGTGTGTAATAAAAGTGTAGCCATTTAAAGCTTAGCTCCGTAATAATGAAAATTTCTCCGTGACTGACCTGTGCAACCAAGACCTGCACATGTAGCTGCCTTTATTTTAATAAGGTATGGCACAGACTACAGTGTCGTTAGTACCTGTACATGTCACATTCAAAGTCAAAGACCGTTAGCTCCAGAACATGTTGCTGCCTTTTCGACTTTGACATTCTGTAGCCTTGACTGAAAGGTAAAAAAATATACAATCATTACTCATCCGAAAGTGTAGCCACTTAAACTTCATTTTAAGGTAGTTGAAGTAATTCTTTTAAAGGAACTGTAAATCCATCTAAAGCAATACCGCTTAAAACCTAAAACATAAACATCCTACTTTAATTATCAATAACACAAAATAAACAACAATCTCACCTCGGTGTTTCCTAAAAGTTGATTCCGTTCTTGATGAACCACCAAATACTTTAAGCTGCTATGTTTATGTGTGTTGTCTTTGATGAGGCGAAAAATGAACCACTTTTAGGGGGTCATTTAAGACCGGAATTGAATTTATTTGATCAAATATTGCCCTAAATCGTTCCTTTTGTGATTTTAGGTACTTTGGGAGTGAAATATGGAAAAGGAAGCAATTCGGACGTTTTTGAAGCATAAAAGTGAAGAAAACGCCAAAGACTTAATTTTCCATGCTGAGAACAGTGTATGACGGCGTCAAGAGGAAATATTTGACGGCGTCAAGAGTAAAATCCATGACGACCCAGAAGAAACCTGAAGGCGTCACAAGAAGAGCGTCAAGAGTTAATTCATGACGGCCTGCATAAGGTGTACACATGACGGCGTCAGACCCAGATCTAGGCAGTCCGAGGAACTATTTGGCGGCGAGATGACGGCGTCAGACATTTGTTCTTGAGGCCGTCACCTTCTAAAATCTATATATAGTTTTCTATTTTTCATTCCTTGAGAGGAACTTGTGTGGAGAAACCCTAGGGCCGAACTTTGTGAACCCTAGCTCGTATTTTACAGTAAATTCAAGGGTTTTCACCCCTTGAATCCTTTCATGTGCTATTAAGATAAGTCTTATCTTTAATTCAATCAATATGTCTATGTGTTGGTTGTCTATATCTTGTGCTTGTCTTAATTTCAACATGCTAGGCTAGATTTATCTTGTGTTTGCTTAGATCTAATGAAACCTAGATGTTAATTATGTGTTGATTACTTGTTTATGGTTGTATTGGATGAATGATTTCAATGTTAGGCTTAAGAAAACTGGCAGATCTCCATTGTGTAACATGCTTGAACGTCTTAGGAAACATGAACCGATGTGTACTAGGTATTATTGGTTGTATTTAATGCATGAGTAAATTCTAATGATCCCATGTTAGGAGCTTCTTAGCCGGCTCGACATAGGAGTGAAGTAGGCACTCATAGGATTGGAGAAGTAAGTACGCCACCCCATGAATGGTATTAAGGAATACAATCCGTCATCCACGCAACTATAACAAGTAATTAACATGTAAAAGATATCTAGGGAGTAGTGAAATCTAAGTAAACACATTTCTCCCACTTATTGCTCACAACCTTAGTTTAAATTAGTTTATTTTCATTTCTAGTATTTTATTTTGATTGCATCTTAGTATTGGGTTAGTTGACTAGCAACTAATTCCGCCCATATCCTTCAAACCCGAGATTTTTACTTGCTTTCCTAAAAAAATATAAAAATACAAAAAGAATCATCCCTCATCTCTAGACCTAGTCTTTAGGTTTTCTAATCCTAGCGACACTATTCCTAGCTGAACGATCAATCCCCCGGTACTTGTCATTATACTATACTACATCGATCAGGTACACTGCCTGGTGGGGGTTGTATGTAACACCTAAAATCCGAAAGCATGTGAAAAGACCAAATTGCCCTTACAAATTTGAAATTTAATTAAAAGCTTATAAAGTATCCAAATAATTCCCAAACTTCAAACAATGCACAAGTTATGATATCAAATAATTTTAACAACTTAATTTAACATTCATGCAAGCTACAAAATTACCAAAATAACCCTCAAGGGCCGAATGACATTTAATTTATATTTACTTTGAATTAAAAACAATAAAAACCTTTTTAAATATGGAAATTAACTATCAATACTTATCCTCAGCTACTAGGCCGAATTTTTGGCCCATATTCCCCCCCCTACTCGGCCAAAATCTGAATAAGGTCAAATCATCCCATTTGTTTCCCAAAAACCCTAGATCGATTTAACAAAACACACAAAATACCCCATAGCCTCCATTCGACTCTCACAATAATCCTAAGCATTTTTCTGTGATCCATCATCATCCAAGAGGTGCTAGAAAAATCCCTTTTTGATTTGTGGAAGCTTGTTTCGATCGTGGTGTTATTTTTCTTTTGTCGAGCCATATAATAAGGTAAAATTCGTTTTGATTCATTCGACCTCTATAAAAATGATTTCTTATTTTTCTGATGTTCCTTACATCATATAAGACCCACGAAAATTGGTTTCAAGGTTGGAAGATCATTGGTGAAGTCGTGGTGATTTTTGGATCGTTTTGGCTCTACGCGTGTGCTATAATTTGTCCAGCCTATTCTAATTGTTCCAGATCTGGTCTGGTATTTTTCTCACGTCTCTTACATCATATAAGTCTCAAATAAAATGTTCTAATCGATCCATGCATGCTCTATAACGTTTTGGTGAATTAAACCCTAAAAACGCAACAAAACTCTATATCATTGTAAATTAATTTTCTGGATATGAATAATAATTTTTATGAACTTCATATATTAATTATGATCTCGTAAAAATATGGGTTTGAATTATAGAAGCTTAAATTTTGTGTTATTAATTATTTTACAAATCGGCTAATTAAGAAAATGAAGAAGAAAATAAATGAAACCCTAATCGAGCTAGGGTTAGGGTTTGGTACTTGAGATCTGATCATTATTAATGTTTTAAGGTTAAATTAATGATGGAGTAATAATTGGGAATTAGTTTAGGGCTTGTAACATTTTTGGGTTAATTTTAATAGGAATCCGATTGGTTTTTAAAAGTATAAGGGGGTGTTTTGCCAACTTTGAAACTTCTGGGATAATTTGTAATATTATATAAATCAATAGGAATATGGGAAAAATATAACTTGAGGGTTCTAAGTGTAAATATTACAAGAAAATGGTTTAATGGTATTTAAATGGCATAACTTGGAATTATATAAAATAGAGGGACTAAAAGTGTAAATTCTGGAATCTTGAAGTTATTTTGAGTAAATAATGATATTAAAAGTATTTTGGGTAATTATGAATAATTATGGGGCTATTGTGTAATTAGTATGGAATTATGATTTAATTAGTAAGTTTTGAAAAGTTAAAGGACTAATTGTGTAATTCCTGAAATCTGAGGGGCTGAACTTGTACAAGGAATAAATCTGATATTTCATTCTGAAAATTTATAAAATAAAATGCTTAATTGAGTTACATAAGTATTGGAGGAATTAAATCATGAATTATGTAAATGAAAGGACTTGTTTTGTAAATATTGTAACTAGAGGGGTATAATCTGTAAATTATGAATACTTGAGTATCCATTCGTATTATATGATAAAATAAGTGATCATGGTGTAAAATGGATAAGTTAAGGGTTTAAGGTGTAACTTTGAATACTAAAAGGTTTAAAGTGTAATTTTGGAAAGTAAAGGGTATAAAATGCAAAGTTATGAAACCCTAAGGACCAAATGTGTAAATATGTTAAAAGATACTTTATTTCCATTAATAATGATTCAACTTTCTAAATATGGAAACTTTCTAAAAGTGGAAACTTACTATTTATGGAAACCTGCTAAAAGTGGAAAGTCACTTTAAATGGAAAGTTACTAAAACTGGAAAGCCGACTAAAATGAGAAATCTGAATTGAATAAGTTATTAATAACAAGCCGACCATTAATTCGTGTAGATTCGCCGAAGAAGGAGTTTTGCTTTCGACCTTTATGTTACTGTCATGTGTGCACTTGCGGTATAAGGTACAGATATTCTAACCTTTTAGTAAGGTTTCTCATGATTCGTGATCCGTTTCTTTTGCCACTACGATGACTTCTGACCTTTGAATATCCGATATCTCTGGTTCATCCTTTATGATAACTTGATATGAAAACCTTTTGAAAATATAACTTGATGTTATGGAAGGAAACTGTTTTGAAATGATACTCTATGATTTTGAAATGAAACCATTTTTAAATGAAGGATTAATTGGCTTGTATGAAGAATGTTTAAAGAGGGAGATCTTTGAGATGAAATGGGTAAATGATTATTAAAGTTTCTAAATCTGTTTTCTCTTAACTCCTTCACATTTTATTTGAACTTATGAAACTTAATAATAAATCTTTTGTCATGAACCTTTGGAAATGAACCTTGGATATTCTGAACCATTGATATGATTTCTGATATCATGATTTTGAGATATGATACGATTAAGTTTTTCCCAAGCCATTGCTATGTTCCCTTTTAATTGAACCTTTGATATGATTTTGAGCTGACTTTGAGATGAAACTTTACCTTATGACCTTTTGTTGATTTTGAGACCTGACTCTTAGTTTGATACCCGAGCCATTTATGTTTCTCCTACCTATGGAGGTACCATAGGCATGTCTGTGATGCACCACTGGCATGACTCATGCGTGGGTGAGTGATTTCTCACGTCGTCCCTTTTATGATATTATTATGGCCATTATGACTTTGAGTATATGACTTTGAGATTGACTTTGAGTAAGGGGCGTATGGATTGCAATCCTAGATATGTATGCTTAGTGGATTTAACTATGACTTTGAGTTGACTTTGAGGTGACTGGTGCTGTGTGCAATACACGCCTTTCACAATTTCTGGGAGCTAGCTACTCCACCCATTTGAAGAATGAGGACACCCCTCATATGATCTGATTATCTGAGAGGACTCCCCTCTATATGATATTGAAGAATTATGGTATTGACGGCTTATGACTTTGAGATTATGATGTTGAGTTTTGGGCTCGTGGTGGATGACTATCCTATTCTTTTCATTTCTATTACTCTTATTGCTTATTCCTTATGATTTTTCCCCAATGCACTATACTTCTGTTCTGTTTCATTATCATTACTTTGTTTATGTATCTGTTCACTGAGCTTTTTAAGCTCAGCCGCATTCCCTTTTCCTGCGGCAGGTTTTAGTAGGAAGCTGGGTTATGGGAAGAGAGCGTGACTGGACTTAGAAGACTATGCTTTGATAGTTACGCTGGACTAGAGATGATTAGAAGAAGTTTCACCTCATTAGACTTAGTATTTATTGTTTTGTAACCTTGTAGTATCAGATTTTCCATTTGTAAACCCTGAATTTCTTTGGTATGTATAAATCATATGCTTGTGTTTGTTCTGATATGTCACTGTAATGTAATACTTCTACCCTTATCGGGTTGGGGTGTTACAATTATGGTATCAGAGACCAGGCTGCGATTCGTAATACATTTACCCTTGACCTGTGAAGTTTGGACCCCTAAGTTTCCCTGTAGGCGCTCATAAGACAACCTTTGAAACTTTACATTAGGATTCCCCATAGGAACCCAAGTTATTACCGGCGAGGAATGGGTAGACTAAGACATTCATGTAAGTATCATTTACTTCCGCATCACTCTGATCGTGCCTTTGCTCTTAGATAAGCCTTATAAGGACCCTTGTTTCAGAAGTTAGAAGTTTTGTAACTTAAGCTTAGTAACCAAGTAAGTTTGGAATACCTCGGAGGGCTACCTGGATACCTTACACATTTAAGTTTCACCTTCAGATTTTGATCTCCGCCTCCGATTTGTTTGATAAGCTGTTTGACACCTTTTCGACCACATCGTAGGTCATTCAACCACAATGTGTTCGACACATTCTGTAAATTCATTACTTATGCTGGGTATGAATGTATCATCCAATACTACTTAACTCTGTATGATCCATTATTACTCCTATGAGAATTTTGGTAATCATGAACCACGAATATGAGAAGTTTTGTTTCCTCTCTTTGAATGACGAACCTTGTCCTGCCAACCGTTTCCTTTGGAAGGGCATGATGTAAATACTATCTCTGTATGGATTTGTTAACTAAGCATAATGATGCTGATGACTGAGATTCTGTAACTCTCACGATTGACAATTATACGATGTTCGTATTACCAATGATACACATCCTACCTGCTACTTAGCTAAATTCCCACACATTGAACTGTTCGTTTATCCATCCCAACATTTTGTTGAACCATGTACTTGACTCTGATATATGAACTATCTGTATGATTTGACGACTGTATTCACTCTATGAATCCTTTAACTTTGAGATGTCTGATTGTATGGTCTTTTGGACTGAATGACTATTCGTGAAGATACCATAGACTACCATATCTGAAATGTGACCTTAAAAATCTGCTTCACCCTATTTCGTTATGATGATTCTCTACATCTACTAAAATTTCTGCCACTATGGAAACACCGACCCCGAACTCATATGATTATCAAGTCTTTCCTGAAAACCATTATTATCAACCCTTGGAAAGTTCTACTATTGGGAATTATTTTGTCATACGAAGATTTTTTTTTTCGGTATTCTCTGATGAACTTTTGGTACTCCTTCCTGCTTAGGAAGTAGAGTGGGCATTGAACTGATCTCAGTTGAAGAAACCATGGGGCTATAGAAGTTGAGTGTTTGAAGAAGCCGATGGAATATGATTTTTGTTAACCTTGGTGATTCTCTTAGATGCTCTTGTTTGTTTATGAAGAAGAACAAGAGAAATATGCAATGATGTATCGACTATCGTGAACTTAAACGTACCACTATCACTAATCATTATCTATTTCCGAGTATCAATAATTAATTTGGCCTTCCTTTGAAACTCCGCATCTGATTTCATCATTTTAGATTTGAATCACTAAAGAAGCAACCACAAGAACTTCTAAGAAGAAAGTTAACTAACCGAGAGTAACCTTTGTGAAGTATTTCAGTTCTTGAAGAAGAAAGAAGGCGATGTGAAAACTCCCTGAGATGATTTCTGAAGCTGCCTTTGCGCTCGTTTTATGAACTTGAATGATGCCAATGGTGTTGGCTAGAATAATCATGTTTTTTTTTCACGTGTTTTGGACAAATTGTCATAGTATGACATTGTGTTATGTTCTAAAACGAAAGAAGAACATAGAGATTATTGGTGAGACGACCCTTTGTTCTAGAAGAGAAATTTGATTGACGTTCAGAAAGCATAATAGACAACACTACCCTGTATAATGTAAAGACAGAGCTTTCACAAGTAGGACCAAGATCGAAGATCGTTATCGGAATTAGAAACTTGGTGGAAGAGTCGTGGAAGATGGTTGCGACAAGCATTACCATGGAAGAAGCATACAAGAGAAGTGAGGAACTGGGATAGTGCTCAATCATACATCATGCAACGCGTGAAGATTTCAGTTCGGGCATCAAGACAACTAGACCAAAGAAGACGAACCATTCAACACACAACCTGGAGTCGACAACAACATCATGTACCTGAAAACCTAGAGCCATGACAGAAGACCTGTCGAAGACACGCAGTCTTGTTTCTCTATTCATTTTAGTTGTACTAAGATGAATTGAAAGCAGAAGCAGACCTGCGGATGGAGGAATCCACAGTGATCGCGTCAGAGACTGCCGTTACGATACCACACTACCAAGAGGAGCTGCTGAAGACCGGAGGAACCAGACTCGAGTTTTAAATTCTTTTAATCATGAGGCAAGATGGACAAGAGTAAACAGACTACCCCAACTTGGAAGAAATTTTGAAATTTGTATTTGAGTGGACGGATTTGGAAGCGGACATTGTGTTTAGACGAGAGGATGCTGTAAAGAATTGACGTTACTAATGACGTACCTTAATTTTGAATGACATTCTCGGATCTCCGTTACTCTTCGAGTAATTTCGTTCTCTTAGTTATGTTGTTTGATTTTGGTAACCTCTGAGACTATAGGTGGACTAGGTGGATTTAGATAAGTTTGTGTGGTTCACAACTTGAGATAAAGTATGACCAGCATGAGGGCATATGTATATGATGCCAGTATTATGACGCCTGGCCAACGTGATAATACTTACATCATATAACGTGCACTTATGGTGGGCATATGATATTTTAAGAAGTGCCTTAGAAGCTTTAGAATTCTGGCATCTGATCAAGATCATCTGAGTTTAGTGAGACTTTAGGTTCATTCTACCTATACGTTTGATATGCTGTCCTTGTTATACGATTCGATACGTTTGAACTCTCGACACGTGTTTTGTGGATCTTTGCAACTTCTGATAAGGATCTTAGGTTCCATTATGAAATTTCTGCCGTTGACGATCTCTAACGATATGCTTTCTGTCCGTATACGATTCGCATTCGCGAGGTTGTTCATTATGATCTGCTATGAGTAAAATATGGGATTGTGGACTTTGAGAAATGAGACCTGTTTGTTTATGAGAATACCTTTGGAAAGTTATCTAAAAGCCGAGACTATCTGAGAAGCTGAAGAGTTAAACCTTATATCACCCCATGTTTGCTACAATTCAATGTATTCTCATCTGATTCGCTTAATCAATTCGATGAAAATCCTATGTATTTTTATACCTCTTCCTAGAGAATTCGATTATCATCCGTTATGTTTGATACATTATCCTTTTGATTCAAATTCATTATGATATGCCCTTCTGAGAAATCTGAAACTGTTTTGACAATAATTACGAGTCATGAGAAACCAGTTGGTCTGAATGTCTTTTGGAAGAACCCCCCGGGCGTGAGAATGTTGTGACGACTTTTGCGGTTTGCTACGACTTCGTCTAACTTTGCGACTTCAAATTTCGAGGACGAAATTTTTCTTTTTAGAGGGGAAGAAATTGTAACACCTAAAATCCGAAAGCATGTGAAAAGACCAAATTGCCCTTACAAATTTGAAATTTAATTAAAAGCTTATAAAGTATCCAAATAATTCCCAAACTTCAAACAATGCACAAGTTATGATATCAAATAATTTTAACAACTTAATTTAACATTCATGCAAGCTACAAAATTACCAAAATAACCCTCAAGGGCCGAATGACATTTAATTTATATTTACTTTGAATTAAAAACAATAAAAACCTTTTTAAATATGGAAATTAACTATCAATACTTATCCTCAGCTACTAGGCCGAATTTTTGGCCCATATTCCCCCCCCCTACTCGGCCAAAATCTGAATAAGGTCAAATCATCCCATTTGTTTCCCAAAAACCCTAGATCGATTTAACAAAACACACAAAATACCCCATAGCCTCCATTCGACTCTCACAATAATCCTAAGCATTTTTCTGTGATCCATCATCATCCAAGAGGTGCTAGAAAAATCCCTTTTTGATTTGTGGAAGCTTGTTTCGATCGTGGTGTTATTTTTCTTTTGTCGAGCCATATAATAAGGTAAAATTCGTTTTGATTCATTCGACCTCTATAAAAATGATTTCTTATTTTTCTGATGTTCCTTACATCATATAAGACCCACGAAAATTGGTTTCAAGGTTGGAAGATCATTGGTGAAGTCGTGGTGATTTTTGGATCGTTTTGGCTCTACGCGTGTGCTATAATTTGTCCAGCCTATTCTAATTGTTCCAGATCTGGTCTGGTATTTTTCTCACGTCTCTTACATCATATAAGTCTCAAATAAAATGTTCTAATCGATCCATGCATGCTCTATAACGTTTTGGTGAATTAAACCCTAAAAACGCAACAAAACTCTATATCATTGTAAATTAATTTTCTGGATATGAATAATAATTTTTATGAACTTCATATATTAATTATGATCTCGTAAAAATATGGGTTTGAATTATAGAAGCTTAAATTTTGTGTTATTAATTATTTTACAAATCGGCTAATTAAGAAAATGAAGAAGAAAATAAATGAAACCCTAATCGAGCTAGGGTTAGGGTTTGGTACTTGAGATCTGATCATTATTAATGTTTTAAGGTTAAATTAATGATGGAGTAATAATTGGGAATTAGTTTAGGGCTTGTAACATTTTTGGGTTAATTTTAATAGGAATCCGATTGGTTTTTAAAAGTATAAGGGGGTGTTTTGCCAACTTTGAAACTTCTGGGATAATTTGTAATATTATATAAATCAATAGGAATATGGGAAAAATATAACTTGAGGGTTCTAAGTGTAAATATTACAAGAAAATGGTTTAATGGTATTTAAATGGCATAACTTGGAATTATATAAAATAGAGGGACTAAAAGTGTAAATTCTGGAATCTTGAAGTTATTTTGAGTAAATAATGATATTAAAAGTATTTTGGGTAATTATGAATAATTATGGGGCTATTGTGTAATTAGTATGGAATTATGATTTAATTAGTAAGTTTTGAAAAGTTAAAGGCCTAATTGTGTAATTCCTGAAATCTGAGGGGCTGAACTTGTACAAGGAATAAATCTGATATTTCATTCTGAAAATTTATAAAATAAAATGCTTAATTGAGTTACATAAGTATTGGAGGAATTAAATCATGAATTATGTAAATGAAAGGACTTGTTTTGTAAATATTGTAACTAGAGGGGTATAATCTGTAAATTATGAATACTTGAGTATCCATTCGTATTATATGATAAAATAAGTGATCATGGTGTAAAATGGATAAGTTAAGGGTTTAAGGTGTAACTTTGAATACTAAAAGGTTTAAAGTGTAATTTTGGAAAGTAAAGGGTATAAAATGCAAAGTTATGAAACCCTAAGGACCAAATGTGTAAATATGTTAAAAGATACTTTATTTCCATTAATAATGATTCAACTTTCTAAATATGGAAACTTTCTAAAAGTGGAAACTTACTATTTATGGAAACCTGCTAAAAGTGGAAAGTCACTTTAAATGGAAAGTTACTAAAACTGGAAAGCCGACTAAAATGAGAAATCTGAATTGAATAAGTTATTAATAACAAGCCGACCATTAATTCGTGTAGATTCGCCGAAGAAGGAGTTTTGCTTTCGACCTTTATGTTACTGTCATGTGTGCACTTGCGGTATAAGGTACAGATATTCTAACCTTTTAGTAAGGTTTCTCATGATTCGTGATCCGTTTCTTTTGCCACTACGATGACTTCTGACCTTTGAATATCCGATATCTCTGGTTCATCCTTTATGATAACTTGATATGAAAACCTTTTGAAAATATAACTTGATGTTATGGAAGGAAACTGTTTTGAAATGATACTCTATGATTTTGAAATGAAACCATTTTTAAATGAAGGATTAATTGGCTTGTATGAAGAATGTTTAAAGAGGGAGATCTTTGAGATGAAATGGGTAAATGATTATTAAAGTTTCTAAATCTGTTTTCTCTTAACTCCTTCACATTTTATTTGAACTTATGAAACTTAATAATAAATCTTTTGTCATGAACCTTTGGAAATGAACCTTGGATATTCTGAACCATTGATATGATTTCTGATATCATGATTTTGAGATATGATACGATTAAGTTTTTCCCAAGCCATTGCTATGTTCCCTTTTAATTGAACCTTTGATATGATTTTGAGCTGACTTTGAGATGAAACTTTACCTTATGACCTTTTGTTGATTTTGAGACCTGACTCTTAGTTTGATACCCGAGCCATTTATGTTTCTCCTACCTATGGAGGTACCATAGGCATGTCTGTGATGCACCACTGGCATGACTCATGCGTGGGTGAGTGATTTCTCACGTCGTCCCTTTTATGATATTATTATGGCCATTATGACTTTGAGTATATGACTTTGAGATTGACTTTGAGTAAGGGGCGTATGGATTGCAATCCTAGATATGTATGCTTAGTGGATTTAACTATGACTTTGAGTTGACTTTGAGGTGACTGGTGCTGTGTGCAATACACGCCTTTCACAATTTCTGGGAGCTAGCTACTCCACCCATTTGAAGAATGAGGACACCCCTCATATGATCTGATTATCTGAGAGGACTCCCCTCTATATGATATTGAAGAATTATGGTATTGACGGCTTATGACTTTGAGATTATGATGTTGAGTTTTGGGCTCGTGGTGGATGACTATCCTATTCTTTTCATTTCTATTACTCTTATTGCTTATTCCTTATGATTTTTCCCCAATGCACTATACTTCTGTTCTGTTTCATTATCATTACTTTGTTTATGTATCTGTTCACTGAGCTTTTTAAGCTCAGCCGCATTCCCTTTTCCTGCGGCAGGTTTTAGTAGGAAGCTGGGTTATGGGAAGAGAGCGTGACTGGACTTAGAAGACTATGCTTTGATAGTTACGCTGGACTAGAGATGATTAGAAGAAGTTTCACCTCATTAGACTTAGTATTTATTGTTTTGTAACCTTGTAGTATCAGATTTTCCATTTGTAAACCCTGAATTTCTTTGGTATGTATAAATCATATGCTTGTGTTTGTTCTGATATGTCACTGTAATGTAATACTTCTACCCTTATCGGGTTGGGGTGTTACATTGTAAGCTTCTCGAGATCCCTTGAGAGGTACAGCATGGTGCAAACCCCACGCATCAAGTTTTTGGCGCCGCTGCCGGGGAATAGTTATTGTCTAGGTTAGAATCTCTTTTTATTAGGTCTACTTGCTAGATTCCTTTCTAGTAAGATTTTATTTTTATTTTTAGATTATCTTTAGTCTATCTTAATTCTTCGTGTTTTTGTTCGTAACTCTTCACCACCCGACATCATGGACGATGGGAACATCTTTGAACCCGTCATCCCACCACAACAAAACCCACCACTAGAACCTCTTAGGCCCCGAACCTTAGGAGAGTATTCCCGACCTAGCCACCAAGGCTACCGAAACACCATTGATCTCACCGGAGCCAATGTGACTCCCTTGCGATCCAACACCATCCGGTTGGTGCAAAGCGGATGTGCATTCCATGGACTTCGTTCCGAAGATCCAAATCAACATCTCAAGGACTTCCTTAAAATCGTAGATTCCATAGACTTAGATGTTGCAACTAGAGAGACAACCCGATTACGCCTATTCCAATTCTCTCTACGTGATCAAGCTAGCCAATGGCTTGAGCGTTTACCCGCGGGATCCATCACCACATGGGATGATCTCACTACTCGTTTCCTTGCTCAATTTTTCCCACCGGGGAGAACTAATAAGCTTAGAAATGACATCTTGATGTTCCAACAACGTCAAAATGAATCTCTCTATGAAGCATGGACTCATTTCGAGGACTTACTCCAAAAAGTCCCTCATCATGGCATAGATCTTTGGCTCCAAGTCCAAATCTTTTATGACCATATCGATCTCTCCACGAGGCGAGCCATTGACCAATCGGCCGGTGGTAAGCTACGTGATCTAAGTGCGGAACAATCATGGGAACTCATAGAATATCTTGCTCTCTATGCCAACGAAAGTTGGAATGATCCCCGTGATTTAAACAAAACGGTCAAGGCAATATCTTTGCCTTCGAATAACTATAGCACTCCCGACCGTAGGATCATGGAACTTGAGGACCAAGTCAAGTTTCTCATGAAATCTTATGAAGCTCCTAAGCTTTCAAGCCAAGTGAACAAAATCACTTCTTCATGCGAATCATGTAGTGGTCCCCATGACACTCGTGATTGTGTGGAACTCCCCGGAATAGCTTTTGCGGACTACGCGTCCTCGCGTACCGACGAAGCGGGAGATAAGTGGTACACTTTCAAACCCGAGCCAAACCCTTACGGTGATTCCTACAACCCCTCTTGGAAAAATCACCCAAACCTTAGGTGGAAACAAAATCAAGCCAATTCTTCCAATCCGCCTAATCGTTACCAACCAAACGGTCCACCCTCCAACCGTACTTTCAACAACAATCCTTCTAACAACTATGGTAGTACCAACAATCTTGAAGCATTGATGTCTAAGTTTATGGCATCTCAAGAAGCTCGCATATCTTAGTTTGAAGCCGATTTCAAACAAAAGCAAAGCGAGATGACCACCAAAATTGATGCATTGTTGAAAGTTCTCAATGACCGAGAAATGGGAGCACTCCCAAGTGACATGATCAAGAATCCGAAACTAAACGTTAATTCCATATCATCAGTTTCGTCACCCACTTCTTGTCCGCAATACTACTCGGTTAAATCAACGAGCACGTGTTTCAAACAAAACCAAATTCTTCAAAAGGACCAATCAAGTAAAACACCCGATATAAAACCGGTAAAAAGCATAGTTGAAACACCTCCTACACAAGACCTTGACGATGAATTCAAGGAACTTCACCTTGAACGCCCCGTTATTGATGTCTTAGCCCGTGCTCCCTATTATAGTGCCCTCCTAGAAAAATATGAGAAGTTTAAACTAGGTAAAAATGGGACCGCCTTCGTTCAAAACAAGTTGCCTAAAAAGCTTGATGATCCGGGTATATTTGTTTTGCCTTGTAAGATAGGAAGATCCGAAGCTTTCGACACACTAGCCGATTTAGGGTCAAGCCTCAACTTGATTCCCTTATCCCTTTTCACTACTCTTAAGCTAGGAAAGTTAGAGGAGACGGTGGTATTGATAGGTCTAGCGGATGGAAGTATTGCCCACCCGGTTGGAATGATTAAGGATGTAGTTGTTCACGTAGGAAAGTTAACTATCTTAGCGGATTTTCACGTCCTAGACATGGTTAGTGACACTACATGCCCATTGTTGGTAGGAAGAGGATTTTTAGCAACCACTAGCGCCATGATAGATTGTAAAGAGTCTAAGATAACGGTAGGTGAAGGCGATACTTGGTCGGTATATGATGTTAAGAAGCATAGTTATGATTGTGATGATGAACCGACACCACATTGGGTAGAGATTAATAGGAGACCGTCTAGATATGGACCTTGGATAGAAAGGAACTTTATAGGACCTCAACGCCCATTCTATCTAGAAAAAGATTTCATTGAAAAGACACATTCGGTGGAACAACTCATAGCTAGAGATGAAGAGCTAGATCCATTTGAGGACCCCTTAGTCTTTAGGAAGATGATTTAGTTCTTGAGCGTAATGCCTATTAATATAGAGATGAATAAGTGGAAAAGAGAAGGAGACAAGTGTAAATGGAGGTGGGACAAGCCACCTAAAGAAGGTGACGGATCATGGCATATGAAGATGACTTTGTATGATCCGGATGGAGAAAAGTTTGAAAGGTCATACCGTACTAAGAAAACCGATAGGAAGTTGAAACCTAAGTTTGATCCCAAAGATGTCCTCAATGAGGAACTCACCTGTATCACGTAGTAACCCATGACCTTGAGTCTAGCTACAAGACTCGTAAATAAAGAAAAACGCTTCTTGGGAGGCAACCCATGATTTTGTGTGATTTTTATTTTGTTTGTTTGTTATTTGCTTCCGTATGCATGCTTTATTTTTATTGTTGGTAGATCATGTTTCTAAACTAAATAGTGGAAATACTTTATTTTGTTGTTTTGGCCTAGTCTTAACTTCACCCAAAGGTATTTTTGCAAAAGATAAGTGTAAGGGGAAACCCCAAATATGTTTTTAAGAAACAAACCGATCATGATTCTCCACAATATTAAGTGAACATGTATATTCGTATTTGTTAGAGTCAAATGCTTGTATCGAGTCATAATGATGTTTTGCAGGATTTTCCAGGAAGTAGAACCAAGTTTTTCCAGAAATTTTCCGGAAACTTAACATAAGAATTTCTGCAGGTCACTTCTGACGGCGTCATGAGTTTACTCTTGACGGCGTCACGTGTAAAATCTGGAAATTTTACCAGTTTTGTTTTTCTAACGGAGTCTTAAAGTTTTTGTTGAATTATTAGTTTTATAATCTCCAGGAAATCTACAAACATTATTCCACAAGCATTATATCTTATTTTGTTTTCTAGGATTTATTAGTATATGTAGATTGCCGCCGATTTTATGCGAGGTTGCCTTGTCTGTTTTCTCAGGATTTACAGGTTATGTATGACAAGAAGATGATTTATTTTTTTGGAAGGGAAGCTTTGATTGTTCATTTTCTTGGAGGAAGATTTAACCTGGCCACCTTATTATCCATACCGAGCGAATCAGGGGAGTATTTGATTTCATTCTTTTTACTTATTTCACTTTTACATTCTTTACTTGAACATTGGGGACAATGTTCATCTTAAGTGTAAGGGGAGGGTAAAATGATGATACCTTACAGATACACTTTCGCTTGAGTTTGTTTGTTTGATAATAGATGTGTAATAAAACTATGAGAAATACTTGTTAGTGCAATTTTAGCGCCAAATTTAAATTTTTTTACAACATTTAGGAGTGAAACTTTAGCCATAACTAGCGTCTCATGGATAGGAGATTGTATGACTAGCACAAAACCGTACTATTCAGAAAAATTTTCCACCTAAATATGTGAGGTTTGCCTTTAGATTTGATAGGAAAAGCATTTACTATTAGTGCTTATGAGTGTACCAGTAGCATTTAGATTCTAGAACTTGCATTAGTGATGCATCCCGAGACCGCTAGTGAGACTACATTCGTGTAGTAGGATTTACTACATGATAAGAGGCATTAGGATCACCCTTGTGTTAAACCCGTATCATAATTACTTGACCATTTAAGTCATATTACTTGGCTAGTTAAGTCAACTAATTTTTCCCATATCTTAGCGTTGTACTCATTTTTAGTACACGAAACCCCTAGTACACCCCTCCGAGCCTATCTTTTCGTTTCTAACTTTAAGCATCTTACTTAAAGGAAGAATTTGTTACACCCCACTTAAATGTACACCCAAATCGCCTTAGCCTTCCGTGTATGCACTCATCTTTAGTGCATTATTGTTATTTGTTAAACCCTAAGTTAATTATCTAATTGATTACATGGTTGCTAAGTCGAGTCATATCCTTGTACATATTATTTTGGGATGATTGGGATGATTGGGTAAAGTACTTATTTTATGGAGTAATGGGGAAGAACATCATATATTACCCTAGTATGTGCGTTAATCTTAAAAGTACTCCAAGTGTTTTGATTTTCTTAATTCGAGTCATTAGATTAGTTTATTGTAAAGTATGTAAAAATTCAAGTGTAAGAGGAATTTTCATTCCCTATGATGTATTATTTTGGATGGTAGGGTAAGAGTGTATGTAAAAAAAAAAAAAAAAAAAAAAAAAAAAAAAAAAAAAATTAAAAAAAAAGAAAAAAAAAAAGAAAAAGAAAAAAAACATACGGACTACCATCCCGTTTCATTCTATGTTCATTTTATGTTTTTGTTATTTTCATTTATTAGCTTAAGTCGAGTCTAGTCTTGGCTTAGCGACGCCATATTGCACATGTAATTAACCAAGATTGTTAACTCGCCACCAGTAAAGACTGCCTATATCCAACAAAACCGTGTGTTTCATGTCCCTACACCGAACGTTACAACCCTTTAAAAGACCTCTTTGATAGTTTATCCTAGGTGCTTACGCCATGTGGTGGAGGTTTGATCCTTTCCCAAGCCTATTGTAATCTATTTTGCTATGACAGGTAGTGAGAGATATCTTCCGTTTCCATATTGTGATATTACTTTATTACACCCGAGAGATGTGAGTATCTAAACACTATTTGTGAGGTGCTAGTATATGACCTCTGTGCTTGTCTTTGGTCTTTAGTGGAACGATTATTTGTTCTAATTACTTTTATATTAGTGTTAAATGACCCCTAACTTGTATTTTGATTAGAATAAAAGCGCATTTGCTTGAGGACAAACAAATCTCAAGTGTAAGGGTATATGATGAGGCGAAAAATGAACCACTTTTAGGAGGTCATTTAAGCCCGGAATTGAATTTATTTGATCAAATATTGCCCTAAATCGTTCCTTTTGTGATTTTAGGTACTTTGGGAGTGAAATCTGGAAAAGGAAGCAATTCGGACGTTTTTGGAGCATAAAAGTGAAAAAAACGCCAAAGACTTAATTTTCCATGCTGAGAACAGTGTATGACGGCGTCAAGAGGAAATATTTGACGGCGTCAAGAGTAAAATCCATGACGACCCAGAAGAAACCTGAAGGCGTCACTAGAAGAGCGTCAAGAGTTAAATTCATGACGGCCTGCATAAGGTGTACATATGACGGCGTCAGACTCAGATCTAGGCAGTCCGAGGAACTATTTGGTGGCGAGATGACGGCGTCAGACATTTGTTCTTGACGCCGTCACCTTCTAAAATCTATATATAGTTTTCTATTTTTCATTCCTTGAGAGGAACTTGTGTGGAGAAACCCTAGGGCCGAACTTTGTGAACCCTAGCTCGTATTTTACAGTAAATTCAAGGGTTTTCACCCCTTGAATCCTTTCATGTGCTATTAAGATAAGTCTTCTCTTTAATTCAATCAATATGTCTATGTGTTGGTTGTCTATATCTTTTGCTTGTCTTAATTTCAACATGCTAGGCTAGATTTATCTTGTGTTTGCTTAGATCTAATGAAACCTAGATGTTAATTATGTGTTGATTACTTGTTTATGGTTGTATTGGATGAATGATTTCAATGTTAGGCTTAAGAAAACTGGCAGATCTCCATTGTGTAACATGCTTGAACGTCTTAGGAAACATGAACCGATGTGTACTAGGTTTTATTGGTTGTATTTAATGCATGAGTAAATTCTAATGATGCCATGTTAGGAGCTTCTTAGCCGGCTCGACATAGGAGTGAAGTAGGCACTCATAGGATTGGGGAAGTAAGTACGCCACCCCATGAATGGTATTAAGGAATACAATCCATCATCCACGCAACTATAACAAGTAATTAACATGTAAAAGATATCTAGGGAGTAGTGAAATCTAAGTAAACACATTTCTCCCACTTATTGCTCACAACCTTAGTTTAAATTAGTTTATTTTCATTTCTAGTATTTTATTTTGATTGCATCTTAGTATTGGGTTAGTTGACTAGCAACTAATTCCGCCCATATCCTTCAAACCCGAGATTTTTACTTGTTTTCCTAAAAAAATATAAAAATACAAAAAGAATCATCCCTCATCTCTAGACCTAGTCTTTAGGTTTTCTAATCCTAGCGACACTATTCCTAGCTGAATGATCAATCCCCCGGTACTTGTCATTATACTATACTACATCGATCAGGTACACTGCCTGGTGGGGGTTGTAAGCTTCTCGAGATCCCTTGAGAGGTAAAGCCTGATGCAAACCCCACGCATCAGTCTTCATCGGCAAAAATTCACAGTTGCCTATAGCCTCAAAAATCAAAACACAAACTAAATCAATATAAAACAAGTGAAATCATGTTTTTACGGATAGATTTCACACACTCTAAAAATCTACATCAATCAGCTGAAAAGAGGAACAAATAACAGATTTGCTAAAATTATGCAACATCAATAAAGACTACCCAAACACAAAGAAGTGAGTCACTGAATGACACAGAATTTATTTCCATCTCTTAAGGACCTCAAATACACAATCCCAAACATCAACTAATCACAAAATGCGATAATTTCAGCCGAAATAATTAAATAATCAGAATAAGCATAACTTGTAGTGCTTATACGCCTAACTGTCTATACAGTTTCAATAAGCCTATAAACAATCCAAATACCAAACACAAATCCAAATACTTTCAGTTTCTACGCCTAAACTATTACGACCATCAAACTAATACACACATGAATTATTTAAACACAAATGAAATCAACATTTTTGTTTACATTATAACCAAAAATCTAGTTTGTTCACTATATTTTTTAATGACAAAAACCAAAATTTAAAAATCCATAACCTCATCAACCATAATTACAACCCCCAAAATCTAAATCGAAGCACAATTTGTTTAATTATTGATAAATTAAATACAATAACATAAAAATTATACCTAATTGATTCATCAGGGTGGTTCGCCTAATTTTTTTTAGGGTTTACATTTTTTTCTAAAAGTGTTTAACATAATCAATAGAATTTTATACAATATTGAATCGATGCAAAATTAATTTAAACATAATGGAGGTATCACATATTTGAATCGAAACAAAATTAAATTGAAGAACAATTGAAACTTACCAATTTTAATGACAGGTGAAACGTTGTAACCCCAAAAAATTCTCGATTGT
Organism: Artemisia argyi; assembly: GCA_030686995.1. Classification (NCBI taxonomy): domain Eukaryota; kingdom Viridiplantae; phylum Streptophyta; class Magnoliopsida; order Asterales; family Asteraceae; genus Artemisia; species Artemisia argyi. The sequence continues at coordinate 301,059 of JARVZY010002218.1, forward strand.
GTTTGAATCGGTATGTGGTAGAAGAAATATCGAAACGATTTTTTGATATGTGATTTGGTTTTGAATTATGGAAAGGATTTTGGGGTGTGAAGAAGTTTCAAGAAAGATGAAGAGGGGGAGATTTGTGGGAAGTGACTTTTATATGTTTTTTTTTTCAAGCGGTACTGTTCATAAGAACCCCGCTAAATGTTAGTTAGTATAATATAAATATAGAGCGTCAAAACGGTGCACTGTCATTAGTTCCCGGTTTTGGGCTTCTTCTGGGCTGAATTTGTTTCTTAGTAACAATACAAAAGCGCAAAGTAAAAGGTCCAATAAAGCTACAGAAAAACAAAGCCCTCTTGATCAGAAGTAAAGATCCGGTCCTAAATGAATAAAGAGACAAAAATATCAGGTCACAAAAAACAATTAAAAACACAATATTTACAAATCAAACCTTCGACTTCTTACTATTTACGACCATTTTATACAACAAACTTTATTTACCAAGTATCCGGCTGATATCTCGCGTTTCTTTGAACAAAAAAAATACCGGCAAAAAGGTCTCTTAATAACGTACAAAACGAGCCCAATATTAATATACTTTTGACGTACGTACAGTTTTAGAAAAAATGTTGAAGTTTAATATATATATATAATTTCTAAATAAAATAACTTTCAAAATACACCCTTAACCTATCAAATAACTTTAAAATTATTCTAAACTTTTTTAAAACTATAACGGTCAAAATTAGTCCCGCCGCAACACACCGGTGCCCGACACAACATTCATTCTAAAAAGGACGTTGTACGACAACTACAAATATAGTTTCACACAACATTTGTTCCAAACAAATACAACACGTGTCGGGAAAAAAAACATGACACGATCTTACAACGAGAAGCCCCACCCAAACATTATTTGTAAATAATTATCGCAATTTTTTTTCAAAAATTCCAGCTGCAACGCAGCGGGCACCTTTCACTTGTTATAGTGCACACGTCGGTCGTGAAATAAAATATCATTTAACTTGGGCCTTTTTTTTTGCCCGTTTGGTTACTCCACGAAGGCCCACCCTTTCTACTTGAACTTATTCATTAACAAGCTATTCAATTTTATCTTCAACTAGAATGGCGGCAGTCGGCCGCGTTGCGACCTCACAGGTTTTTTTGTCGTTGTATTTGGTTTATGATGATTTTTATCAAAAATTCGAATAGCAAATAGGTTATGAAATCTGAATCACATTCCGGATCAAAGTAATGCAAAGAAATGGGCAAAATCATAACATAGTAGTAATAATAGTAGTCCTTTTAAACTCGATACATAGTAGCAATAAGAGTAATTTATACACAACATTTACATAATAATGGCGTTCGACTAACTATTGTCCGTTTTGACCAGACCCATGAACCTGCTGATGTAGGCTTCAAAATGACCCATTTTGACATGTTAACTGATATGTTTTACTGCTGGCCCACATTTTTCAAAGTCACACTATTGTTGACAGCTCACATGCGGCATGTGGATATAACAATGAATAAGGAAAACCTGAAACATAAAAACTTCATAATTCTAGCGTAAACCCGTGCCAACCAATTGCATCCTTTAAACTTAATTCGACCTACACATCCCATTTTCCGTTCCTGACCAGGCTAACCCGTTTGGCCCTTTCTAAGATCCAACCTACAAAACATCATATTACAGCCCGTCATAGTTCACTTCAATTCATAATTAGCGAAGTGCATGCAGCTTCGTTTTTTTCTAAGAATGATCATAGTTAAGAAACAGTTTGTAATATGTTAGGGGTTATGGATGTGTAATGTTTAGGTTAATTATATTGCACTGAGTTGGACCACTTTTAGATTTGTATATCGTCTATGTTGTTTGTATCATGTGTTTTTGATATGGTACATGCTAAATCAATTTTGAGTTCAGTCTAAATGCGACATAAAGGGAACATAACAGACACCTAATGAAGAGACAAAACTTCCAACACTAAAAACTTCCTAAGTGAAGCTGGGTTAGCGGTTGTCAAGGAAGTGGGTTTCTCCTATTTGGATAAGTCGAAGATTTATTGCTACATGTCCAGTACTAACCCCTAATAATTTTCCGACATCAAAACTCAATACGTTAAAAATCAATAAGCAATGGACACTTATAATTCAGAACTTGCAGACCTTAAGTGTTGAACACTCGCTATAAATGGACCACTTCTCGATTTTAAGAGTAAGTAGTTATACTCTTTAAAATAGTTCTCGTACAAAAATAATCGACTATTTTCATGAGTGTTCTACCTCAGGTCGTCAGCAACATAGATCATTCACTTATCCGTGCAATAAATGTGATATATTTGAATCAAGGCGCGTACATTCTTTCAAAGGTAAAGAAGAGTAACCTGACCTGCACATCAAACATATTCATGTACTTCATCCTATTGCCACAGTGAACTCGGAATGTGCTGGACTGGAAGAGACAAAAATCTAACGTTTCAGGGCGTGTGTCACTCTGATAAGCAATGCAAAATAATCATAATTAAATAAAAAGTATTAAGATAGAAATCTCATTTACCTATAGCTCAGATTTTGGCTGATGTCACATGCTCAGTTTCTGCATCATGGGCCAACAAAGGAACAAAAAAACATCTTCGTCTTCACCACATTTGTCAGCATATGTTTAACGAAACAACAAATTGAGCAAAAGAGGATACACTTGTCGTGGCTGCAAACCTACCATGTTGCCCCGCCAAGATGCGGACGGTCACTGCTTTTACCGAACCCATTTAGACTCATCGCAGCCTTTTTAATATTCATTGAATAGCGTCACATGTGTACTACAAAAATATCAAAGCCAATGATTCAAATTACTATATCGCATAGTAAAAGGCAATGAAAGACAATGAATCAGATTACTATATCGCATAAATTCACAGGGTTTTTTCCTTACGATATATGTAACCATCTTCAAAAATGCAGAAATGTAAAATTGAAATGATGATATCATAAGTGAAAAAAGCTGTGAATATTTCATGGCTACCACGTATCTTGTACAACCAATTATTTTTGTTGTTAAAAAGAAAGAATGCAAACAACCTTAAAGAATGATCATTTTAGCCACGAATGAATATTAAGCAATAAATTTTACCACTGCAAGCTTCACTCGTGTAAGCGTGAACCTGTTATACCTAGTAAAAAGAATGATCATGTTTGTCAGTTGTTCTCTCTTTATCGCACCTTCCATATATTAAGCACTAACCCTCAAACGGGCAACCAATAAATTTTACCACTGCAACCTTGTCTAGGCCGCCTTGCTCGATTCACTCGTGTATTTGCATCCTTAGTGCTAGTTGATGAAGAACATGGTCCAGCTGCAACAAGTGTGAGTATAGTGAGAAGATCTATTACGTATAAATTGTATAAGAAAAAAATTCACATGTAATCGTAAATCATATACATAATCATATTCGTTACGTTGTCAAACCTTGTCTAAGGTTGCCTTGGTCGATAGCTTCGTGTGCTTGTATCCTGAGTACTGATGGATGAAGAAGATGACCTTGCTACAACAGCTATAACACAGGTCAAAAGCATATAGGATGTATAAATTGTATGGCAAAATTGTTACACATATCATAAACTACATATATAATCATATCCGTCCTATGACTTACCTCCTATACATGACGGCATTTTCAGGCCCTAGTCTTACAGCGACTCGAGGTCTTCCAGAAACTGCAATGTAAATCCATGATCAGTTATCGACAAACAAAAAATATAAGCAATTCCAACACTGACATGCCTTATTTTTATGCTTTAATGGCTTATTTGAATTTGAAAAAGCTTATTAGCTTTTTTTTTGGATTCTGAGCTTATTATCTTCAGCTTATGTCTTATGATTAAGCCATAAGCTACCAAGCAGGCTCATAAGACGAAAAAAATGATCTTATGAGCTTTCCCAAAATCAAGCCGATAATCCAGTCATACCTTCTTCGATTGCATGTGAAAATTGGTCACATACCTTCTTCGATTGGGAAAATTGCTAAAGAGAAAATATCTACATAGGAAAATTGTTCACATACCTTCTTCGATTGTAACCTCTTTCGAAGCACTCAACTTTAAAGCTTGAGTACCCACCTGAATCTGCAAAAACAGTATGCACTTTATGAGTGGGATGAAGTATTATAACTATATAAGGTTCCTAGCATGGTCAAACATAAGAACACGTCGCTCAGAAAGCATCAGCAAACCATCACAGTGAAAGCGCAACATTGTAGCTGATCCACCCACAAATACTGCATAACCAACTGCGTTTTACTTTCCTACCAAATAAAATGAAAACATTAGTTTGTTGCGCTACTTCTATGGGGTATAAAAAACCTTATACCAGATTCAATATTAACCCTTTTTTATGCTAATCCATGATCGACATGTCAAACTTCCAATCCAATCCTCAATACCAAAATCAATATTAAGTTAAAAAAAAAGAAAAAAAAAACAGAGACACAGTGACATAACCACATAAAAATCAAGAAACATAAAAGAAATCACAATCCAGAGAAAACCCATATATTAAAATATAACAAACCCAAAAAAAAATAATTAAAAAAAAATCATACCTTTTCCTTAATATTTTCTTGAGATGAAGGGAGATGTGCTCTTGGAGACTAGCAAGAAATTAGAGGCTAAATCAGATTTTAATGTTTCACAAATGGATACCCGAAAAAACAATGACAAAAATAAAAAAACCCATGCAAATCCACATATTCTAAAAACATATAATCTGATATCAATCCATCTTTCACAAAAAAATATATTTATATATATATATATAACAACCCAAGATAAGATAAAGTTTCATTAATACCTGATCTAAGATCGTCGGATCATTCCGTGCCGCCACCGGTGGCACTTCTGATCGTACCTCCAAAATCAAACCGTGTGTTCTCGAAGAGTCGAGTGAATGTATGTATCGTATGAATTCGTGCAGAAAGAAAACCCCTAAAAATTGAAACCCTCGCTCTTGTGTTTTGATTAATTGCTACCGATCATGAATCAAGCATAATCGGCCAAAAAACCCCCAAAACTATAACCCTAACACTCGTGTTTCGATAATCTTATTTGGTTGTGTGTGTGTGTGTGTTTGAGAGAGCTCTGGAATTCTTGAGACTGTACGTAATAATGAAGATGAATGTGGAAGGTTTGGGAATCTTATCATCGTATAAACGGACCAAATTTGGCAAAATCAGGCCGCAAAAACAGGCCAAAAATGGCCCACCAATTTTGGCGGGAAAAGCCTGCAGGAAAACGACGTCGCACCTGAGCTCAATTAATAATATTTATAATTCTTTCTTTTGTCGTTGTGCGCTGGACTAAATGAAAGGATCACGTGGCAGCCCTTGCATTATATTTATTTCTTTCCTTTGTGCCTTGCCTTCTTTACATAATTAACAATAAATCAATAATAATGTGATTAAAACCTATTTTGTAGGTTTTCATTGTAATGTAGAAGAAGAGGATCATTAGTCATCACATTTTCATTCTTCATTTGTTGTATATAATATTAGGATGAAACTTGCATCAACTTGGCCATGTTTAGCCTTCGAGCTATCTCCTTATTCCAACTTGGTCCTCGTGTCTTTCTTTGCATTTGTTGTCGTGCGTCAACAGGAGGCAACCATCAAACACATTAAATGTGTTTTGATATGGTAAAAAGGGAAACAAGTGAAATACTAATACAAATGTGTATCTAATCAAGACTCTTACTCATATCTAACCATTTTTTCGAAATTGTCCGTAACGCTCACGAAATAAATAAAAACTACCCACTGCAACGCAGCGGGCGACGCCTGCTTGTTTAGATTATAATGAACCGATGTAAATATAATAGTATGCAAAAATGTACACACACCTTGTATTTACAATGTACAAACACCCTGTGGAAAGAATATACTCATATAGTTTATACTGGGCTCAAAGCCCAAATTCAAAATGCTATATGACAAATGGGCCATAAAAACTACATTAGTTTTGGTTGACTTAGTTGACCTACTTCTTCTTCAAGAATGCATAGACTTGCAGTCGTATTCTAATTTCTAAAGAACCAGTTACTTTTTCTTCTTTTTCTTTTAAGCAATAGTGAGTTAGATTAGAGTGTGCACTTATGTTTTTCCAGCATTTTTTAGGGTCTGCAGTTAGTTATTTTCAGTGTATTTTATAGTTACTTTATGAGAAAATCAAAAAATTTTATGCTACTAAAATTTTTCACAGGTATGTACGTGAATACCCTGTGTTCCGTATAAATCCGCCCCTGGCCATAACTAAATCATAATCCAAAATATTTAACCATGCAATTACATTTTTTTAAAGCCAACACCCAACTCAAACCCCTAAAGCAAACACACCCAAGAGATTTTACTTTTAATAAAAAGGTTAAAAAGCATAAGTGAGCTAAGGGTTGACCTTTTAACATATATCTAAAAAATATACATGCTTAAGACTATGTGAAATAAGGGGTGGTAGGACGCGTTCCCTCTTTTGGTGTTTTCCTTAAAACAACCCTTCTCTACCAACGCATTCCCCCCACCCACTTTTTTTATTTTTTTTTTATTTATTTATTTTTTTTTAGTGAGAAGTTGGTTTATTGATTGACCGACTTGTGGAAAAGGTTGTGTGCGTGTGAGAGTATAGTTTGCTATATTTGTGTTTAAGTGATGTATATTTGGGTAGTAAAATTGATTGTCTTATTACACCACGTTGGTGGTGGAGAGAAAAACTAATGCAACGTTGAGTTGTGTTAGACTACATAATTCCCCGTAGGTGATACGTTTTATTGATACGATATATATAGAGGCAATACATAATGAAACCCTAATGGACCAAACCCCACATACCGGGCTTGGGCCTTATTTATCACCTAATACTCCCTGACAGTCCGAGCGGCGAAATCGCGAAAGCTCGGACTGGAGTACTAAACTAGAAAAGAAAAAGCATAATTTTCGTCAACTCGTAACAAAACCGTACCAACGGTCGGCTAAGTCGACTGGTAACAACACCGTACCAATGGTCGACTTTAGGGACTGGTACCAACGGTCAACTTTAATCAACTGATAACAAAGCCGTACGAACAATCGACTAACAAAGAAACATAAAACAATTACAATTTTTTTTTTTTTTTAGACTACATAATTCCCCGTAGGTGATACGTTTTATTGATACGATATATATAGGCAAATATACATAATGAAACCCTAATGGACCAAACCCCACATACCGGGCTTGGGCCTTATTTATCACCTAATAAGTTGGTGGTGGTCATGTTGATCACTACTACACCCAATCTAATAAAATGTTTAATACATTGACCTACTTGTCTATTTTTGTGTTTTTGTTGGGTTTTGGTCATTTTTCATGCCATGTCAAAAATTGTTTTACTTAGTTTAATTAGCTTACTTGATGGGTTTACGACTTGTATAGACTAGGAATCGTTGGTAGGCTCACCTTGTGTGCTCATAAGCTTATCATGCTTATGTTTAAAATGAGAAAATCATATGCTGAAAAAGTTGACTGTCTTCGTTGTTTGAGTTAATTATCGCACAAGCACATAAGATAAGCTAATCCATTTTGATTTTTTCAAACTAAAAACTTTATTTGTGTGTATGCCATGGACCCATATTTGTTAATAACTGGGCCCATTTTAGTCCAGACTAGCTTGTGGCTGGTATCAATTCCATGGGCTATTTTACAATTCTCTTGCCTAGAAAATATCTTTGCAAAAAGTATTTTGCATCAAAGCTCAAATATAGAATGATTTTTGCATGGGTTTTTTAATTTGTGCCCCAGCGGGACATGTTGATACTGATCTCACAATCATTGAATAGCTAGCGCCCAGCAGCCACTAGTCGGTCCCTATTATTCTCCAGCATCAGGCCCAACAACCACTTACTAGCCATTTGAAGGGTGACACCCAAGTTGTGAGACCCTCTTTAACATACCCCTAGGGCACAAGTTATAAAAATCTATTTTGCATTGCAGTTTGGCCAACTTCAACCTACTTGAACCACTCTCATCTTAATCCCAAATGTTTTAGTTTTCAAAAACCAAAACGAAATATGATCAGAGACGAACCTAAGATTTTTAAGAGGGCGTTGCATAAATTTTATTTTTTATTATTATGAGTACTAAAGTTGCCTTATAAAGATTTATTATGTAAAATTGAGGGTTGCACGTGTTAAAAAAAGACATATTTTATAAAAGAAATTACACTTCGTGACCTGCACACTCGCCTCCCATGTGAGTCCGTCCAATGTGATCAAATATATAGGCCTCCTTGTTGATCCAAGTTCTTGAAATTCAAGCAAACTGACATAAAGTCCATAGTTTAATTTATTAGACAAGAAAGATAACCTAAAATTATTAAACATACTTAATTTGGTAGGGTTGGTCACATGCTGATGTCCACCATTACCATTTGCTACATGTTTGACTCTTATGTTTTAAGTTCAATGACTTCAACTACATAATAAATAAATAACATGGTATATCTGAAGACTTTTCCAATATTCTAATATCTTACTCCGTAATAAGCAGTTGGCTTGTGTTAGACATGAATTTTTTAATAGAAAGTTTTACGTGACTTTGTTTTTATCTTTAGTTAAGTAATCTTTTATATAATAAAAGAATTACATCATTTCGGAGTATTTTTGCAAATCCCTTCTCATTAAAAAACAATTGGACCAATAGCAGAGCTCAATTTTGCCACGTAAGCGAAATCGAGCAACGTGATTGGTCAATAGAAAGTCAAAATTAAATTGATTTTGGTCAAACTTTAAAAAATTTGGTGGAGAATTTGATTGTGGAAAAAAAACAAATGAAAATATAGGTGTCAAATTTAGGAAAATAAAAACTTAAAAAAAGAGGAGGTAATTAATAAAACATTAGTGGTTGAATTTTAAATATACTATCTGGAGTTAAGTGTAAAATTATAAATCTCCATGTTTTTTAATAACTTTAGATAATAAACAAATAACCCCTTACACTTTATACCCCCTACACTTTATAATATAAACTTTGTTTACAATTACATGAGTATTAATATTGACTTGAAACTTTCATCCATTAAACTTACAAAATCTTATAAATGTACGAATTAGGTTTAATATAAGTTAAATATTTTTAAAATAAATATTAGTTTTAAACTTTCATCTATTAAAATATTTTTTTACTATGTCGTTAAATAAAGACTCATGTTATCCTATTTAAAAGTTTAATCTATGGGTACATGAATTTGAATATTAAATACGGCTAAATTATTATTAACGGTAATATAAATATCAACGACTAATGTAATTATTATTTAAAGTTTATATATGGATATCCTGAAAACATTTTTAAAAAACTTTACAGAGTATATTTTAACTTCATCAGCTCATTATGTGCTACTAAACTCGCATATTTCGTACAACATGATACCAATTGTTAAAAGTTAAACAACAACATCGACCATAACATCTATGTCTGCTAAATAAAAGTTTATATACGTATATATTTTAACTTATAACAACGACAACGCTCGTGCTACTAAACTCGCACATTTTGTATAACATGATATCAAATATACGCGATTGTACTTATAACAACGACTCATGTAATTATTATTTAAATTTTATATACGGATATCCGGAAATACATTTTTAAAAAACTTTACGGAACATTAGATTATTAAGTGGGTAAAATCTAACTTAAGCTGATAATTTATAGGTTAAGATTTGATATTAATGACTTAAAGTAGCTTGAGCTTAATGAGACTGTTGTTAAATTTCAGAACACATCTTTTTTAAATTTAAGATTTTGAATTTAAATTAAGCTGAACTGAATTTGGTGCATCATATATATGTGAATTGATGTTTGACGATTAATTTGAAAACCCTAATTTGTTGTTGGAGAAAATTTTGAATTTTGGATTTTAATTAATGTGTTTTACTGATCATTTTGATACTTTAATAATATTTGAGAAGCCAGAACTAATGGGCATCGAATAAGACACTAAATGTTGATTTAAGTTATGGATTTTAAACAAAAGGTTCGAATTTCTAAAGTCAAAATTATTGATCACATTTGATCTAATTCTTTGTTTAAATCTTGAATATTTATTAAGTTCTAAGTTTGATCAGGTTATGGAGATTGGATTGTTTTAATGTTTTTTTGGATGATAATTCATCTATTTTGAGGTCATTTGTAAAAGGGTGGGTTTTAATATTTTATTAATGTTCCTTACGTTAATTTTGGACTTTATATAGACCGGTAGTAAACGATGAGTTAAATGCAGGTTTTAACTTGGAATACTGATGTGTGGGCTATGGGATTGGAGCTACATCTTTGTATGGTTATACCAATCACATCCTTCTTCCTAATTGAGAGGCATTTGGGAAAGGCACCAGAGCACGTGAAACGACATTCAACATCGAGCAAAATAAGTTTAAATGATCTATGTTATAATGCTAAACATGTAAAACGAGAATCATATATTGCAATATCTAACAAATAGGGCTTGAAATTTATTTTTTTTGTGTTTTTTTATCGATAGAGGCTGTCATTGCAAAATGATGGTTACGTTGGGATAAGTCGAAAGATTTTCCGCAAAAGATACTTCTACAAAAGAATACATAAAGCCTTACATTTTACTTGAAGTTGCATTCTCGATGTATCTTAAGTGAAGTGTGAAGTTCAGTATAGTTTGTAAAACTAAATTTAATTTCAAGAGGTGTTATTAGTGAGTTTTTGGAAGTATAATTAATATTTTTCATATACTGTATACTGATATTACAATTTTTAAAATTTTAACATCCACACTGTAGGCATACGTTAGATTTATTAGGTCCATTCTGATATGGTCTAAAAGGTTGTACAAGTCAATACTGAATCGAGCATAATTTTTTATGTAAATATTTGTAAATGATAGTTTAACTTTCCCGACCTGTTTCATAATGGTCAACTTTATTGGTGCTATTGCTACACTTTCAACTTACAATAGCTCAACATATTATACATGCGTGATATAATAGTCCACAATATAACTAACAACATAATATAGCATTACCAAAAGCTTCGATATTTGTTTTTGTTTAATAAATCAAAATAGAGACTCAATTTATGGGTGGTGATTAACAAAATGGCAGCAAGGCAATTTATACAAATCACCATTAACGAATAAGACCTTATCACTCTATGTCACGAGTCATCAACACTCCGCTTCTATTCATTTCAGTAAAAAACTTATTTCTAAAACTATTAGTTATACAAGAACCCAAACATAACAACTTTAACAGACTAACAAATAATTGACAGAGAGATCATCAAATGGACCGCACGACTTTAAAAAAGTTGCAATCAAATAATATGTATATTTTGTAATGGTATCATCAAAATGCAAATAGTGTTATGCTATTTGTTTACATCAATAAAAAAAAAAAAAAAAAAAAAAAAAAAAAAAAAAAAAAAAAAAAACCTAACGTGTAAAAAAAGAAAGATACGAGGGTGAAAATAGAAGATTCATAAGCAGTAGATCGTAATAATTTTGTATCAAGTCTTTAGATGCGTTATTGATATACGTTATTTAAAAAAATAATAATAAAAATAAAAACGGACAATAACATTTAAAGTAAATATGATTCATCTAAAAGTGTCATGTGTTATATTAGATGAATAAATGTAAAGTTCAATACATTTTAAGACAATATATTCGGTATTAAATACATGATAAAAGTTTTATTTCAAAACCTCGTGCGTGCACGGGTATTATAACTAGTGATTAACTAAGATATAACTTAATATAGAGACTTACTATTTTGCAACTTTGTATTTTTAGTCATCTTTTCGTATTAAGTTATAAACGAACAACTTTTATGTGACTGTTTGAATTTTTTTTTTTTTTTTTTTTTTTTTTTTTTTTAAGTCAATTAAGTAATTTCAAACACGTAAATTCGTACAAGTGTGCTACCAGAGATTAAAAAACATTATAGCAAAATTGTAATGTGCATACGAATAATTCACGCGTTTCACATACATTTAAAAAGTGTGCGTGTGGCTACCCATCACACGAAAAGTATGAAAATATATTTTTGACTTCTTATATGACACCATGATTCCATAAAAAAAATAGTGCAACAAACAAAAACTTAGTAACTTTTACCCTCACTTTATTTAAAGTGTCACCATTTTAAGAGCTTGTAGGTAACCTAGCGGTATTTTATGTATTGTGAAAAATACTCTCAAAATCAATCTTTTATTCAACGGCCAAAGGATCGAACGTGCGCTGCCTTACCCGGATATTGAGGGATGTTGTACGTCCTTTACGTGGACATGCCATGTAGCACCTAAGCTACGCATAGCTCGGTTCACCATTTTTCTATGTTGTCAGGTTCAGTGATTAAGGTAGTATAAATAGACCAAGTTCATTTGGTTTTAGGTAACTCATTTATTACGCATTTACTCACACATCTATTATCCAACTGTTCGGCCTTAACCTATACTTATTCTCACGTCAGAGCTTGGTCTTGAGATCAAATCGAATGCGAGGCTAACGCATGTCTTTCCGTTTAAGGTGCATTGAGTACGTCACTTGCCATGCGTCCGAAGGATCCTACACACTTGGAACCCGAGGAGCAATTTAATTGCTTCTGCATCTAACATCTTTAACAGATGGTTATATATATCAGCAAATATTATAGCTGAGTAAGTGAAGAGTAGTTTCAACGTATGTGCGGTTTCCTTCCTAAGCAAGTTCCATAAGTGCTTTCAACGTATCATAATTTCAAATTCTATGTAGTTCTTTAGTTAAAAGTTAGAGACTTAGAACTATTGTCATAATATATAGCTACCATTGAACATGTTACTTGAAGAAGCTAGCGTGCACTTTGAAGTTTGAACATGTTGAGTTGATTTGGCTGAAGAGAGAATAGATCGCATGATGATTTTGTAGGCTAGTGAATTTGATTAGATGGATCATGAACAAAAAACAAAAGCCATTGACATTAATTGACTATATGTGGTTGACCTTTAAAGGGTAGTGACACTGGGGACAAATGACTTAAATGCAAAAGGGCACCACACCCTAGGACAAAAGCCCATTATATATATTTATACACGCACAATCACACACGTATATTCTTACCACATCTACAGATTTAAAAATGAAGAAATATACAATACTACAAATTTGTATGTTTTCGATTGGAGAAAATTGTTGTAACGTGTTGGTGTTAAATCTTCACAATATTTTTACCTATAAGGTTTGACTAGATTCTCACATTTGAAAGTGTTTCATGCATTTTGGTTAGTATTTCTACAAACTTATTATATTTGAACTTTTTTATTACATAGTATAATTTTGACAATCTATGTTTTGATCACATGGGTAAGCAATGTTTTAAAATCCAGATATTTTATTAACCTAATTTAGTTGCCGGTTCAATAGGTCATCGGTTCAACCAGTTGAATCGTCAAGTCAAACTGGTTCTATACTTATATATACTTTTTATCTATAATAACATACCAAAGATTTGCAACAGCAATAAATTTATTATTCTATTATAAAAGTCTATATTAAAACTATATTAATTGGTATTTCTAAAATACTTTGTAACTCTAATTTATTGTTTTACCAAATTTTAACTAACATCAATCCTAACTACTTCAACTTGTCAATTAAACTTAAAAGAGTTATGGGAAAATAAAGTTTTTTTAGAACTTTGGATAAAAAAATATGATCCAGTCGGGTTTATCAAACCGGACAACTCTGGTCAATGAAAAACCGAAGGTTCAATTCGATATTCAAACAAGCAAAGACTTTGTCACAATCGACCTGGTCTCCGAGCCAGTTTTCGGTGCACATAATTTTGAATTTGTCAAAATCATGTTTACAAGAATATGATTTTGAAAAAAAAAAAAAAAAAAAAAAAAAAAAAAAAAAAAAATCTTACTACAAAATCGTGTACCGAAATTTTGAATTTGTTGAGAAGAGGGAGACAAAATATGAAATCGTCTCTAGTCTACGGTAGATTTGGAGTAGCAGTGTTAGAAAAGGAAGTAATAGGAAAGGTCTTGTCACAAGACAACACACATTCATTCACTTCCCACACATCAGAATATTATGCAAGTACACCGTACCACAAAACAAACCCCATTATACTTGTATTTGATGGTAGGTTAATATTTATAAATTTTACTGTAAAGCCTTTTCTAGTACAGTAGTACTAGAAGTTATCAGTCTGAAATTGGAAAAGTTCATTTTAATGGTGTTTGACTACTTGGTTGAATTCAGTTTGCTAAAGAAATCAAGAGTTTGAATTTTATTACAAAAGCATGGGCTCCATTTACGTTAGAAAAATGGACTAAAAATCAAATTTAAGGAATTATTAAAATAAGAATGGCACATTAGAGATGTATCAATTTGAATTAGATGCATCTTTAATCTTTTAGATGTATCATAATATATTTTGTAGCTAAAAATTAGATGCATATACATATATTAGATGCATTTCAATGATTTCATTAAGTTAGACGAATCCTATGTATTTTTCGTCATTTGCAAGTCAAATTTGTTGCTAGTACTACTTTGCATCATTTTCACTTCAAAATCACTTTCGAAACTAATTGTGATGCATCTAAATGATTAGAGATGCATCTAATTCAAGTCGATGCATCTCAAATATGTGGTTATACTTATTTCTCATTCTTCTCATTTTAAGTTTTCTTCTTACTGGATCCTTACCTAAAAAAAAAGGAAGTTTTTCTTGGGTAAAAAAAAAGTTAAATACATAAGCTGGAATCTCATATCTCTATCTCATTTTGAAAGCGAAATATAACACATCATTTGTGACTTCAAACCAAACCAATCATAAAAAGGACAAACCAGTTTTATAAAGAAATACTAGATAAACTACTTACGTCTCGTATAACCATAAACCCTTATATCTTAGGCATCACAGAAAGTTAATTGCGCTTCCCTTAAATCTTCACACTCTTCATCATCATAATGTTTTATTATCATAGTTATATTTTTAACGCTCATATAAGCTCTTCATCTCAGTTCCACCTCCGTTTTTTGAGAGTTTGTAGCCTTAGATTTCGATGCCATAAATCTCGAGGTATCATTAGCATCCTCTTCCACTTCATTATCACTATCACTATCCTAGTTAACAACTTTGCTATTACCAACATTCTCAACTTTCGCGTTCATTGATCATTAGGAATAATCTCATCATCCTTTTTCACCATATTAAGAACATCAAAAGGATTTAAAGTCACAATTTTCGTACCACTTGAACTAGCCACATCATCCATAGGTTTCGAAACAAATTTAATACTATCCCCAGCCATATTAGAATTTGAACCTTTTGGTTTAGCCTGCTTATAGGTCTGTAGACTAATCGAGACTTAGGACCAACATAAAGACTGTAGGACCTTAAATATCACAACTTTATCACACACAATATAAGCACAATAAGAAGGAAAGATGGAAAGATGGTGACTTGATATGTATATATGTATTTCGTATGTTAGAGAGAGAGAGAGAGATGGAAATGAGAACTTTTATTCAAAGAAAACACACACAAATACACACACAAGCACACACCTCAAATAAGCCTTTGAGGTGTTTATATAGTAAGATACAAGAGATGCCCTAAGGCTTTCTATGGGCTTGGGGTTGGACTTGGTTACATGATTAGATAACAAGGCTTATGTAACATAGCACATAACATATTAGCTTGCCAAGTCCAAAGCCCAATGATTAACTATTACTAATCTTAACAAACGACACAAATTTATAATATGAGAACGACCATCACTTCTATATATATATATATATTTAATGCTAACAATCTCCCCCTAAGGGGTGGTCATTCGAATGATGCTCCACGTGATTAGGTCTTCCGTGTTCTTTGTCTTTAACTTTGTGTGTCGTTGTAGAATAGTCTTTAGTCTTTGTTCCTTCATGCATAGTGATCTTTGATAACTGACTTTTCATCGTTCTTTGTTCTTTTGTGATGTGGAGTCATCTGCCTTTTGTCACTTCTGCGTCTGTGGTGGTTGTTCGCCATTCCAACATGCTCATACGTCTTTAGTCTTTGTGATACATGCAATTGTCATTCCCGTTCTTTCACACCGATCTTTGTCACTTTACTTCTGTAGATTCTTTCATATTGCGTAGAATCTTTCTTTGAACCTTTCTTTGCTTTGATCTTTGTGAGAACTTTCCTTTGACTTCGAGATGCATGTATGAGCATGTGGAATCTGTCGCCATGGAGGTGGTGTGTAGCTGCATGAAAACAGTTAGCAATAAATCAACCGGTACTTACAGATAAGAATTAGAGATCATCAACAACATAGTGTGAAGACTCCTTCCAACCCTTACCAAGGCCGTTCCCATGTCAGATACTCCCGAGGGAGCTTACAAGACCTACTTAGTAGCTCAATGACTGGGTGAGTCGCTAGGGATCACTCCACGACTGTAGACCATTTGAAACCACCGTGAACACTAAGCGTAACCCATAAAGAATTACCGAAGTGACCTGCTGTCAGGGCTGTTTGATGTTGACCATGGCAGGAATTTCCATTCAATCATTGAGAATCACAAAAGTGAATCCTCTCATAAATGTTCTGGCAGATTGCTAAGATCTGCGTAGGACTCTTAAGTTTACATCTGGCGTCCTTAATGTTGAACAACCAGTGTAGTAATATCATGTGTTCCTATGAGATCTTTTGATGAATCTCAGGGCTCTAGACTCGATAAGTGCACATTTGGTTTCCTATGCGGAGATTAGGGAGAGGTTTCCTGCTTCAATATCAACCATCTCTAAGAGACAGATCGATAGATTACACCGGTTCCCCGTGAGAATGAAACAAACTCTTTTAAGAGAACTTGAGTGGTTAAGAAGGTTTAGTGCAGTGCGTCAGTGGGTCCATGACGTCTTTGTCTTCAATACCAATAACCAGTAGCATACGAATTGTACCCGGTGTCTGCCCTAAGGTTGAACATTTGGAGGGCTATTTCTTTTCACCCTTTTTCATAACTTTTCTTTTTAATTCTTCAACCCCTTCTTTCTCCTTTCTTCTTTTCTCCTTTTTTCAATCATACCTAAGGACTTCTAATTCTAATCTATTGGATTTGTCCTTGGGTAGATCCCTCTGGCTCTGGCGGATCATAGGACGGTTTTCCCTAACCTTAGTCACCTTATAACTCCATGACTATCCTATCATTGCCATGAAACCATTTATTGAAAATCTCTCAAAGTGTTTATGATAATAAAACACATTGTTGACACTTCGAGAGTTTTGCATTTCTTTTGAAGGACTCCCCCTTCACATGTGCTCATGTAATTTTTAAGAAATTTGCACATGCGGGAGAAGTTTGCACTTTTGAATTGATCCACTTTCAGCGAACATGACCGATTCGAGACACGCTTACATCACTAGTTAGACTAGCTTGAAATTATTACCCGTCCTGGTCAAGTCCAAAGAAAGTCTCTCGATATGGTACATTCTACTCAGAAAAGTGCTATTCGAGACACGCTTACATCACTAGTTAGACTAGCTTGAAATTATTACCCGTCCAGGACAAGTCTTTTCGATTACTGACATTTTAAGCTTCGTCAATTCATTGGTACTATCTGAGTCGAGCTCTTTTGAGATTCTGCCACAATCTTTAAACATTTTGACCACATTTTAATCATGTCTTCTCCCCCTCAAGAATAGCATAACGTGATATTTTTGATATCAACTGATTAATAAAAAACTTTTTGGAGAGATAGACAGATTTGATTTTGCATGAAATCGGAACATTTTAGTTTATTATACTCCCCCTTAATGATAGCACATTTAAAATCAATTAAGGGTTTTGAGGGAGTTATCTTGAGCACTCATTTTGAGAGATTTTGAGAAATCTTTTGAACAATCTTGAAAAAAGTGCTCAAGAATTTTGTTGGAAAAACGAGTTTATGCTTGAAATCTTTTTCGTTTGTTTAGACTCGAACTTTTTTGAAAAAGAGTTCGTCATTGAACATACGAGTCCTTAATTTGAAAATAATCAGAAGTCATCATTTAAGTACGGGTTTCGTACAGAAGTATATGAAAGCCATAGTGAAGAAACTTTTGAGAAACAACATGTTTTAGAAAAACATTTTAAAGAACTCCCGCTCAAGCATCTGTACATGTCAGTATCATTGTTGAATGACATTTCTAGAAACGTACAGAATATTGATTTATACGAGAGACATGTCGTGAGAAGAATATTTTTGGATTTTTTGATTTTATATTGTTTTTGTATTTTTTGAAAATTTTATATTTTTGTATTTTGTTTTTGTTGGTTTTTCAAATTTTGTATTTTGTTTTTTCAAAAATATTTACAGCGAAGCGATTTTAAAAACATTTTTCAAGAAGATTCGAGAAGACGTTCTAGCTCCTCAGGAGTTAGGCTTCGCATGCCAATTCGTCGAACTAAATAGTCAAACCGTTCTTTTGGAAGGGCTTTAGTGAATAGATCGGCGAGTTGGTAATCAGTCTTAATGAAAAATAATTCAACAATACCCTCTTCCACGTGTTCTTTGATGAAATGGTAGCGGACTTTGATATGCTACGTCTTAGAGTGATGTACGGGATTGCACGAGATGGCTATGGCACTTTTTGAGTCACAATACATAGGTATTCTGTCAAAAGTAAAGCCATAATCTGTGAGCTGTGTCCGCATCCAAAGAACTTGGGCATAACACGCAGATAGAGACACATACTCGGCTTCGGCGGTTGATAGCGCAGTACAATCCTGTTTCTTTGACGACAAGCTTACAAGCTTTTTACCCAAAAATTGTGCTCCACCTGATGTACTCTTTGCTTTAACTTGATCACCAGCATGGTCTGCATCTGAAAATGTTGTTAGATGAAACCCCGAATCCTTCGGGTACCAAAGTCCCATGTTAATGGTGCTTCGTAGGTACCGAAAGATCCGTTTAACCTCTTTGAGGTGAAGTTCAGTAGGCTTTGCCTGAAACCGTGCTAATAAACACATAGCAAATTGAATGTCGGGTCGACTAGCAGTCAGGTACATGAGAGAACCGATCATGCTCCGATATTTTTTTGGATCGATGGGTTTTCCAGACAAATCAGCACCTATTTTTGGTGAAGTGACCATTGGTGTACCAACAGAATCACAATTTTCCATTCCATGTTTTTTCAAAATCTCTATAGTATATTTAGCTTGATTGATAAAAATACCACGAGGGGATTGATGGATTTGTAAACCAAGAAAGAATTTTAGTTCCCCCATCATGGACATTTCAAATTTGCTTTTCATGAGATTTTCAAAATGTTTTGAATGGTTAGGATTGGTTGATCCAAAAATAATGTCGTCCACGTAAATTTGAACGATCAAAATGTCATCTTTAAATTTTTTGATAAACAAGGTGTCATCAACCGTTCCTTTTGTGAAATTGTTTTTAAGCAAGAAAGATGATAGTTCGTCATACCACGCTCTTGGAGCTTGTTTTAAACCATAAATTGCTTTCTTAAGCTTGTAGACGTAGTCTGGATGATCTTTGTCGATGAATCCTTCTGGCTGACTCACATACACTTCTTCTTTCCGAGTTCCATTTAAGAAAGCAGTCTTAATATCCATCTGATAGACTGTGATGTTTTTGTGAGCGGCATAGGCTAAGAAAATCCGGACTGCTTCAAGTCTAGCTACAGGCGCGAATGATTCTTCGAAGTCTATCCCTTCTTCTTGTGGATAAACTTTAGCCACGAGACGAGCTTTGTTGCGAATAACAATCATTTCCTCATCCAGTTTGTTCTTCCACAACCACTTGAGATCAAGAACAGGTATATCAAGTGGTCGTTCAACAAGTTCCCAACTATCATGTAAATCGTATTGAAGAATTTCCTCCTGCATCGCTTCAATCCATGGGTATTCCGCCATTGCTTCCCGAATGTTCTTTGGTTCTTTGAGGCTGATTGAGCAAATGTAAATTGATGAGTGTGTAAATACTCATCATTTTTACCTTTTCTGAGCTGCCAAAACATCTAAAAACACTCAATATTGAACCAAAATAGTGAAAATATCCCAGGAAAGTGTTTTACATGTTTCAAATGCAAAAATACCAAAAACAGATGAAAAATGCACAAAGTTTGCAAAATTGGCAGTTTCAGTCCCTCAACTTTCAAAAGTTGTCAAATCTAGTCCCTAGTTGTTCTAAAAACTTGAAAAAGTCACCAAAGGTCCTTTTAAATCAAAAGTGACACAATTAGTCCTTTGGTGCAATCTTTCACAAAATGTCAAGTTTAGTCCCTGAACTTTGAAAATTGTCAAAAATGGTCCCTGGGTTATTAAAAACTTTGAGAAAAACAAATTTTGTCCTTGCACTAACCTTTTATGACAGGATTGGTCCTTGGTGGAAAAGTTTGGTGAAATTACACAAATGGTCCCTGAAGTTTAAAAGTTTGACAGTTTTAGTCCCTGATGAAAATTAAATGGAAAAGTCAACTTTGGTCCATGTACTATTCTTAGATTGGCAAAACACACCCCATGGAATACTTCAAAAACATGCCAAATCCAGTCCCCAAACTTTCGATAAATTGCAAAACTAGTCCTTGTGAAATCCTAAACCAAACCGGACCTAATTTATTACCCAAAATAATCCCATAGTCCAGTCCACCACAGCCCACCCACTTCCTTTATTATTTGGGCCCAAAACACATCTCAGCCCACACCCCTTAATACTAATAATCCAGGGTCAAATGTTTAACTTCGGTCAAACATGGTCAAACGACCATCATCTCCCCAGCTTCCCTCCCCCACAACCCCACTTGGCCGTCCCATCACCACCACCCTCTCCCACTTGTTCCACCGCCCAAAACACTCACCCTACACCTAACTATCACACCACAATAAATGCCACCCCCCAGTTGGTATAACAGTCCAAGCACCCTTATCCGATTTTGGCGCCAAAACCTAAATTCAAGGGTTGAGATCATCTCAGAGCAATTCAATGGCCAAGATCAAGTGGGAAAGGCTCAGAGGCTTTAGGGAAACCTAATTTGCTGCTATAAATAGAAAAAGGATGCAAGGAAGCTACTGTGTAGTTTATTAAGTAATTCTTAGTGTCGAATTAAGTTTAGTTTTAAAAATCAGTTGTAATTGTTTTATTTCAAGCATTGTAGCAGCTTAATTATTGTACTTTCAATCTTTTTAAGTTATAAAATTCCAAGGTTCAAGTCTGTTTTGTGTTATTGCCATTCTCTCAATTTCTGCATTTCTTAACAAGTCTGAATGTCACTTATATTAGGCTTCATGGACTGAGATAGGACACTTAGGTTACCATAAAGCTCATTGAAGCTTTTAGAGACTTTAAAACTCAGTTATAGTAGAAAATAATCAAAAAGCTAAAAAAGTCAACATTGGTCAACTGTGTGTGTTTTTGAGTTGTTTTCAGGTATTGAAGAACATTGGAAGAGCAAGCGTGGGATTGGAACAGCCTATCTAAAGATAGGTATCATTAGAAAAACTCCTTGTTCATGCTAGGGGTATCTTGTAAGAAATTGCTCATTTAATTTTTCCTCTAAAAGTTTAGTTTCTAATTGCCTGTTTAAATTTGATCATCTGTGGTTGTTTGTGTTTATTTGGGTTCTGTGTAGTTAATTTGTAGTTTGAATTATTTAACTTGTTAATTAGATCTTGTAATATTTAAAATCATAGTTGTAAACAGTCAAACTAGCTTAGGTAGTATAATTGTGTGTTTATGATTGATCTTTGTTTCTAAGTACTCAATTAGGTTTAATATTTGATAAAATGTTAGATTGGAGCAGTCTCATAAGCTTAAACACCCCCTAGCTTCTTAAACTCAAAACAGTCATAGGTTTTAGGGGTGTTTGGATCTAAGTTGTACACTGTAATAAAGGTTGTGTTTGTTGTTAACTTGGGCCTGTACACCTCACCTTAAGTAATATTTGCTCACTGAAACAATAAAATCCAAGTGCCTTTTGATTAAAAGTCAAAACCTCAATTAATCCAAGTCTATGAGTTAACTGTTAGGATTTTGGATTTGAATGAGCATCATGTTGGTTCATTAGTGTTCAATACAGCTTGATTCAGTCTTATTAGGTCTTATTATATCATCATTAGCTAGTAGGATTCATTACAAGTTCATAAAAGTCAAAAGCTTAAGTTTTTATAAAAAGTCAAAATTGCACATTTCAGATTTTTGCAAAAGTTACAAGAATTTTTGTGATTTATGTGTTTGGATTGAGGACTTGAAACTTGTTGTAGTTAAACTCTACCACCTCAAATTTTGATCCCCATTGTTGTTTCAATTTTTTGAATTTTTATGTGGGCTCCACAAGCCCTAGAACACAGTTGCAGGGAAGAAACCTTCCCCTGCACCAGCAGAACCATTTCACCACCACCACTTTGGTGGCTATTGTAGACCAACCCAGTGGGCCCCAGAGGTTCAATTTGGTTTTTCCCAACCCCCCTCCTACCAGGGAAAAAGGATTGACCATTTGTTTGACCTAGATCCTAGTGGACCCCACCTGGATTTGTTACCAAAGTCTGTCCCCAATCTGTGTTCAGTTTCAAATTGCACAAGTGCTTATTTTGATCTAAACAGCTTAATTGTGATCATTTCTTGTTGTTTTTAGCTTATTTAAGTTTGATTAGCTTATTTGTATCAAGTTTTACCATTGTGGACCCCACATTCAGTTCTGTGTGCTTATTTGCTTGATCAGTCAACAAAAATCAAACTGCTTAAGTTTGGGGGTGCATACTGCTTATTTATAAGCTATTTCAAAAGTGTTTTCACAAAAGTTTTCTATTTTCAGTAGTTAAGTAAGTTTGTGAAAGAAAAAACCAAGAAAATCCAAATTTAAAATTAAGTGATAGTTTCTATTTAATTCAATTTATCTTTTAATTTTCATTTTTAGATTTTTGTTAAGCACTTAGTATTTTTATATTTTTATTAATTACCACTTATATTAAAGTAAATTCAGTAATTTTTCTAGATTTTTTCTTGGTCATTTAGTATTTATTGGATTTAAGATTAGTTTTCTTAATTATTAATTAATATTAAGTTTTAAATAGCATATTTAGTTTTTATAAAGCATAACCTAGTTTTTATATTTTTTCTAACTCTAATATAATATAATAGACTTTTAGAAAATAAATTTTTAGTTTCTACTATTCATTTTCCATTTTTCTTATTTTAATTACTTAAATTAGATTTAAGTTAATTAAAAGGTAATTAATTAGTGGATTAACCTTAAACATAATTTTTAGAAGTTTTTATAATTTTGTAGGATTCCTGTGATGGTTAAATAAATTTATAAATTTTCTCTTAATTTTCTAAGTTAATTTAGTATTAATAATAATTTAAAATAGTTTAATTAAGTTAAATAGTTTTTAATTAATAATAAAACCATAAAAAGACAAAAATATTTATTTTTATTTTTTATACTTTCTTCAAGTTCTAATTTAAGTTTAGAAATTATTTTTGCAAGTTTTTAGGTTAATTTGTAACATTTGTCATTTTTAAGTTAATTTAAATTAAATTTTAATTAGTTTAATTAATTAAATAATATTTAAATAGTAAAATAATCATTTTTATAATTTCATTTTCATTTTTAATTTTCTTTTAATTTTAAGTTTCAAAAGCATCCCCTGTAGTTTGTTAATTACCAAATCCCACTTTTTCTGTCTGTTACGTGATCTGAATTGTGAATTTGTGCATATACTTGTATATCTGATTTTTGTGAATATTATATCTGTGTACAAATACCAAAATAACAGTAGCAAAATCCATTCCATATCATCTGGGCTACTGTCCTCAGTGCCACTCTCTCATAAACGATTTCAAAATAACACCATTTCAATCTCGCTGGGACTTTAACGACCCGGGGACACACTATACTATCCACGGAGTATTGGGATAAGCTGTTTTTGACTAGTTGACCTTGGTCAATTATATCTGACGGTTTAGCCCCAATCAAAATTTTGCGCCGCTGCCGGCGAGGTTGTTGCGTGTTTTTAAAAATCGTTTTAAGTTTAGTAGTTTTCAAAACCCTCCCTGTACAAATTTCACACAAATTTGTAAAAAGTTTTTGTAAAAGCATAATCATATCAAAAAAGTTCATTAACACTTTTCCTGAAGTGTTAACAACACCAAAAAAATCAAAAACAACAAAACAAACTGTGAAGTTAAATTACTTCGTTTTCTTTAAGATTACAACCTGAAACAGTTGGTTTAAGGTAAGTTCTGACATTAAATTGCGAACTGAAGAGGAAACCTATTTACTTCCTCCCGCCAGCCTGCGAGTAATCTTAAAAGAACGATTTCGGTTAACGAATCAGTTCCAAAAATATTTCCCAAGTTTTCTGCACACACACCCAGAAGCCTAAAGCAGTTTTTCAAAATTAATAAATACATAAAATCTTACCACCGCAAACCAAGGCTGAACACCTACCAACTGGGGGTGTGGACATAATAAGTTCCCAAATTAAGATTAAAACTTGCCTTTATATCCCTGTGAGTGGTGTACCTTTTTTAAAGAGGCCATTCACTTGTGATAATTGGTTTAAGTTCATTGTGGTTTTGCCTCGATCTTGTTTTGAAAAATTGTTTTTAGTGCATGCGCACTCGGTCACAAACAAAACGTAAACATCAGAAAAACGTACACGAGCTACGTTCTGACACACAAGAACCAAACACCGAAATGGCCGCTGGGCCACCACCACCATTACCACCCCCTGACCCTCCCAGGGATGTGCCAGCTCCCGATCTCCGAACGATGGAGGAGCTGTGCCAGCCTACCATGCAAGGGCGGGGTGGGCCTATTGCACCACTCACTATTGAGGCTACGGACTTTGGCCTCAAGTACCACATGATCCAACAAGTCCAGAATTCGTGTCAATTTCACGGATTACCAGGGGATGATGCTAACAAGCATCTTGACAAATATCTCATGGTCACCCAAAGCATGAAACAGCATGGTGTCACTGATGATGCCCTCTGGCTGTACCTCTTTCCCTATTCTCTCACTCATCATGCCACTGCATGGTTTGACCGACTCCCAAAGAATTCTATTCATACCTTTGATGAAATGGTAACCAAGTTTTTAGCAAAATATTTTCCACCTTCCATGGTTACCAAGTTACGAAATGATATCAGCAACTTCCGGCAACGTCCCGATGAGTCTCTTTTTGAGGCTTGGGAACGTTATAAGCTAGCTATTGATCGGTGCCCTAACCACAATATGTTGCAAGTTACCATCATAGATACCTTCTATAATGGTCTGACATTGAGGCACCGGGATATTCTAAATGCTGCTGCTGGTGGGACCTTTATGAAAAGGAGTCCCGAGGAGTGCTAGAAATAATTATCAAGTATAATTTGTATTGATAGAATAAGGAAGAACATGCTGTGTTGTTTTTGTGAATAATTAGAGCAAAAGAGATATTAAGGTTTGCTTGGATTAGCTTATTTTATCTTAGGATTAGGTTGAAGTACAATAAACATATCAAGAACTTAAAGAGTTTTTTCATGTATTTAGTTACAATGAAAATATTTTCATTGCAATGTTGATATAAATTTAATATGATTTCATTGATTCATGATTAGCTCTCTAATGTCGTAGGACCTACATAACTAATATGTATGTTCGTCACATTTAAGTGAGCAATATAAATGATAGTAAGAATTTGGTTGCTAAGAACTTAAAGCTCAATAATCAGGGCCCATCTATCTAACGATGTAGATGGGTTCCATCGCTTTTATTGGACCCAATTTTCTAACGATGTTTAATGGTTCTTTCAATAATCAAGATTAAACATCGTTAGAAAACGGGGTCCAATTAAAGCGATGGAACCCATCTACATCGTTAGATAGATCTGGCCTGAACATTGAGACGTCTTCAATGCGATAATGATATTGTGTGTATTGTTCATGACAGGCCACACTCCTTCATTATCGCATTCAAGATGAGTGATGTTACTTAGAATCTATTCTTTACTCAACATTTGTAGATTATTTGTATCACTCTATTTGCTTATATGTATGTATGATGTATTTTTGATATAAGAATCATGTTACATTTGTATTTAGAGAAAAAGGAAAAAAAGTGATCATATGTGTGTGCGAATATTTAGGCTAAAACAACCAAGTATCAAAGATGGAAGAAGTATCAGCGATGGATGAAAAGCCACCACTTTCAAGTATGAACATAAACTTGTTCTGGTGTTTCATCCATTACTGATTCATCTTTGCTCTTTGCCAAAATACAGAAACCATTATCAAGTATATGTTCAACTTGCCAAAATACAGAAACAATTATCAAGTATTAGTTCCAGGAACAAAGGTTGTTTCAAACACACCCTGAATTGCAACATTATCTTTTATTTCATTTACACTATATTTTTTAAATTTTAATATATTTTTTAATTTTTTTGCAGCAAATCCATGGTCAGACTACTTTCCAAAGGGATATTTGGATCAGGTCAATCAAGAAATTTTGTAGATTTCTTCAGGTCAATCATGTTCCATAGTGACTAGTCTTTGTTGGCGACTAATATGTATATAGTTCTGTCAAGAGTTATATATAAGCATTGATCCCTGGCAAACGCTCGTCCCAATGGATCATGGTTGGCCCGAAGATGTTGAAAAGGTTCAAGCCACCTGTGGGAAACATCAATCCTTTCCTGCATTAAACATAGGTAGTTTGGTTTTCCCATATCCCCTTTTTATACTCGTTTCCATGCATATCTCAAATCACAAATCCTAGTTTATCAAATCTCTAAACAAAAACCTGTAGGAAGTATTCATAAACAATGTCTGCAAACAACAAGAGATCAGCACAATGGGTTGAGGGAGAAGGTTCAAGCAGGAAAAAGTGTAAAAAAATTTAAATTGGATGGAAATGCGTGGTACAATTGATATGCTGCTGAAAGAAAGAAAGCAGGAAAAACACAATCTATCAAACAACATGCTGAGGATGAAAAGGGATACAAAACAACAAAAAAAACCATCTCTCAAACAACATCCCAAGGCGTACAAGACATTGGATGATGATGATTTGTCTGATGTGGAGTTTGATGGGTTGGATTACGAAGATGTACATGTGGCATTTGACCCGGAGAAATCTCCAAAATTAGATTAGTAGATTCTTAGAATGTGTAACTTTTATTTCCAGTATTTTGTAATTTTTCATTTCAAGTTTTAATGGAAAATGTTTAATGTTAATTCCAGTACTTTTGTCATTCCTCAATTTTCTCATTACTTGTTGATATTAATATAATGATTCACCCTTTGCACTAAAAAAGATTCTGCTGCTAAGAAAACGTTACTGCAGCTGGTTTTGTACATTATTTTGTAATTTTGCATTTCAAGTTTTACTGGAAAATGTTTAATCATAATTCTAGTACTTTTGTCATTGCTCAATTTTCTCATTACTTGTTGATATTAATATAATGATTCACCCTTTGCAATAAAAAAAAATCTGCTGCTAAGAAAACGTTACTTCTGCTGGGTTTGTACTGCTAGAACTGAGAGTGCAGGGGTGGATTGGTAACATTTACACTTAACGGTTTAAATCCCCAATCAAATCGATAATTCAGTTTCACGCACACATAATTTTTCTATAATCACAAACACTAACATCTTTTATCAATAATTTTCAAAACCCCCAAATCACAAAACCCTAATTCAAGATGGTGTTGCCAATTGAATCAAAACGCACATTTGTTGACAAACACAAGATGGTCGCTTTTTTGAATAAACTAGATGGTTCTGAAGGATTCACATAGATAATCGATTTCTTGAATGCTACCCCTATTAGGTATGCATTAACTGTGAATCCTCCTATATGCATTTCTTTTATTAAGCAGTTTTGGGCTACTGCTAAGGTCATAACTTTTAATGGAGAAAAACATATTAAGGCTAAGGTAGATGGCCAACATATACTCATAACTGAGTCATCTATTAGGGAATCTCTTAACCTACCAGATAATGAAGTGATTGTGTGTCTTGAAAATGCCGCCATTTTCAAAGGTTTGAAAAAAATGGGGTATGAGAAGAAGAATGATGGATTAAAATTTTACAAAGGTCTCTTCTCATCTCAATGGAAATTCTTGATTCATACTCTCTTACATTGTTTGAGTCCTAAAACAACAGGTTGGAATGAGTTTGGTACCACCATGGCATCAGCAGTGATATGCCTTAGTAAAGGAAAACCTTTTAATTTTTCAAAAATGATTTTGGATGGCATGATCAAGACCTTGGATGATGATGGTAACTCTTTATTATATCCAAGGTTTTTGCAGCTTATTATTCCAAATCAATTGACTACCATTAAGACACATAGAGAAACTTTTATGCCACCTCACTACAAAAGAAAGTATTTTCAAATCTGAAAAATAATGGCAAGGATTTTTCAGGAAGGGTTACACCACTTTTTCCATATATGGTGAACCTTCCACAAAAAAAGGGTGAGGATGTCATGGAAGGGGCTGTCACTTCTGCTGCTAGCTTAGAAGCAGAACAGGCTAGTGGTAACATACATGAGACTGAGTATACAGCCGTTGATTCACCTCTCAGTGAAGGTAACACATCCCGAAGTGATGAGGGTAGATCTGAAACACATGAATTGATGGATACTGATGTACAAAATGTCAATTCCAATGATCCATCTCTCGGGCTAGGTAACACAAGCCGAAGTCGTGAGGCTAGAATGAAACTTATACAGGATTTGAAGGACAATTGTACCCAGTTAGAAAAGGTTGTTCTTGGCCTTCAAAAGCGCACAACAAAACAAGGTGAAAAGTTCAAAAAGTTGAAAAAGAGACTTCGATATTTGAAAAGTCAACAGAGCTCAAGAAAAACTCAGTTCAGACGTTTGAAGAAGGTGGGCACAACACACAGGATGAGTTCTTCTAAGGCTGCTAGTTTGGAAGATCCTCCCAAACAGGGGAGGAATGAAAGCAGAGTCTTAGGGGAGGAAACAACAAATGCTGAAGGTGCTTGTGCTGATATGCATGTGGATATGGATATTGGGATTGATAGCGGTGATAATATGGATGATGACTATGTAGTTGCTGACAATGAGGGTAATGAGGCGGTTTTGGAAGATGTAAATAAACAGCAAGTAGTGGAATTTCCAGGTGAAAATATTGTACAAGCTTCAAAGATCATGGTGGAGACTAATACTAGTTTGGGAGAAACTGCTGCTACTAGTAATGTTGAACAACTGGCCAAGGTGGTACAAGATGTTTCTACTGCTGAAGAGGTTGCAAAGAGAGTTGATGAAGCTGAAATAGCTAAATTTATGGATGAGAAAAGGAGATATAAAGTGTCTGAATTTGAAACAGAAGTGCAAGTAGCATTCATTCTTCAAGAAAAGGAGAAAAAAAGAGCTCATGCAGAAAAAATGCAAGCTTTTATTGATGAGGATGAAGTTCTACAGGCTAGAATTGCAGAACTTTACAAAGATAAGACTTTAACTGATGATAACAGAGTACAAAGACTTGCTGATTTGATAAATGAAAGAGGTGTAGAATTAGCTTTGAGTCAGCGAAGTAAGTCAATAAAGCAAGGTCAAAGTCAGAAGAGGAACAGAAATACCACAAAGTCTCCGCTCATGAGTGTAATGAAAACATACTTAAAGAATCAAGGTTTTTATAAACCTCATCAACTCAGGGGAAAGTCATATGACGAAATTGCACATCTATACTACCACTGCAAGAGATATATTGAAGAAAAGTTTATCCCCATAGGTACAGAAGAAACACCATCAAAGAAACAAAAGATCATTGAAGACAAGCATGCTGAGAAGAAGAATGATTCACAAATAAATGAAGACAGCTCTTCTCTTGATCAGATGATGGTGATTGTTCCTGAAACATTATATGCTGATCCTATTCAATCTAGACATCCAATCATAGACTGGGAGATTTACAAAGATAAATTTGGAAAGGCTTGGAAGATAATCAGGCTTGGTGGAGGATCAGAAGTGTGCAAAAGTTTTCAGGAATTAATAAGAAGAAGTGACAGAGAAGACTTAGACAGATTACGGGAGTTGGTTAAAACAAAACTCAAAACAATCAAGCAGCCAGATGTGAAAGAGCAAGAGCTGTGGGTTGAGTTACACAGGTTATATGAACCTGATCCAGCTGATATCTATTGGAACTTCCCAATTTATGATCTGTCAACTTCATGGAAGTTTTATGATAGCTGCCATGTACATCAGTTATCAACACAAGGTGGAGTTGATGGTTTTATGCTTGCAGAAAAAGAGTATCCTTTGAGTGCTAATTTACTTGCTGTGATGATATCTAAAAAGATCATATGTGAAGAAATTACAGAGGTAGTTAAAGATCTCATTGAAAGAATTCGTGCTCAGTATGAGAGACAAATGCAAGAACGAAATAAAAGAAGATAAGGTGTTTGGAGGTAGCAGGGGTGTAGCTTCTCTGTTTTCATTAGACAGAGAATTGTATCTTCTCTGTTGTTTGTACAAAAGTTACTAATGCTATTATTAAGTTACTACTGCTATTACAATAGTTGTTTGTGTAATTTAGCCTATTGTAATGGATTTAGACTCCAAAAAGTCAAGCTTTTCTATGGCAATGAAAAAATTTGCAGTTTTCACTAGTATATCTACTTGCAGGCAACATAATTAATAATATAACATTAAAATTGATTAAAAAAAAAGCATGACATGACATGATAAAAACATAACATTAAAATTGAAAGGAACATAACATGGTTGATAAAAAACATTGAAAGAAACTCTAAAGTCCCTTGACAAATGCGTGCTTGTTGAAAAGCTTGAGCTTCGTTTCAGCAATCTTCTTCTTCAATTCCAAAAGCTTGATAATGTCGGACTTTTGAAGCTTATTAAAATACTCCAAGCACTTGAACATCTGCACCGAAGGACGCACAAGTTCCATTTCAGCCATGTACTTGTTCCTTTGAATAACAATATGAAGCAACTCTTGATATGCCGTAAACAGATCTTTCGCATACTTCACATCACGCTATGTCTCCCTATCAAAATACACCGTCATTTGGTATGGTAACTCAGTTGAGTTAGCAGCCGCTTCAAGTTCCCGAAGAAGCACAAATTGAGACATTCTTACGCCCTTTGATACAATTTATGTTTTACTGTTTTTGTTTACTGGATGAATTAGGAAGTTACTTGGGTTATAGCATATAAATAGGCGGGGTAATTACATGTGAAAATTTGTTTTAGGCGTGTTTGGATAATAAATGCTAAACGTTTGGGTTACCAACATACACATCCCAAAATTTCCTAGCAACATTAATTTATGCCTAGCAGCATTAAGTTATGCCAAGCAGCATTAACATAATTAAAGTAGATTACAACTACTTCATTTCGTTAAACTTGATGTTTTAACTTTATTTCGTTTGTAAATACAAGAATTTTAATTAGATTATAACTTTTACATTATAGTTTTAAATGATTGTTACAAACATTTAAAACTACAATATTAAAACAACAAATCTTTGTAAACTTTTAAAAAATAAAACAATCCTATCTAAATTCATTTTACAACTAACTAAATCTATTTTTAGGTAATGATTAACATAATTTAAGTAGACTACAACAACTTCATTTATGTTACAAGGATAAATTTGTACATGGTTAATGGTCACATA
The DNA here is from genome assembly GCA_030686995.1 of Artemisia argyi. NCBI lineage: Eukaryota > Viridiplantae > Streptophyta > Magnoliopsida > Asterales > Asteraceae > Artemisia > Artemisia argyi. The sequence continues at coordinate 332,735 of JARVZY010002218.1, forward strand.
TAATACCCTTATAACGTGGCCATAATCATGATTTAGATACACATTTGTGATATGGTGTGACTATTGTAAAGCCTATAGTCACATGATCGTGCTACAAATATATGTGACTATACACATTAGGATTTGGAAAGCAAACACACACTAAACTTTAGACACACATATTAACTTCCGCGACCATATGTATTGAATTTTCGTTATGCTTAATCATGACTAACGTTTTGGTCACACTCTTCAAGTGTGTGACACGTATTTGTCACTCTTAAATGCATATCGTGACTAATGTTTCAAACTGAATTTTTAGTTGTCACACATTTCAAATTCATATGTGGCTAACCATTCAGCAAAGAATAGCAGTCACGTTTATATAATGTGTGACAAACTTGACTATATAATTTAGCCACATACACAATTACCTCATGTGACCATATATATATTTTGGTCACACTTTTAAATTGTGTGACATATATTTGTCACATATGTATATCTATAGTGTGACTAATGTTTCGAGCTCATTTGTATCTGTCACACGTCTCGAATTAAAAGTGAAATAATCCAAAAAAAAATTTCCAGTTACCTCTAGTCACATAAATATTCAAATGTGTGACCATATAATTCCGAAATGGTCACACAAGTCGGATCAAGTGTGGCTGTTCATTTTATTCTGGTACATTTAGTCACGTATAAATGTTACAGTGTGACATTTCAAAATCAACCATGCGTGACCAATAGAACTTTTTGTACTAGTGAAATCTCGGTTTTTTGGAAGAGTGGGCGGAATTAGTTGCTAGTCAACTAACCCAATAACTAAGATGCAATCAAAATAAAATAATAGAAATGAAAATAAAGCTAATTACTAATGTGGTGTAAACAATAATTGGGAGAATTGTGTTTACTTAGGTTTCATTACTCCCTAGTTATCTTTTACAGGTTGATAGTTTGTTACAATTTCGTGGATGACAGGTTATATTCCTTAAACCCATTCGTGGGGTGGCGTACGTACTTCCCCAACTCTATAAGCTCCTACTTCAATCCTATGTCGAGCCTGTTAAGAAGCTCCTAACATGGGATCATTAGAATTCGCTCATTCATTAAATACAACCATAATAACCTAGTACGCATTGGTTCATATTTCTTAAGACGTTCAAGCATGTCACCCTATGGAAGTCTGCCAGTTTTCTTAAGCCTAACATCGAAATCATTCATCCGTAACAACTATAAACAAACAATCAACCCATAATTAACATCTAGGTTTCACTACATCTAAGCAAACACACAAGAGATCTAGCCTAGCATGTTGAATTCAAGACAAGTGTAAGATATATTCAAGCAACACATAGACATATTGATTGAATTGAAAAGTACTTATCTCAAATTGACATGAAAGGTTTCAAAGGTTAAAAACCCTTGAAAAAGCAGTAAGATTCGTGCTAGGGTTTCTCCAAAGTTACACCCTACTTGTCCCTCTAAAGTTACACACTAATGAATGAAAATTACAAAACTATATATAGATTTTATAGGGTGACGGCGTCAAAAAGGAATTTCTGATGCCGTCAACTCGCCGCCATAATGAGATCGGATTGCCTAGATCCAAGTTTGACGTCGTCATGTGTAATTTAGTTCTAGGCCGTCACCATATCTTGAACCATGACGGCCAAGCTTGACGCCGTCACGTTTTCTCTGGATCGTCACCACTTCCACCTCTTGTTTACTCTTGACGCCGTCACATGAGGACTCTTCGCTGTCAGGTACTGTTCCCAGCAAGGAAAATTAAGACTTTGCCGTTTTCTTCACTTTTATGCTCCAAAAACGTCCAAAATGCTTCCTTTTCCAGAATTTACTCCAAAAGTAAAATTACAAAAGGAACGATTTAGGGCAATATTTGATCAAATAAATTCAAATCCGGGCTTAAATGACCCCCTAAAAATGGTTCATTTTTCGCCTCATCAAAAGTCAACCTTGAGGAATCACATTATGGCATCCAAAGTCCTTGAAAGTTATTTTGGAATGATGGCAGAATTAGTCCTTGGCTTTTCAGAATATTCAAAATTGGTCCTTGCAATTTCATATATCTAAATCTGAAAAACACAAAGAAAATAAGCCAAGTCCAATTATAATTGCAAGCCCATGTAATAAATCCACAAAAGCCCAAAACCTCAAAACCTTAACCCGGTCCAATTCTCCCTTGGTCAACACCTTATACCATGGGTCAAAGGTCAAATTGGGTCAAACAAATAATATAAAATTTACCCAAGTTACCCGCCCCCCAAATCATCCCTATTTACCCAGATATATGAACCCTAATTTACTCCCATTACAATTAACCTCAATTAAGGGTACGATAGTCAAATCAAGGGGTTTCTAGAAGATTGTCAGTGTTGTCAGAATATGTCAGACACAAACAAGCACATGAGGGGACTACGTGGCGAGCTCCAATTGGTTTAGACGCGTCATTCATTCTGATCCAAGGGTGTATATGAGATGGGATGGATTGGATTATGATCAAAGGGTTGAGATGAGCTTCAAAGAAACACAGTTTCACACGGATTGCCAGCTTGGCAATCCATGACTCCTCACTCCTTCACAGCTATAAATAGAGGTGTTTAGATGCCTATTTTTCAGTGTAGAATAGGTGTAGCGAAGCTTTGTCAGTTTGTTTTCTGAATGTATTTAGACTAGTATTTGTAATGAATTTCCATTAGTTTTAATAAAATTTCAGTTTTCTTTAATTCCTATTAGCTTATTGTTTACATCATTTAGTAAAACAGCTTTCATATCTTTTATACTTGGCTTATTTTCTGTTTCTAATTCAGCTTAAACAACATTTCTTTTCAATTCAGTTTATATCATTCAAAGAAAACACATAAAAAGCAGAAAAAAAAATGTAATTTACTTTTGTAAAAATGGCTTGCAATCAAGCTTGAATACCAGAATTACATCTCATTTTAGCTATCTAGCTTTAGTGAGATAGGTTGAATATCATTTCATTAGCAGCTTAATGAGAAGCTCTGTTTGTGATGAGGCGAAAAATGATCCGTTTTTAGGGGGTCATTTAAGCCGGAATTAGAATTTATTTGATCAAATATTGCCCTAAATCGTTCCTTTTGTGATTTTAGGTACTTTGGGAGTGAATTCTGGAAAAGGAAGCATTTTGGACGTTTTTGGAGCATAAAAGTGAAGAAAACGGCAAAGTCTTAATTTTTCTTGCTGGGAACAGTAGATGACGGCGTCAAGAAGGATTTGATGATGGCATCAAGAGCAGAAATACACATGAAGGCGTCAGACCTGGATCTAGGCAATCCGAGAAGATTTTTGGCAGCGAGATGACAGCGTCAGAACTTTCCTCTTGACGCCGTCACCTCATGAAATCTATATATACTTTTCTAATTTTCATTCATTAAGGGAGGAACTTGTGTGGAGAATTTTAGGGTCGAACTTTATAAACCCTAGTTCGTTTGTAACGGTATTTTCAAGGGTTTTCACCCCTTGGAACCCTTCATGTTCAATTGAGATAAGTATCCTTTCAATTCATTCAATATGTCTATGTGTTGTTTGAATATATCTTACACTTGTCTTAATTTTAACATGCTAGGCTAGATCTCTTGTGTGTTTTCTTAGATGTAATGAAACCTAGATGTTGATTATAGGTTGATTGCTTGTTTATAGTTGTAATGGATGAATGATTTCAATGTTAGGCTTAAGAAAACTGGCAGATCTCCATTATGTAGCTTGCTTGAACGTCTTAAGAAACATGAACCGATGTGTACTAGGTTTTTATGGTTCTATTTAATGCATGAGCGAATTCTAGTGATCACATGTTAGGAGCTTCTTGAAGTCTCGACATAGGAGTGAAGTAGGAGCTTATAGAATTGGGGAAGTAAGTACGCCACCCCATGATTGGTATTAAGGAATATAACCCGTCATCCACGCAACTGTAACAAGTAATTAACCTGTAAAAGATATCTAGGGAGTAGTGAAATCTAAGTAAACACAATTCTCCCATATATTGTTCACACCATACTAGTTTAATTAGTTCATTTTCATTTTTGTTATTTTATTTTGATTGCATCTTAGTTATTGGGTTAGTTGATTAGCAACTAATTCCGCCCACTCCTCTAAAAACCGAGATTTTTATTTGCTTTTATAAAATATAAAAAAATACAAAAAGAATCATCCCTCACCTCTAGACCTAGTTTTTAGGTTTTCTAATCCTAGCGACACTATTCATGAGTTGAACGATCAATCCCCCGGTACTTGTCACTATACTATACTACAACGATCAGGTACACTGCCTGGTGGAGGTTGTAAGCTTCTCGAGATCCCTCGAGAGGTAAAGCCTGGTGCAATTCCCACGCATCAAGTTTTTGGCGCCGCAGCCCGGGGAATAGTTATTGTCTAGGTTAGAATTTCTTTTTATTAGGTCTACTTGCTAGATTCCTTTCTAGTAAGATTTTATTTTTATTTTTAGGTTTTCTTTAGTTTATCTTATTTCTTCATGTTTTTGTTCGTAACTCTTTACCATCCGACATCATGGAAGGTGGTAACATCTTTGAACCCATCAACCCACCACAACAAGACCACCCACAAAACCCACCACTAGCTAACCAACCTCTTAGGCCCCGAACCCTAGGAGAGTATTCCCGACCTAGCCACCAAGGCTACCAAAACACTATTGAGCTCACTCAAGGAGCCAATGTGTCCTTCTTGCGATCCGACACCATCCGGTTGGTGCAAAGCGGATGTGCATTCCATGGACTTCGTTTCGAAGATCCAAATCAACATCTCAAGGACTTCCTTAAAATCGTAGATTCTATAGACCTTGATGTTACAACTAGATAGTCGACCCGATTACGCCTATTCCAATTCTCTCTACGTGATCAAGCTAGTCAATGGCTTGAACGTTTACCCGCGGGATCCATCACCTCATGGGATGATCTCACCACTCGTTTCCTTGCTCAATTTTTCCCACCGGGGAGAACTACCAAGCTTAGAAATGATATCTTGATGTTCCAACAACGTCAAGGTGAAACTCTATATGAAGCATGGACTCGTTTCAAGGACTTACTCCAAAAAGTCCCTCATCATGGCATAGATCTTTGGCTCCAAGTCCAAATCTTCTATGACCATATCGATCTCTCCACAAGGCGAACCATTGACCAATCAGCCGGTGGTAAGCTACGTGATCTAAGTGTGGAAGAATCATGAGAACTCATAGAAGATCTTGCTCTCTATGACAACGAAAGTTGGAATGATCCCCGTGATTTGAACAAAACGGTCAAGGCAATATCTTTGCCTTCGAACAATTTTAGCACTCCCGACCGTAGGATCATGGAACTTGAGGACCAAGTCAAGTTTCTCATGAAATCTTACGAAGCTCCTAAGCCTTCAAGCCAAGTGAATAAAATCACTTCTTCATGCGAATTTTGTAGTGGTCCCCATGACACTCGTGATTGTGTGGAACTCCCCGGAACAGCTTTTGCGGACTACGCGTCCTCGCATACCGACGAAGCGGAAGATAAGTGGTACACTTTCAAACCCGAGCCAAACCCTTACGGTGATTCCTACAACCCTTCTTGGAAAAATCACCCAAAACTTTGGTGGAAACAAAATCAAAACAATTCCTCCAATCCGCCTAATCGTTACCAACCAAACGGTCCACCCTCCAACCGTACTTTCAACCACAATCCTTCTAACAACTATGGTAGTACCAACAATCTTGAAGGATTTATGTCCAAGTTTATGGCATTTCAAGAAGCTCGCATAGCTAAGTTTGAAACCGAATTCAATCAACAAGAAACGGAGATGACCAATAAGATTGACAACTTGTTGAAAGCCCTCAACAACCAAGCGTTAACTACACCTAGGAAGGACACTAGGGACGCCAATAGCGGAATCTAAACTAAGGACCCCTCGTCATCCAAACACGTCCACTTTGTCAATGTTGTCACCGTTAAACTAATTGATAAGGAGATAGAAGAAAGTGACAAGGATGAAGTTGGAATAGAAACCGAGCCTAGGGATAAAATTAAGGAAGTTTAGGTTAATAAGGGAGAAAAGTTAGAGGAAGTAGAAAACGTAGAAGAGTACTTTGATAAGTTGCCCACCAAGGAAGAACGGGAATATCATAAGGATTTATTCAATGATCCTGAGACATCATATATCCTTGGTTCACCCCTTATTAAAATGGGAGATCCCTCTAACATCAATATACCAGGCAACATTGGGCATATGCATGTATGGAAAGCTTATATCGATCCTAGGTCTCCTATAAACATCATGAATAGGAATTATTTTAATTGGGTAATGAAGAAACAACTTGGTTATAGGATGATGCCCAACAAGAACTTGCTAAGTAACTTTGTAGGTAGAGTGAAAGGATTGCATGTGATTGTCGGAAATTTCACTTATGAGACCGATTTTATGATAGTAGAGGATACTCGTCCGGTGATTGATGCTTGCCTAAGTCAAGTAGTGTTCGGAAAACCGTTCGTTGAGGCCACTAAGATGAGTTATGATCCGACTCTAGGGATAGTTAGGTTCAAGGAAGAGAATGATGAGATTGCCTACCAAATGCCCAATAAGATTGAACAATACCGCCTCCTATCGAACGTAGAAAAGGAACACAAACAAAACAAGCGGCTTCCTATAGGAATGATGAGGATAGACGTAGAGGAGTAGAGTATGTGATGAATAGGATGCTTGGTTTCTACAAAGAATGCTTGCAACTAGGTCCGAAATACAAAACTAATATAGGAGATGACCTAGAGAGTGAAACCAACGATGAAGTCACGTAGTAACCCATGACCTTGTGTCTAGTTACAAGACTCGAAAATAAAGAAAAGCGCTTCTTTGGAGGCAACCCATGCTTTGTGTGATTTTTAATTTGTTTGATTGTTATTTGTTTCCGTATGCATCCTTTATTTTTATTGTTGGTAGATCATGTTTGAAAACTAAAATGGTGAAAATACTTTATTTTGTCGTTTGGCTTTGTCTTAACTTTATCCAAAGGTATTTCGCAAAAGATAAGTGTAAGGGGAAACCCCAAATATGTTTTTAAGAAACAAACCCGATCATGATTCTCCACAATATTAAATGAACATGTGTATTCGTATTTGTTAGAGTCAAATGCTTGTATCGAGTCATAATGATGTTTTGCAGGATTTTCCAGGAAGTAGGACAAAGTTTTTCCAGAAACTTAACATAAGGATTTCTGCAGGTCAGTTCTGACGGCGTCAGGAAGAAAACTCCTGACGGCGTCACGTGTAAAATTCTGGAAATTTTGCTAGTTTTGTTTTTCTAACGGAGTCTTAAAGTTTTTTTTGAATCTTTAGTTTTATAATCTCCAAGAAATCTGCAAACATCATTCCACAAGCATTATATCTTACCTTGTTTTCTAGGATTTGTTAGCATATATAGATTGCCGCCGATTTTAAGCAAGGTTGCCTTGTTTGTTTTCTCAGGTTTAACAGGTTATGTTTGACAAGAAGATGATTTATATTCTGGAAGGGAAGCTTTGATTGTTCATTCTCTTGGAAGAAGATCTAACCTGGTTACCATACTATCCATACCGAGCGAATCAGGGGAGTATTTGATTTCATTCTTATACCTATTTCACTTTTACATTCTTTAATTGAACATTGGGGACAATGTTCATCCTAAGTGTAAGGGGAGGGTAAATAATGATACCTCATTAGACACTCTTTCGCTTGAGTTTGTTTGTTTGATGGTAGGTGTGTAATAAAACTATGAGAAATACTTGTTAGTGTAATTTTAGCGCTAAATTTAAAATTTTTTACAACATTTAGGAGTGAAACTTTAGCCATAGCAAGCGTCTCATGGATAGGAGTCGTATGACTAGCACAAAACCGTACTATTCAGAAAAATTTTCCACCCAAATATGTGAGGTTCGCCTTTAGATTTGATAGGAAAAGCATTTACTATTAGTGCTTATGAGTGTACTGGTAGCATTTAGATTCTAGAACTTGCGTTAGTGATGCATGCCGAGACCGCTAGTGAGACTACATTCGTATAGTAGGATTTACTACATGATAAGAGGCATTAGGATCACCCTTGTGTTAAACCCGTATCATAATTACTTGACCATTTAAGTCATATTACTTGGCTAGTTAAGTCAATTAATTTTTCCCACACCATTAGCGTTGTACTCATTTTTAGTACACGAAACCCCTAGTACACCCCTCCGAGCCTATCTTTTCGTTTCTAACTTTAATCATCTTAGTTAAAGGAAGAATTTGTTACACCCCACTTAAATGTACACCCAAATCGCCTTAGCCTTCCGTGTATGCACTCATCTTTAGTGCATTATTGTTATTTGTTTAAACCCTAAGTTAATTATCTAATTGATTACATGGTTGCTGAGTCGAGTCATATCCTTGTACATATTGTTTTGGGACGATTGGGACTCATGGGTGTAGTACTATTGTTATGGAGTAATGGGGGAAGAACATCATATTATTACCCCCATATGTACGTTAATCTTAAAAGTACTCCAAGTGTTTTGATTATCTTAATTCGAGTCATTAGATTAGTTTATTATAAAGTATGTAAAAATTCAAGTGTAAGGGGAATTTTCATTCCCTATGATGTATTATTTTGGATGGTAGGGTAAAAGTGTATGCCAAAAAAAAAAAAAAAAAAAAAAATCGAAAAAAAAATTAAGAAAAAAAAAATAGAAAAAGAAAAGAGAAAAAACATACGGACTACCATCCCGTTTCATTCTATGTTCATTTTATGTTTTTGTTATTTTTCATTTATTAGCTTAAGTCGAGTCTAGTCTTGGCTTAGCAACGCCATATGGTACATTTAATTAACCAAGATTATTAACTCGCCACCAGTAAAGATTGCCTATATCCAACAAAACCGTGTATTCCATATCGCTACACCTAACGTTACAAGCCTTTGAAAGACCTCTTTGATAGTTTATCCTAGGTGCTTACGCCATGTGGTGGAGGTTTAATCCTTTCTCAAGCATATAGTAATCTATTTTGCTATGACAGGTAGTGAGAGATGTTTTCCATTTTCATATTGTGATATATACTTTATTACACCCAAGAGATGTGAGTATCTAAACACTATTTGTGAGGTGCTAGTGTATGACCTCCGTGCTTGTCTTTGGTCTTTAGTGGAACGATTATTTGTTGTAATTACTTTTATATTAGTGTTAAATGACCCCTAACTTGTATTTTGATTAGAATAAAAGCGCATGTGCTTGAGGACAAACAAATCTCAAGTGTAAAGGTATATGATGAGGCGAAAAATGATCCGTTTTTAGGGGGTCATTTAAGCCAGAATTAGAATTTATTTGATCAAATATTACCCTAAATCGTTCCTTTTGTGATTTTAGGTACTTTGGGAGTGAATTCTGGAAAAGGAAGCATTTTGGACGTTTTTGGAGCCTAAAAATGAAGAAAACGGCAAAGTCTTAATTTTTCTTGCTGGAAACAGTAGATGACGGCGTCAAGAAGGATTTGATGACGGCGTTAAGAGCTAAACGTGGTGACGGGCAAGAGCAGAAATACACATGACGGCGTCAGACCTGGATCTAGGCAATCTGATAAGATTTTTGGCGGCGAGATGATGGCGACAGAACTTTCCTCTTGACGCCGTCACCTCATGAAATCTATATATACTTTTCTAATTTTCATTCATTAAGGGAGGAACTTGTGTGGAGAATTTTAGGGTCGAACTTTATAAACCCTAGTTCGTTTGTAACAGTATTTTCAAGGGTTTTCACCCTTGAAACCCTTCATGTTCAATTGAGATAAGTATCCTTTCAATTCATTCAATATGTCTATGTGTTGTTTGAATATATCTTACACTTGTCTTAATTTTAGCATGCTAGGCTAGATCTCTTGTGTGTTTGCTTAGATGTAATGAAACCTAGATGTTGATTATAGGCTGATTGCTTGTATATAGTTGTAATGGATGAATGATTTCAATGTTAGGCTTAAGAAAACTGGCAGATCTCCATTGTGTAACTTGCTTGAATGTCTTAAGAAACGTGAACCGATGTGTACTAGGTTTTTATGGTTGTATTTAATGCATGAGCGAATTCTAGTGATCCCATGTTAGGAGCTTCTTGCAGGCTTGACATATGAGTGAAGTAGGAGCTTATAGAATTGGGGAAGTAAGTACGCCACCCCATGATTGGTATTAAGGAATATAACCCGTCATCCACGCAACTGTAACAAGTTATTAACTTGTAAAAGATATCTAGGGAGTAGTGAAATCTAAGTAAACACAATTCTCCCATATATTGTTCACACCATACTAGTTTAATTAGTTTATTTTCATTTTTGTTATTTTATTTTGATTGCATTTTAGTTATTGGGTTAGTTGATTAGCAACTAATTCCGCCCACTCCTCTAAAAATTAAGATTTTTATTTGCATTTATAAAATATAAAAAATACAAAAAGAATCATCCCTCACCTCTAGACCTAGTTTTTAGGTTTTCTAATCCTAGCGATACTATTCCTGAGTTGAACGATCAATCCCCCGGTACTTGTCACTATACTATACTACAACGATCAGGTACACTGCCTAGTGGGGGTTGTAAGCTTCTCGAGATCTCTCGAGAGGTAAAGCCTGGTGCAATTCCCACGCATCAGTTTGGTCAACAAAAGTCAATAGTCCTTGATTCCATTGATCCTTTGGTGTTGTTTGATAAGCTGAGATAGAAAGGGAAGGTCTCAGCCTATCTTAGAGATAGGCAAGCTCAGTGAGCTCCCTCTGTTCTAGTTGAGGGAGATTTGAAATGGTAACTATCTGATTTTTTTAACTGTTTCATTGAATCTGTTTAGATCTTAGTGTAGTATAGTAGTTACTGTAGTAATTAATTTAGATTGCTATTGTTGTTGTGGTACTTACTGTTGTTGAGCTTGTTTGATCCATTGGTTCATTTGTTTTAGTAGATCTGTGTTATTTAGCTATATTAGAGTATCTGTTTTATTGAGGATCTGTTTTTCTGAGTTAGTGTTGATTTGAGTCTTGTTAGTGCATATTAGAGTTATTTGACTGTTTTTTTTATCTTAGTTGTGATGATTTGTGGTTTGGATTTAATAGAAGTAGTATTGAAGTGATTAGAAGGAGTGTTTGGATTAACAAGTTTTGCTGAGATTAAGTGTTAGATAATTGGATATTATTGCATCAGTAAGTCATTTAGGTTAGTAATAGACTAAATATGACATAAAATCAGTAGGTTAGTGGTATAAAAATCAAAGAAAGCATCACTTCTCATTAACAGTTAAGAATAATAGTTATAGGCTAGTAGCATTAAAGTGATAGTTACAAATTAGATCATATTAGCTTAATCTAGTTAAATAATAGCTTAATAATACAATTTACGAGTAGAATTCAGTTGTTTAAATTGGAAATAGTCAAACTAGTAGTAGCATCAAATTAGTCAACTGTCTCAGTTTCTATGTGATTACATGCTTCTGAATTTGAACTAAATTAGAGTAGAAATTGGCTGTATCTCATAGGACTTTTGTAGATTTTAGCTTATCAGTATGGCACACTAGCTTTTCCCCATTCATCTTCTAATTTGAAGCTATTTTGGACTGCTTATTAGTGTCTGCAAGTTAAGCTCTTAGAACTAGAAAGCTGATTTGAAGTTTAGTGAGCATAAGTGATTCTGGATTTTTAGCTTGTGCTTATTTGAGTTTTCTGAGATCATTGGGAGTAGTTCAAATGTTGTATATGGTTTTGTCACTTCTTGCTTATTCTGTTTGGGGTGTGCTCATTATTTGGCTTATCATAGACTGCTTATCACAAAGTATCTGAGTTTCTGAGCTTTTTTGTGATCTGAGATTAGTATATTTGAGTATATTTGAGCATCATACATATGTGTTAAAAGTTTCATAAAGTTTGGACACAAGTGCTTATTATTAAGCACTTGTGTTAAGCTGATTTGGCCTCAATAAGCACTTCTACTGCTTATTTTCTTTTCAAAATTTTTCTCCAAGTTCGTTTGAATATTTTTGATTTTTTGTATTTTTTTCAGATTTTTCTAAGTTGATTTACTATTTTTCTTAGTTTAAATTCACTTTTTAATAAATAAAAATCAAATAAAAATAAGAAAAAGCTTAAAAGAATCAAAAAATATTTTAGATAATTCTTTTATGATATTTTAGATTTTTCAAAATCAAATTTGAATTTTTCACTTTTATTTTTACAATTTCTTTTATTTTTAATTCATTTAAAAATACAAAAATAGAAATAAATTAATAGAAAATAAATAAAAAGTCAAAAAAAAAAAAAAAATTTTTCTTTTTCTCAAAATTCTTTTTAGTTGTTTAAGATTTTTAGAAAATTGTTTCACATTTGTAGGATAAGTTTTCATTAAAAGTTACGTTTTAATTCGTACGTTACGTTTTTAAAATTACGTTTGAATTTCCGTTCTTAGAATTTAATCACTTGTGCATACATAGCTTGTACATCTTGCATAATTTGTGATTGTTTGTCATTATTTGAGTTTCTTAATCACCATTTTCACTATTCCACTTTTCACAACACGGTTTTCATGAATCGATATTCAAGATTCCATTCACACCTTCGTTGGGATACGACTCGGATGATTCGTATTTCTTGCGGATCTCCTCAATATTACTTATATATACTATAGATTGATTTGTGACCATCAATGGACAATATGGAATTATAGGAATAAGCTTTGCTTCGACTTAAAGCCAGCCCGTAAGGATATTTTACGATATGAGATAAAAATCCTATCTCACTCTTGGATCCTTAATAAAAATAGAAAACTCAATCCAACATGATTTGATTTGATCAGTAACCCTAAAATGGCTGGTACCACGTACTGCCTTGTAACTTGTTTTTTGTAAACCATCTCTTCTAGCATCTTACTAAAAAGATTTTTTAATACACATTGTTGTTCAAAAAAAACTAGCTTCACGGATTCCTTTCTTAATGCACAGAAACGAGTATATTGAAATGAAATATAATTAACTAGTCTGTAAGGACTAGAGATCCAGTGAGAAAAAAATATAAAATGAGAAGGATGATAAATAACAATAACCATACATGTGAGATGCGTCAACTTAAATTAGATGCGTCTCTATTCATTTAGATGCATCTAAATTAATTTCGAAAGTGATTTTGAAGTGAAAATGACAAAAAGTAGTATTAGCAACAAATTTGACTCGCATGGACGAAAAATACATAGGTTTCGCCTAACTTAATGAAATACATCTAAAATATGTATATGTATCTGATATTTCGCTAGAATATATTATGGTGCATCTAAAAGATTAGGGATGCATATAATTCAAGTCGGCGTATCTCTAATTTGTGGTTATAATTATTTATCATCATTCTCATTTTAACATTTCTTCTCATTTGATCCTAAGTCTGTAAGTATTTATATATTATAGTTACTCATACATTTTGTCACTTGTAGAAACTTGATTATTTTTAAAGCGACAAATTTCACTAAAATTGATCTAGCAAAGAGCCCAAAAAGAAGATTACACAAGAATGGTACAAGCTTTGATTGGCTCGACAACCCAATCAACCTACATCAGTTTGATTATCTTGACTATAGGAAGAAACCTGAGTGTAAAAGTAACTTAATTTCTTTTTTAATGATGTATTTGTTTTGTGTCAAAACAAACACGATTACGGTATCACCAAATAATCCATTAGTTTTACATACTTAAATCTATGAAATGTCATAGGCCGGGGGTTCAAGTGTTGTGCAAGTAATGTCGTCGCATTGGAACTCTATCTAAAAGGGGCACATTTTTTTGGCTACACGTTAGATATTAAACATACACGAGTTACATAATTTACATGCAATATCTCTTTAATTTACAAGTGTAATAGAGATTCCGGTTGTTATTGCATAGGCCACCAAAAACTTAGTGAAATACCCGTAATTGCAAATGAAAAGTGACATCCTCACCAAGTGTCACTAATAAACAAAAGAGAATAATATATTATTTCTGATTAATAAAAAAATAGTTATTGACTTATACTTTTATTAGCTATAAAGAGGAAAAATAGGGTAGGATCAAATGAAGTAATAGGCTCACTTTCTCCGCGTTTCCTAAGGCTCGGCTCATGGGGGATATCTCTCTCTCTCACAGTCTACTTCTGTTGACACCATCTTTATATGCTTCTTGTTATTATACCTGTTTTTTACCCTTAAAAACCGATCACATGAAAGCCTAAAGATTGCCTTTTATTATTTTTAGTTTTTTTAATTTTCAGTATAGTTATGACAGTTTATTTATTTATACCCGCCTACTTTTTATTCCAAGAGTTTTCACTATAACTTCTGATTTCTGGGAAATCCTAAGTCACATATTTATCCAAGAAACATTAATCCATCCTTTCAATTTTTTTTGAAAATACAAGAAAAGCATTTATAGTTGTCTTATCCATTTAAAATCCCATTAAAGTCTAATTTTATTCAACAACAAAGATTTCACCTTCCTTTTACTCTCAAATGATTTAAACTTTCTTTTTTTCTTGAAAACCCTAAAAAACCTCATTAATTATCTACCTTTACTCACCAAGAAAGAAACAGCAATAAAACACATACACTTGAAAGAACACAACAGTGTAGGCTGACACTACTGTGAAACAGGTAGCTAGACATTTTGTATGTAAGATAATTAGTCTCTTCTGTCCCTTCAATTTTAAGGGAAGTAGCATAATATTATAAAGGTGACCAAACATCACTCAAAACCCTTTTGTAACTTTATTTTTTGTCTTTTTGGGTCAATAATTTTGAGGTCCACCTTTTTCCTACATTTCATATATCTACTATTACTTCACACTGTTTCACTTTAAAGAAACCAATACTATAGAGAAAGTGTGTCTATTTGTGGGTGTATGTGAGAGAGAGTGAGAAAATAGAATAGAAGAGTTTGACCGAAGAGATCGAGGCCATCATCATATCTTTCCTTCTCTCTTTACTCCTAACTTCCAAGAAGAGTATAGAATTCAGGTTGTTATTTTCTTCCACTTGTAAAATCTCATCTATACTTTCTTACTATAGAATTGGTCTTTAGTTCAAATTATTTGTGATTAAGTGGCTTGGGGTCTTCCTAAATAGTTATTATTTTCTTCTTTTGTTGAACTATTACTTCTAATGTAGTACATCATTTAAGTGTCAATCGTGTCGTGTCTGATCGGGTGATCTCATCGTTTTCTTTGTATGTACATTTCCACTAAAGATTAACAACTTTTTTTGGAAAGAAAATGCATAGAACCGTCTCTCTTTTTTATATATATAGCTTCCAATTGAAAATTCACATTTCATCTAGTGCATTTTAGTAAAACTTCAAATCTTAGAGAATTTTGATATATTGTATACATATATGATGAATCATAGTTCTTTATCAATTTATAAATTTTTGACTATTTTAAAAAATATAATATGTATATATAAATTATTGTGCAAAAAAGTCATCAATAATTGTTATCCCAAGAAGCATTACAAATCTAAGCCCTCAAAACCCTCGTCTTGAAAGAACAACTTCTCTTCACTTTCACGAGATCCAATCTTCTAAGCTTCTCTTCAATTCTACTTCCAAATCACACTCTTCATACTTTATATTTGTACTCATTTTTCTCCCATATTTCCTAGTTTTTCTCCACACGAGTTAACTCATTCATCGGAGTTAACTCGTTTGTTCAGAGAAAGTTTCTTTAAAACCATCAAGATCTAAACCTTATTTATTGGTGTGCTTAAGGGTTTTCCTAATTATATAAGAAAGTTTTGGTAAATAAAAAACAAATCAGATCTAATCATATTGTAAGTATGTATTTCAGTTTAAATTTTGAAAGTCTATGTAATCTACTTGATCACAAACAATTGAATAAATAACTCATCTTTTTTTTTTTTTTTTTTTTTTTTTTTTTTTTTTTTTTTTTTTTTTTTTTGTTTTTTTGTTTTAAACGATTTTACCATACTAGATTCATCAAGCTTTTTTAAATAAGCTTTTTGGAGTATCTTTTAGTGTCCAAATGCTAGTTCTTTCTTGATATATATGATAGTGACTTAGTTTTATTCTAATGTTTGATAATTTTACCAGGGAAGCATAATTCAAGTAAATTGGAGCAAGAACTATTGAGAAACAAAATGGCATCATCCTCAAATTCACCATGTGCAGCTTGCAAGTTTTTACGGCGAAAATGCCAACCAGAATGTGTTTTTGCACCCTACTTCCCACCAGACCAGCCTCAAAAATTTGCTAATGTTCACAAAGTGTTTGGAGCAAGCAACGTGACCAAGCTTCTAAACGAACTCCACCCTCACCAACGCGAAGATGCAGTGAACTCACTAGCTTACGAAGCTGATATGCGCCTTAGGGATCCGGTTTACGGGTGTGTTGGTGTCATTTCACTCCTCCAACACCAACTACGCCAGCTTCAAATGGATCTTACCTATGCAAAGTCCGAGCTTTCCAAGTTCCAAAACCATAACTTGAGCGGCACTACTGCTCAAGGACTTATTGCTGCGGCTGCTGCTGCAGCCGCAGCAACACACCACCAAACCCTAGGAAATAACTTGATTTCCTGTTGTTCTGGTGGTGTCACCAGAGACAATCTATACCACCAACACCAACAGTTTTTCTCACCTAGAGATCAACAAACATCCATTATTAGGGCGTTTGATATCAACAATAATTACGATACCACCGCCGGTGTTCTTGCAATGAATATATCCAGCGGTGGTATCGGCCAACACCCACAATTCCAACAACCACGAGGCGCTGGCAGCGATGATCGGCCTACAACTATCGACCCTTCTTAGGGTTTCTAAGGTAATTAATCATCTATAAGTATCTTGTTTGTGGTGTTTTTAATTTAATTATTGCTTCATTGTAATAATAGTACATGATATTACTCCATGCTATCATAATTTTAAGATTATACGTGAAACTTCATATAATTATACCATAAGTTTTGTTTTTGCTCATTTGATGTTTCTTGATATTATTGTTTGAACATTATTTTGCTGCAAAATGGAAGGAGATCAGGAGATGGGGACATGTACACAGTAACTTATTTCTTCTAGCTGTTTCATTTCACATAACTTCAAAGTTGTTTAGTATAGAAATGCTTGTATTTTTTTGTTTGGTTTCTCCAATACCAACTACTATTTTGTGTGATGAAAACTAGGTGTAATGATTACACCTATGGTCTATTTCCTGGTTTATAGAAGTAAGATGGTCAAATTTATTGTTACTATTTATTTCTCCATGGTCATATTTATATTTATTTTTTGGAAGCAAGGAATAATATTATACATGATTAACCATAAGTTGACAGATATCTTATAGGCTGATATAATTCGAGCTAAAATTTACTTGGTTTATGACTTTGACCGAGTTTAGATTTGTATAAAGAAATAAGCTCAAAATGTAGATCAAATTTTTTTAAGGCATGTGCATGTTATAACTTCTAATCGAGCTCTTTTTATCAAGGACCATAGTAACTATTGATACTTTTGAGATATTTGAGCTCAAACTTTCTTAATTGAGCTTGTTATAACATGAAATAACGATTGAGATGATTGAAAATTCTTTGTGAACTTGTTCACTTTTTAATTTGACATGGTTAGAATGGATTTTAGACCCCGTAAAGCTTGTACTAGTATCGGGTAGGTGCTATTTTTCTCTCATAATCATTCCTAGCTCCTCTCTAGTTTTTGACAACATATATGCTAATTTCTATTTTTAATAAAAACTGACACAAGTGATTAGAGTATATATTCATAGGGAAAGTATCTAGTATGGGGAAAGTATCTAGTGAGAAGAATAATTAAAATGAGAATAATGAGAAGTAATTATAATTGCATATTTAAATGAGGAGAAAAAATTTGAAGGAAGATAATGCATCTATTTTTTATTTTTTTATGTGCATTTGAAATGTGTGGTTATAGTTAATTTTCATCATTCTGATTTTAATTATTCTTCTCATTTAATTCTAACTCTGTATTCATAAGCCGAAAGAGGAGGAACCGTGGTTGGTAAAAAAAAATGTTTATGTTATAGATTATTTCCTTCAATTCATTCCTTGAAAAGTAGTAGAACAAAATGTACAGACCTTCCAATCGTTGATAAACCCTAATATTCTTTCACGCGGTCATCAATAGTCAAGTCACCATATATTTAAATGCTTTATGACTTTGAGAGATTTTATCCTTACATCATTTAAGTTAGAGGTGAAAAATTGTATGGACAAAAAAGCTACTGCAATGAAACGGATTTATATAGATTAAACACAAAAAGCATTTAACTGTTTGTATTTAAATGTTTTGTGGTAAAAATAATTTTTTTACGACAAGGAGAATATATTAAAAAGTAAAAAACACTAGCAAGAAACTAAAAAGAATTACGAATGATGTAACATTACAAAGATCACAACTCCACTGTATCCAAGTATCCAGTTAGGGTATTCTCTTTTTCCTACTAGAAATCCAGTTAAAAGATGAAATTTTTACATTGTCAAGGATAAGTTTTGTGGCAAGTAGTTAATTAAAAATGCTTTTAGCAAGTCTTGCACATATGTAATCACTTTGAAAACATGCATGTTAATATGATCAACTCTTAACAAAAATATGCATCCTTTCTTAAAGTTGGTATGTGAAATGATATAATATTGGCTCTTGCATGGCTAGTAATGTTCTCATTTAGACATTCTTTCCATGTGAGCGAATGTCTAATGAATATGCATTATGATGATTCGTGTTATTGGTATATACGTCCTTGTAGCGATGATTCAGTTTTGGTTTTCATTCTTATATATATTGATTCGTATTAATTTGAAAAACATATAAAGACCTATAAAAGTGTCCAGATTTCACAGGTCATGAACCCTCATATACATATCTACTTGATATGATAGCAAGTGTACTGGACATGCATAGAATCATATGGGTATGTTGTTTCGGTTAGACTTCTTAAAGATAAACACAGTAAATTAAACCACTTAATTTCAAAGTAAACTTGTTTAACCAATAACTATGCACAATGGATGCACAATCACTGCCTAGCTAGCACGGCGTTGTGTTGCTCTTACATCAACATCGTAGCAATTGTCAAGTTTACCATGCATCATCCCACTTTTACAACAACACGTGTGTGAAAGCCATCCCACAAAACACCCAACGAGTGTACGAGTGGTTCGATTGGATTTATGATCCGATTGCTTCTTGTATGATCAGTTCATTGTTATTGTTTCCTTTGTCTAGCTTCTTGCTAGTTTATTCAAAGTTCTCTCGCACTCGTGGATTCTCCATGGGAACAAGAGAGTTAATCAAATTTGGATCGAGAGTGGTTAGCTGATCCATTGTCATCTTGTATGCCCTTTCAATTTCATTGTAATTTTCTACCTTTTTGCTAGCTTGTTATCAACTAAAGGCCGTTAAGAAAATATATGGCCCTTCAAAACCTAACCATCCAACGTGACAAACCCCTCATGCAGTTGCTTACTTTGTTATTGTTTTGATAAAATCTCATCACGCAAAGATCATGCACATTTTCATGTAACGGAAAGATATTAAACATTTTAATTTCACACGAAGATATAAACACCATTTATCATGTAGATCACAAGATGCACTGTTCCTATTGTAGAAACTTGTATTACTTGATAAATTAATAGTCTATACAAGCGTACATATTCAAACAAATGAAAAGAAGCCTAACTTGCTAGACGGGATAAATTGGCCTAAACAGTAGGCCTTTATTGACTCACAATGATGCAGCGAAAAACATTGAGAGTTTGTCAGAAAAAAAAGAAAACGCGAGCCACACTGTGGCTTGGTAAATATATCTTCGATAAGTAAAGTAGACGGAACAAACATCAAATAGATGGATGGTGCCAGCCTGAAGATGGTGACGAGTGAAATGATCGACGATCAATCTCTACATGCTTGGTTGTTTCATGAAAAATCGTGTTGCGCGCAATATGAATAGCACTACGATTATCACAAGATAATGGAGTAGGACTAGTAATATGAACACCCATGTCTGCAACTAACCAACATAGCCAAACAATCTCGCTAGTAATCAAATCCATGGTACGATACTCGGTTTTAATAGAAGATCTTGCAAGACTATCTTATTTCTTACTCTTCTACGAGTTAAGCGAATCTTCATGAAAAACAAAAAACCCGGTCGTAGAGTTGCGAGAACAGAATGACCAACCCAACCAGTATGAATATAAGCACACAAGTTTAAAGATGATGTGAAAGGAAACAAGAGTGTCAGAAACTGAGTACCTCGAGGATATCGAAAAATCTGTAAAACAACAAGCCCAATAAACTGTAGTGGGACCATCAACAAACTAACTAACAATGTGGATAGCATAAGCAATATTTGAGCGAGTCATTGTAAGATACACCAAACTCCCAACAATAGTGCGATATAAACTAGGATCAGACAAAAGATCACCATATGTAGGAGTATATTTTGCTTTAGCGTCAAAAGGAATGTCAAATAAAAAATATAGTTGGACTGAGATAAAAGATAACCTTTCGGTGATAAAATAACCTCAATACCAAAAAAATAACACAGTATACCCAAATCTTTCATAGCAAACCGATGAAATATCTTGGCCTTTAATAATTCAGTTCCATCACAATCGACACCAGTAATAATCATATCATCAATATATGAGGATAACATAATACGTTCAACATTTGAACGTTTAAAAAGTAATGGAAAATCATGATGGCTAGAGACATAATCAAGTAAAGTAACAACTAAGGAAAACTTCTCATACCAAGCACGTGATGCTTGTTTGAGACCATAAAAAGCTTTTTGGAGCTTACATACTTCACCTGAATGATGAGAAACACCATGAAGGTGGTGTCATATGAACTTCTTCATTAAAGTCACCATTTAAAAGGCATTATTGACATCCATTGGAGATATTTTCTATTGACGGCTAGAAGCGACTGTAATCAAAGTTCAGACAGTTATCACTTTTACAACAAGAGAAGTGTATCTTCATAATCCATACCATACTTTTAAATGTAACATTTAGCAACAAGTCAAGCCTTATATATTTCAATAGACCTATAAAATTTGGTTTTAATCATATAGAGCCAAGAATAGCCAATAGCATCCTTGCCTGCTCATAAATTTACCAAGTCCTACGTGTGAGTCTGATACTATGCAGCAAGTTCCTCGGCCATAGCACCATGCCAAAATGGATCATAGATAGCTTCTTTATAGGACACAGGCTCATGAAGACTGTGTACAGAAGCAACAAAAGAAGCAAAAGAGCTAGTGATGCGGCAGATTGCAACCCCGAAGTTTTACAATCCTCCTAGGCATAGTATCTAATCATTGTAGTGTAGTATAGGCAAGACTCTTGGGATTGATCATTCTCTAGGGGGAAAATGAGATATGCTCTAAGTGTATTTCGGACTAAGTCTAAGGGTGAAGAGATTATTATTTTTGGTATTTTTAAATTTTTAAAAGCAAGTAAAAATCTTGGGTTTAAAGGGGGTTGTGTATTTTAACTACTAATTAACTTAAAATGCAAGAAAAATAAAAGTGGCGTGAACTTCTTATACGAGGAAAAATTTATTTACCTAGAGTTTTACTACTTCATAGTCGTTTCGTCCTAGTTTACCATATTGTCACTTCCTTTTCTAATGCAATGTCGAGTATTCGTTATTACTTATTGCGGGTTGGTCAACCTCACATATATGAACTAGCGTAAGTAAGTGACGTCTATCTCAGTGTCAATAACCCACCCAATAACTAATTCACGCAATAAATTGAAATGATTTGTGTGCAAGTAACACAACGGCTTTCACACTTGCCTTCACAGAAATGCCGACGGGTCACACCCTGTATACTAAACAGAACATGCAAGCAGAAATAAGAAACAAAGAAGAGAAAATGAAAATTCGGAAGTATTTTCATGGGAAGTGAAAATATGGCAATTTTCATTAAAGGGGTTAAACGGTAATTACTCAAAGTCTAATATTCATTAAGGATGAATATTAGAGGGTTATTAATGACAAAAGACAAAACATAATCTCCTTAGGGATATGTTGGTTGACTGAAATCCTTAAAGGGATGGGATTGACTTCTTGTCAAACTAGATTTCTTGTCCTACAAGTATTCTAGAATGTTTCCTAGAAGCCTATAAATACAAAGGATTCCTAAGGCATTCACAGAATTCCTCCTAGCCCTAACAGGGTCGAAATTTCTCTCCCCTTCTCTTTCTCCATAATCGTCGACCAAAGGGTTTCCTAAACCCTTAGTTATACATGTGTAATACTTGTGGATACCTGACGCCATCCAAGTGGCGATCAACCCTAAAACCCTAAGGATTGATCGATCGAAGCATCAAGAATAAAGAAGAAGGCAATTTCGTGCGTGTTTTATACGACATGCGAGTAACCACCAAAACCCTACATAAATACCCTTCGTAGCTAATACTCTAAGACATAAGTATTAACTAGACACGTTTTAGTGGACATTCAAGTTAACCAATTTTCCAACTCCTAACATACACACCATTGATAAGAGACAATAAACAAGTAATCAATAACTAGGTCTCATGCAATCCTAAGTCAACAGTAATTAATTTAGCCTATCATAGTAATAGAGAAATAGGCAATAGAATTAATCAAACAATTAAGATGAAACATGATTGAATGATTGATTACATAATTTATCTCAATAACACATGAGGTCTTCGATGACCAAAATGGCCTACAAAACTGATGGAAATCGACTAGGGTACGGTTCAGGTATGAAAGTTCCTCCAAAGTTACACATACAATAATGAAAAATATGCGTTTGTATTTATAGATTTCAAGATGTGATGCCATCACTATAATGATCAAATATACACCTCATCAACTAGTATAACAAGAGTAAATAAAATCATCTTTTTAGTGGATGATGTGCCTGTCATTGTCTATATTTTATTATCAAGTTTTAAATTTAAATTTTGCTGGACTGTCCTATAGACAAACATTAATGGGCAGTATACCAATCAGATGTAGCCAGTGGGGTAAGTGTGAGGTCGTTCTCAGGAGCAGTGTTGTTTAGAATTAACCTAGTGTATTTTACAAATAAAAAGGGCATTTGATTTTGAGTTTAATTAAACTACTAAAACAAGAAAAGTAAATTGACTAATTAAAATAATTAAACTATTAAGGGTGTGATCAATAAACTAGAAGATAGTGCTAGCCATGTTAGTTTTATTATATTCATTTAGTTATTCGTTTACTCGTACAACGATTCAATGAAAAGCATTAGTGATATAAGAAACAAAAAGACAAGTAAATGTAAACTAAGTCAGATTTCTCTGCACTATAGTTCTATACATGCAGCCTATATCCCTAAAGCAAATTATAGGTCTACACAGTTATAAGCATGCATTAAGTGGTGTTAATACAAATATCGTTTATAAACGTTATTTATATTTTACGATCTTTGCTAATATTTTGTTGTAGACAAAGTATAAACTTTATTTTCTAGCAAAGTATAACTATAGTATAAGTCTCACATATAGAAACTTTATTCATAAAGTTAACATTACATTTGCAACATGATTCATTGTTTATCTAACAACGTTGATAGCATATTAAATGTCAAAACATATTTAGTAAGTTTTACTAAATATTGTGTCTTCTTGAGTTATATGTCTTCAAACATCATTAGTAACTCAATTACTTAGTAAAATCACATCATACAAACATTAGTCCAAGTTGCTACAAAAATACTTTTACAAGTTCACTTTCATATTAGTAAAAGTCTAAAATTGAAAATATACATCTACATCATGCATTGCATCATACATGTCTTGTCAAAGCTCTTTGGCAATCTTTGACTAAGATCTCATGCATATCTTAGTCATATTCTCACTCAACATATCTTACAAGTTGACTTTGAATGTTCTTGATTAGACTTGTCAAAGATATGGAAAGATTTCTTTGAAGGTACTCTGTCAGCTCTGGCGGAACCTTGGGAATACAAGGGCGGAACCCTTGATTTGGTTCCGCCTGATCCGTGGCCTAGTTGTTTGGTTTTTCCTATAAATAGCAAGCCACATCTAAGAAATCCTTCATCACTTTTAGATATACTATACACATACACTCTCATTTCTATCATTTAACTCAGTAGCATCTCATTTGTGTGATTCTCTTTTGTATCAAAGAAGTCCACGAGTTCATCAGAAAAGATTACAAGCTCCAACACAACGTTGCAAGTCTTGATAGCTTTGCATTGTGTAAACTCTTATAGTTTATACATCATTTGTTTGTATATTATCTATAGTGATCGGTTAGTATTTTAGTCCTCAAAATACATAGAGTGCCGGGAGTGGTTGTACCCTTGTAAAAGAACTCGACATCTAGCTTAGTGTTGGTAAAATTGTATAGGCGACGTTAGGTTGGTTCTATGTTGAACTTGAACCCGGTATTTAGCTTTGTACCGGATAAAGTGTAAGCGAGGATTGTAAGGTTTTCTCCACCGATGAAAGGAGCTTGTTGACTAGTGAAGGATACTCTCGAGTTGGATACTCGGGGCGTGGAGTAGGGCAAGGAAAAAGAGTCCTTGTAGCCGAACCACGATAAACATTCGTGTTGTGGTTTGATCGTTTCTTACTTTACTCTTGCACATTACTTATTGCTTATTAGTTTTGATTGTTGTTTACACATAAAGCTAACAAAGTAAATGAAGATAAAAAACGGTAAACTATTCAACACCCCTTCTAGTTTTCCACAATTAGCATCAAGAGCTACGTTACTCAAGATCTTTAAAATATATTGTACTTTAGAACTTGGATCGATCCATGGATTTTGAAAATCTCAAAGAAGGGCAAGCTACATAAAGACCACCGCTATTTCAAAAAGAAAATTTTCTTGAATGGAAAAATAAATTTGAAAACTATGTAAGATCAATAGATCAAGATCTTTGGCATATTATTTCCATTGGTGATTTTAAACCAACAAAAACAAGTTTTGAAAATCTTTGGTGATTATCTCAAAATTGACAAAAACATTAAAGCTAAAATAATAATCTGTAAAGCTTTACCAAGAATTGAATATGAAATAGTGTATTTTTGTCAAACGGCTAATGATATTTGAAAATATCTTTCAAACTTTTATCAAGAAATATGTCATGTCAAGGATGATCAATTTGATCTTACATATGAGTTATAAATCTTAGAAAAACTAATTGATAGACACTTAGTTGAAATAAATACAAGTGCTACGAGTTTAAATATTTTTAATGAAGGTATTAGCGACGAAGAAAATATGTGTCAAGCCCAAAAAAAACTCACTTACGAATCATGGAGTGACACGGACAAAGAGGTTAACAACTATCCAGTTTGTGATTGTCAAATAGATAAAACTACAAGAAAGGCACAACTTGAAACCGGACATTTTTGCTTTGACACATTCATCTTAGAATTCTCTAAACTAGAAAATGAGTCTACATATTTTAGTAACATGAACCTAAAAACAATCTTAACAATGAACCTCAAGTCTTCTTGAGAACAATTTTGAAAAAGAATTAATGTTAGATGATAAAATGTCTAGGCTAGAGAATAATGTTGAGATTGATCTAGAATGCAAAATATGTCTAGACTACAAACATGAAATTAAAAGACAAAATGAAAATGAAAAAATGTAGCTAAATTTGAAGAAAGTTCAAAATCTCTTGAAAACCTATTAAATAGTCAAAAGTTATTTAAAGATAAAACCAGGTTAGGATTTAACTCAAATACACCAGCAACGAGTAAGTCAAAACAAATAATGTTTGTGAAGCCTAGGAGAGAAATTTAGAAACAACTCATTCTTCAAAGTGAGTGATAAAAAGTCAAAGAATATAAATGTTCTTATACTTCGTGACATCAATTTTATCATGTGCCGTTAAATATGTTTGACTAACCACATCGGATTTTTGAGTATTTGAGTATCCAAGCTTTTCTACAAGAACGGATGATATGCACAATGATGTCATTCTTGGTAGCCTCTCTATGTAACTCAAAAGGTACAATCTCTTTTAACTCACTAAATATTGTTTCTTGTTTAAGATTGATCTTTCGGAGTATTAGTCGTCGATATCATAAGTAGTGTGTTCTCCTAGTTGGTCTTAACAGTAATTGGAACCACTATGGTCAAAGAACTTTCACATGACAACATTTGGGAGACATATGGTGTTTCATTTCTTTAAACTCTTGAGAATAGACAATTGAGTGAGACTCACTTAATACTTGTCTACTAGTGAGCTAACTAAAGAATCTCTTAAGTGATAAGTTGACCAATACGTTTGTGATGCTTGCAAATTTGATACTCCACAAAAGTTTTAATATAACACCTTCTTGATACAACAACTAATATTTCAAATCGTGTCTCTATTCGACCACTCTTAAATAAAAATCCATATGAATAAAACAAAGATAAATAACGTATAGTTTAAAGTATTTGGGAGTAAATGCTTTGTACTTAACATCAAAGAGTATTGATGAGTGTGTAAATACTCATCATTTTTACCATTTCTGAGCTGTCAAAACATCCAAAAACACTCAATAATGAATCAAAATAGTGAAAATATCCCAGGAAAGTGTTTTACATGTCTCAAATGCAAAAATACCAAAAACAGATGAAAAACGCACAAAGTTTGCATAATTGGCAGTTTCAGTCCCCCAACTTTCAAAAGTTGTCAAATCTAGTCCCTGGTCATTCTAAAAACTTGAAAAAGTCACCAAAGGCCCTTATAAGTCAAAAAGTTACATAATTAGTCCTTTGGTGAAAAGTTTCACAAAATGTCAAGTTTAGTCCCTAAACTTTAAAAATTGTCAAAAATGGTCCCTGGGATATGAAAAACTTTGAGAAAAATAAATTTTGTCCTTGCACTAACCTTTTATGACAGGATTGGTCCTTGGTGGAAAGTTTGGTGAAAATTACACAAATGGTCCCTGAAGTTTGAAAGTTTGACGGTTTCAGTCTCTGGTGAAAAATAAATTGAAAAAATCATTCCAGGGCCTTGTACTATTCACATATGGCAAATTACATCCTTGAAATACTTTGGAAAGTTGCCAAAACCTCACCCCTCAACTTTCGTTAAATTACAAAAAAAGGTCCTTGTGAAACACTTAACCAAACCGGACCCTTAAATATTATTACCCAAAAAAAAAAAAAAAAAAAAAAAAAAACCAAACCCAATCCACCAAAAGCCCACCCTTAACCCCAAGCCCAATCCTTAGCCCACTTTACACCCTAAACCGTTTTAAATAATCCCCCTCGGTCAAACCCAGTCAACCCCCCCCCCCCCAAAACCGCCAAACCACCCTTCTTCTCCCCTGGTATTGCCCACCACCACCACCACCACTTGCAGAGGTCATCATCACATCCCCACCCCCTACACCTACCCAAGCTACCCATAATAAATGCCCCTTCCCCAGTGCACGCTATCAGAAGCAATTTGCAAAAATGTTTTTTCCCGCCAAAACACGTGTAAGCTTGTGAGTGGACCAACAAAGCCAGAAAAAGGTGGGAAGTGACCAGAGATGCTCAGGGAACCCTAATATTGGGCTATAAAAGGCAGAGAGATGCAAGAGGAAGACTTGTCTAGTTTTTTAGCATAATTGTAATCGTATAAGTCTTTTTAGTAATTATAGTGTAGTAAAAAGCTTTTAAGCAATTGTAGAAGTTAATTCAGTGTATTGTTCATCTTTTCAAATTAATATAAGCAAGTTTATTCAACTTATTTGGTTTATGCAAGTTTCAAGTGTCTTGTATTAATCTGAGTCCTAGGCTGCTAGTATTGAGTGTGAATCATGGACTGAGTTAAGATCACATAAGCTCCAATAAGCTTATCAAAGCTTTAGAGATTCTAAAATTCAGTATAATAGAAGAAAACTAAAAAATTACAAAAAAGTCAACTATGGTCAACTGTGTTGTTTGATTGATTGTTTTCAGGTTGAAGAAGGAATTGTGATCAAAAGTGGAGCTGGATATAGCCTATCTAAAGATAGGCATCATTGGAAAATCCCTTGTTCATGCTAGGGATAAGTTGTAAGAGTTGCTCAATTTTGAAATTCCTCTCAAAATTTGATAACTGATGATCTGTGTAGCTTGCTTAAATTTCTGTGTTTCTTTGTGTTTATTAAGTGCTAGTAGTTAAGATTGTGATTTAAAGTAGGAGTTTGTAGTCAAGTTTTCTCTATTCACTCATTATCTTTGTTTTTGACTGCCATTGTAGCTAGTATAGCATAATCTTGTGTAGTAGTCATCATTATCTGTGTTTCTGTGATTAAATAGGTCTAACACATTAGATTACAAGCTAAATTGGTAATTCCCTCAGTTAAATCTAGTGCTAGTTTTATAAAAATCAAAACAGTTGAACCTTAAGGTGTGTTTGGCATAGCTAAGTGCTATCTGTTCCTATGAGCTATTGTTGTTACTTTTAGTTGTGGTAGTTTAATTTAGGATAATATAGCTCAGTCTAGTCATAAAATCAAGTAGTATTCTGATAAAAAGTCAATATCACTCTCAATCCTTTATAATCTGTGAACTGATAGGTTTTATAGCTCTAATTCTTTCTAAATCAGTGCATAAGTAGTTAAGATCACTTAATTTCATTTCCTTTTAACCTAGTATATCATAACTAGTCATTGGAAGTCATTTAGAATTCACAAAAGTCAAAGTATACCAAAATCTTTAAAAGTCAAAAAGTTTTCTCAATTAATTTGCACCAACTTTGGTGATCTGTAACTAGCATGATACAAGGATTTAGGACTTGAGATTTTACAAGATTATTCTCCACCAGCTTGTTAATTTTTAGGATTTTTCTCATAATTTATGGAATTTGTTTAGTGGGTCCCACCAAGCCCCAAATTGAGTTGCAGGGCAAGAGTCTGCCCTGTGCACAACAGACCTCCACCACACCACCAACTTTGGTGGTGGTTGTAGACCACCTCAGTGGGCCCTAGGGGTTCCAGTTGACTTTTTCCAACCCCCCCCCCCCCTACCAGGGAGTGTGGATTGACCATCTGTTTGACCTTAAACCCAGTGGACCCCACTTAGAATTAGCCATAAAGTCTGTCCCATAATCTGAGTGAAACTCAGATTTGCTGATTGCTTATTTGGACTTACTCAGCTTATTTGAGATCAAATGTTGTTGTTTCTGGCTTATTTGTGATTATTAAGCTTGTTGATACTCATTTTCACCATTGTGGACCCCACCTTCACTCATTTGACCACACAGTCAACATAAGTCAACTGTGTAAGCCAAGGGGGTGCTTATAGCTTATTTATAAGTTATTTGAAAAGTGTTTTCACAAAAGTTCTTTATTTTCATTAGTAAAACAAGTCTGTAAAAGAAAAATCCAAAAAATCCAAAGTTAAAATAAGTGATAGTTTCTATTTAATTCAACTTAATTTTAATTTTCATTTTTAGATTTTAATTAAGTACCTAGTGTTTTTATATTTTTATTAAATACCTTATATAGTAAAGTAATTTTGATAATTTTTTCAGATTTTTATTCTGTCATTTAGTATTAATTAGATTTAATTTTAGTTTTCTTGTTTATTAATTAATATTAAGTAATAAATCTCATATTTAGTTTTTATAAAGTAAAACTTAGTTTTTATATTTTTCCTAGATCTAATATAGTATAATATACTTTTAGAAAATATAATTTTGAATTCTACTGTTCATTTTCCATTTCTCTTATTTA
Source organism: Artemisia argyi (assembly GCA_030686995.1). Classification (NCBI taxonomy): domain Eukaryota; kingdom Viridiplantae; phylum Streptophyta; class Magnoliopsida; order Asterales; family Asteraceae; genus Artemisia; species Artemisia argyi. The sequence continues at coordinate 362,451 of JARVZY010002218.1, forward strand.
ATTTGTTTAAATTAGAATTAAAGTAATTAAAAGGTAAATAATTAGTAGTTTAATCTTAAAACATAATTTTTAGAGTTTTTATAATTTTTTAGGATTCCTGTGATGGTTAAGTAATTTTATAAATGTTCTTGTAATTTTCTAAGTTAATTTAGTATTAATATTAATTAAAAGTAGTTTAATTAAGTTAAATAGTTTTCAATTTATAAAAAACCCATAAAAAGACAAAAATATTTATTTTCATTTTTTATACTTTCTTCAAGTTCTAATTTAGGTTTAGAAAATATTTTTGCAACTTTTTAGTTTAATTTGTAATAGTTATAATTTTTAGTTAATTTAAATTAGATTTTAATTTAGATTTTAAATAGTTTAATTAATTAAATAATATTTAAATAGTATTTTAATCATTTTTATAATTTCATTTTCATTTTTAATTTTAAGTTTTAAAAATTGTCAAAAGCACCCCCTGTAGTTTGATAAATACCAAAATCCCATTTTTTTCAGTCCGATTGCGTAAATCTAAATTGTGAATACGTGCATATATCTGTATACCTGATTTTTGTGAATATTATATCTGTGTACAAATACCAAAATAACAGTAGCAATATCATTCCCACATCATCTGGCTACTGTCCTCAGTGCCACTTTCTCATAAACGATTTCCAAAAACACCATTTCGATCTCGCTGGGACTTTAACGACCCGGGAAAACACTACACTATCACCGGAGTATTGATTCTAGGCTGTCTTTGACTTGTTGACCTTGGTCAATAATATCTGACGGTTTAGACCCAATCAAGTATCTCATCAAATAATAGCAAACCTTATATTGTTTTTAACAAATAAATCTTAAGAGTCGAGTAATAGTTGAATATAACATTCGACAAAAGTCCACCTCCTTCTAAGACATCACCTTTGGTAGATGATGACTTAGTCGAAAGTCAAATAATGGTAAAAACAAGAACGCTTGGATAATGACAAGGAAAATGAACTATTAAAAATTTTTAATCTAAAAGACATCCATTAGATAGTGTCATTAGTGGAAGAACATTAAGAACAAAAGTTCAAAATGTATGTAATGTCTTTCACCGTGAGTCAAACATTATAGACAAATTCATAAATCATGGGTCATAATTAGGATAAAAACAAATTTGATAAAAATGATCGTTGGACTTTAGCTCCTCAACCAAAGAGTCAAACCATTATTGGAACAAAATGGACCTTTCTAAATAAATGAAGTTTACGTAGTGTCAAGAAACATAACACAAGAGTATAACCGATAAAAAGCTCTTTAAAGTCTTAAGCAAGCTCCAAAAACAAGGTATAATCACTTAAGACGTTCCTAGTGTTTCAAAAGTACACAATGAATTAAGTATCCTTCGACTTTTCAAGAATGAGATAAGTGAATCCATAGATAACACTAATCATAGAGAAATGATTGGAAGTCTACTTGGTCTCACGGCTAATAGACATGTCATTATGGCTAGTCTTTGTCTATGTGCTCATAATTTATAAAATTCCTAAAACAATCCTCCTTGAAGCCGCTAAACGACTGTTTAGACACATCAAAGGTACTACACACCTAGGAATATGGTTTTCCAAAAGAACGGAAATAGAAACCATAGTGTATGTCACCTTGGACCATGACTGTGACTATATCAATAAAAAAAGCACAAGTGGTACTTGTACTTTTGTTGACCATTGTCTCACCTCATGAAGCAAACGACTCTCGCTATCTCAAAAACCGAAGCCGGATACATATCGACCAGAAAAGCAAATCAACAAGCTCCTTGGATGAAGCAAGCTCTAGTCAACTATGGAATTCAACTCTATGACATCTCCATTCTTTGCGACAATAAAGGAGCCATCGACCTTGTAAGAATCCAGTCCAACATATTCGTACTAAACTTATTGTAATCCGTCATCACTTCCTTTGTGACAATGTAAAAAAAGGAAACTTTTCAATTAAGAATATATCCTCCAAGACAACATTGCTGATATTATCACAAAACCTCGTAAACGAGAACCATTTAACCTTCTTAGACTTGGACTAGGACTTATGGAACCTACTTTATAGTTTTGAACGTTAGAATAAAATCACAAAAATCAAAACAAATCATTTTAATTCTTTTCTCTGCTGATACGGCGGAACCCTCATTTTGGTTCCGCCTGGTCCGCCGAGCCTGCAGAATGTTTTCCTTTTAATTTTAAACCAAACACTCCTCAACCTACAACTTAAACTTACAAACTGCTACTATTCACACATAAACATCTTCACACATGAAAATTTGTGCTCTCCTGAAAATATCCTCCATTTCAATCATCATTGTAAGTATTCCTTACATAATTGCATTTCTAATCTAAGCCTAGGATTTTCACTCATTCACAAAAACTAAAGTCTTAGGGTTTACGCATAAATTTTTAAATCCATGAAAAACCTTGGTTGTGAACTAAACTAATGTTTTTACTTAGTTAGGAATTGCATCTTGTTTAACATTATCATGATTTGCCGAACATCCCATGTAAAATTATTTTGTTTTGAAAATGACTTCTTACAACTACGAAAAATAAGTTTGTTTTTGTTTTCTTTTCATTGTTAAGTACAAAGCAAAAAAGTTATGTTTTTAAACATCATTTGCATAAGATCTCTTGAATGATAAAGGGAATACATAACTAATACGTATTCTCGGGTACATTCAATTGAAGCTACATTGAGTTAGGAGCGTTTGGGTTATCTCTAGTTTTAGTAAAATATTGGCATAATAAAACGTTTTAAGCATTTAAATGAGTCTGAGATAACCGCACCTCCACATTGTTGTCATATAGGCACACACTAGAACATCAAATCTTAAATCGTCACTAACTTGGTCTTAAATGGGCTACTTTTGTTTCTAGGAACCAACATGCCTCCCGCAACATTCTCCGATCACAAGGACACTCTTAAGTACCTACCTAAACATCATATGACCAAAGGCCTTACTTCCGATCAAATCAAATCTTTAAGGGTTTAGAAAAACGCTATGTTCATGAAAGTAGAACCATTGATCCATCCTTGCAAGAAGGAACATCCATTCGCCAAAACTTTGCCACTATCAACTTCGATTGTCGTCTAGACATTAATGAACAAATTTTTCCTATGTTCATTCTAGAATTCTATGCAACCATTGCTCTTTATAGTAATGAGTATGGTGAAATATCCTTAGTTTTCACAACCAACCAACATGAAAATTTCATACCTTTAAGAGATTTTTCTCAAATCCTTGGTATCCCGAATAATGGTACATGTCTCTACACGGACAAGTAGCCACTTATAAGTCTTGGCTCCATTGATCGTCATCCTACATATGCCACTCCTCTTGTTAGTAAGGAAGTGATTCGTGAACATCTTTCGTTAAAACTTCAGACACTAGGAAAAATCGTTTGGGAAAGGAAGTCGATAAGGACCCATTTGGGATGGAACTCAATGAGCTTAAACCTTAGTTTAGGAAATTGAAAGAAGTTCTTAGGGCTAATGTCGTAAGCTCCATAGGAAATAGAGATCATGTTAACAAATGTCTTTGCTACATGCTCTATAGTATCTCTACTGGCCAACCTTTCAATTTAGCTTACTACATGGCCAAAAGAATGGCCGATATACCTTAAATTGGAACTACCGCTCTTCCATATGGGATGCTTCTCACCCGCCTCTTTAGAGCCATCTCACCCATTCCACGAAACAACAAGGGAATTAGTCTTGACTACTTTCTCATTCCTCACATATTTGTCCCTCTAAGTGGTAAGAGAGTCTCTAAGACTAAATGAAAATGTACTCACTCTCCTTCGCCTTCATCATCATCATCACCAATGAGCGAAGATGATGGTCTTCCAAATTCTAGACTTTCCCCTCTGGATTAACTCCAAGAACTTCCAACAATTGAAAACGAGTCCGAGAAATTCAAGCAAACTAAGGGAATGTTCAAGTGCTTTGGAAAGTACCTTGGAAAGCTCAAGAAGAAGATAGATCGCATTTGAGAGCTTGTTTAAGGAGTGTTTGGCATAACTCGACTTGTGAACCTTATAGTTGTTAAACTATGTGTTTTATGTTGTATTATACTTTTATGTACTTCTAGGATCTTTTATTATCTTTGGACAATGTCTTGTACTAATGGAAATGCAGGTAGACAACATTTGAGATGTTGTCAAATTTTCAAGTGTTTGTATTATTTCACTAAGTTTTGTGAAATTCGCTAGCGCCCCCCCCCCCCCCCCCCCCAAATCAAAGTCTATCGGTAAGGATGTTTCTATATTCATTTTTTGTCATTTCCTAATCAGATATAGTCCTAAGTTTATATTCTAGGAATTTTCAAAAAAATTTGGAAATTGTCTCGACCCTTGTTTTACTGTTCTGTCTTTATTTCAGGCCTGGCGGATTTGGCGAAACCAAATTTAGGGTTCTGCCAGTGTAATTTCTGGGTACTCCAGAATTTGTCCTAACGGACCAGGCGGAATAAAAAATTGGGTTCCGCCTGTGTATTCGATTGGTTCCGCCAAGTGCCTGCAGAAAATTTTTCATTTTTCTTAATTTTACATTTTCTCAATCATTTTCTTTAGTAAGAAACATCCTTCTTAACCCTCATTAAACATATTAGGATCCTTTTTGCTCATTAGAACCAATAGCAAACCTTTTCCCGCCAAAAATCCAATTTAAACTAAACTAACTCAAGGAACCCTTCTACATAAAGCAAGGAACCCTCCAAAAGGTTCCTTGGAATCCGTGTAATACCTGATCTAACTCATTTGACATGATCACATAGCATTTAGTGCATATCTTGGTCTTCTTACTCCACTATTTTCCATTGGATTGACTTCCAATGATTTGGCATCCTTCATAAACCATCCAAATCATTAGAAACCTCAAATTTTGTATGGTAGAACATCAAATCCAAACACTCCTTCCAAAATTCTTCAACTCTATAAATTGATCCATCTTGGATAGTTTGTACTCACACCTCACCATCACCTTCCAGCATCTTAAACATCTCATTACCATCCTTGTACCATCATGAAAAAATCCAACAACTCATCACCACCATCTCGACCCATTAGAAGAACCGCTAGGATTAGCGTCAAACCTTGTTGCTTTAACTCAACCATCAACTTAAACTCATCATCTTCGGATGAATCACCACTCATCATATCATCACCCATCAAGGAAGAAAAATTCTTTAACCTTGTCACTCCTACACCATCACTGAAATCACAAAATGTCACAACCACTCCACCACCAACAAAAACACCAATTGATCCAATACACCATCGGCACCAACTCAACCATCAAAATCACCATCACCTCCAAAATCACTTAAGATAGAACCCATGAAACTTTTTGGGACTCCACCATCATCACCTCTTCCATTTCTTGAAGACTTGGAAAATCTTTCTCCAAAATCACCAACTCCACCACCATTGGAACCACAACCATTTGAAGCACAATCATCTCAACCACAACCAAAACCAATGTTATTTCATCCCATTTACAAAGACATCCATGGTCCTCTTTAAGGATAACCTAACTTCCAACAAAATGGTCAACCTCAACATCAAGCACCACCTCAAGAACCCCAATCCCAATCTCAACACTTCGAATCCTTGTTTCCTTCCTACGAGGAGATAGAGGCATCCTTGTGGAATAACCCACCAAACACCAATGAGGAGATCAATGATCACCTCGACAACTTGTATGCTTTCAAAAGCATGATTGATACACACCTCCATCAGGCGATGGAATTCCAAACCGCCCTAAAGTCATCCATTGTAGCACCAAACACTAACCAACAAACCACTAGTGTTTCACCATCACAACAATCAACCACTAACCCTATCCTACCTAACTCTCGTCATGATTGCTCGCAATGTGAGCGAACAATCAAAATTTGTGAAAGCATAAAAACCATGCTTCACCAAGTTCAAGACGAAACCCGCTTCATCATCGAAAACATTCTCGAGCATATAAACGCTCTTTCTCATCCTCACCATCCATAGAACTTGCTTTAGGAGGATGTTTCTCATCAAGGACTTTGGTTGACCTTTTATAGATGTAGGATTTTTTTTTCTAAGTTATTTTGCAATTTTTGCTTTTTCTTTTTTCTTTTTAGAAGTAGGACTTTGACCCTTTTATTTCATGTCTTTACTTTGACTTTTGTCAAAGTTAAATTTTACTTGAAATGAGGTTGGTTCTACTATGTAGTGTGCATCATGGGTTTTCCTTTTCTTTGTCATGTTTATGATGTGGTTGCTTACCTTTTCAAGACTTATTGTGGTTGACTATATATACTTGTCTTCTTTTCGTCAACTAACTCTTTCTTGTAGGTTCAAAATCCATGTGTCCTTACTTGGCACCCCGACTAGGGGGAGTATTGTCCAAGGGGGAACATCTGCTTGCATAATTCCGCTACGCAACTTTTCTTTTTGTTTTGACAAAAAAGGGGAGAATTAATATTAAACTCAACCTTTACTTTTGCATATCGACCATATATAACTAAAAGTTGAGTAATACATAGTTTAATATAGATTTTTTTAAAAGACTTGATACTATAATTATATAGTTGCTTAAAAATAAAATTTATGTTTTGTTCTCAACAAAAAGGGTGAGATTGTTAATACAAATATCATTTAAAAACATTATTTATATTTTACGATCTTTGCTAATATTTTGTTGTAGACAAAGTATAAACTTTATTTTCTAGCAAAGTATAACTATAGTATAAGTCTCACATATAGAAACTTTATTTATAAAGTAAACATTACATTTGCTACATGATTCATTGTTTATTCAACAATGTTGATAACATATTAAGTGTCAAAACATATTTAGTAAGGTTTACTAAATATTGTGTCATATTGAGTTATATGTCTTCAAACATCTTTAGTAACTCAATTACTTAGTAAAAACACATCATACAAACATTAGTCCATGTTGCTACAAAAATACTTTTACAAGTTCACTTTCATATTAGTAAAAGTCTAAAATTGAAAATATACATCTACATTATGCATTGCATCGTACATGTCTTGTCAAAGCTCTTTGGCAATCTTTGACTAAGATCTCATGCATATCTTAGTAATATTCTCACTCAACATATCTTACAAGTTGACTTTGAATGTTCTTGATTAGACTTGTCAAAGATATAGAAAAATTTCTTGGAAGGTACTCTGTCAGCTCTGGCGGAACCTTGGGAATACATGGGCGGAACCCTTGATTTGGTTCCGCCTGATCCGTGGCCTAGCTATTTGGTTTTTCCTATAAATTACAAGCCACATCCAAGAAATCCTTCATCACTTTTAGATATACTTTACACATACACTCTCATTTCTATCATTTAACTCAGTAGCATCTCATTTGTGTGATTCTCTTTTGTAGCAAAGAAGTCCACGAGTTCATCCAAAAGGATTACAAGCTTCAACACAACGTTCCAAGTCTTGATAGCTTTGCATTGTGTAAACTCTTATAGTTTATACATCATTTGTTTGTATATTGTCTATAGTGATTGGTTAGTATTTTAATCCTCAAAATACATAGAGTGTCGGGAGTGGTTGTACCCTTGTAAAAGAACTCGACATCTAGCTTAGTGTCGGTAATATTGTATAGGTGACGTTAGGTTTGTTCTACCTTGAACTTGAACCCAGTATTTAGCTTTGTACCAGATAAAGTGTAGGCGACGATTGTAAATTTTTTTCCACTAGTGAAAAGAAGGGGCGGAGCTATATGTATAGTAGTGGGGGGTGTTGCCCCCAACCAAGCTCTTGCGGATACCCAAAATACATAAGAAAAATATTAAAATTCGTAAGAAACTGGACTGGTGCCCTCAAGCAAGTAGTGAGAGTGCCCTCGATATAATCTTGGTTCACAAACAATCAAAGCTCTTTAACGTGGAAACTGTTTTTCCGGTTGTAATGTTTGTCGGAGAAATGGAGTAAAAGACATTTCAGTGGGAAGAAGAAGATGGGTTGTGATGAAGCTTTGGGTAATTGGGCTGTGGGGTCATAGACATCACGTGATGATAAATCACTTGCTTTATTGATTTATTTTCAAAGTATATTTAAAAGAGTAGTAAATATATAATTTAATACTTCTTTGTGTTCTACGTAAATTTAAAAGAGTAGCAATTGTTATTTATGATTGTCTTATTTAAAGATTTTAGGATGTATATTTTTAAAATCAAAAGTGTGGAACTATGGATGCATGATGTTAGATTGTTAACAATATAAATTTAGGAATGTTTGGTATGTAATTTGTGTAGAAGTAGAATTTTGGATTTTTTTTGTGCGTGTGTGTGTCTTGAGTAACTACATTTTACGAATTTTTGCTCAACTAATTTATACGAGACATGTAAAGACTACATTTTTCTGATGTAAACGTCTACAATTTATGAGTTCATTTATTTGCTTTTTGTTAACATCAAAGGTCTTCTAATTGTAATTTTTTGGCGTCGCATAATTCTTTAATATTTTGACAAAATAAGCACATTTCTTATATTAGTTTACTTATAACATGGCAAGCAATTTAACACAATTTGTACGATATTCGGTATGCTTAGATTTTTCGTTAAGTATATGTAGTCTATAATAAGTGTTAATGCATCGAAACAAAGCACATTTGTTGCCTTTTTATTCAAACCTGACCCGACTTGTTCATGTAACAGCGAAACCCTTTTTATTGGTCAGTGCCCCCCGTGATCACATTTTCTGGCTCCGCCACTGGTGAAAAGAGCTTGTTCACTAGTGAAGGATACTCTCAAGTTGGATACTCGGGGCGTGGGGTAGAGCAAGGAAAAAGAGTCCTTGTAGCCGAACCACGATAAATATTCGTGTTGTGGTTTGATCGTTTCTTACTTTACTCTTGCACATTGCTTATTGCTTATTAGTTTCGATTGTTGTTTACACGTAAAGCTAACAAAGTAAATAAAGATAAAAAGCGGTAAACTATTCAACCCGCTTCTAGTTTTCCACAAGTGGTATCAACTAATCTGTGTGACTTATCTACGATACCCCATTACGGCGGCGATACCTATTATTCTCAACCATTAGGTTTGTTGAAGAGCATTATACTAGCTTAAGTGTTTTAGGCATTATTTGTCTATCCTCGGGATCTTAGGCCTTGAGTCCTAAGGAAGGGCACTAATGAAGTCAGGTCAATAGTACCGACCATAGTGATACGGATCACCTACATAGCTAAAGAGCTACACTATGATGACATGGACAACAAACATCAAATGCTAAACAAATAAACGAGTATACTATTTGAACGATAAACACATAAATATCTAAAACAATGCATTAAATCTCCATAAATGAAATAACATAAACATAGTATTCATAACATGGTGATACGTGGGAATCGCACCAGGCTTTACCTCTCAAGGGATCCTGAGAAGCTTACAACCCCCACCAGGCAGTGTACCTAATCGTTGTAGTATAGTATAGTGGCAAATACCGGGGGATTGATCGTTCGGCTAGGAATAGTGTCGCTAGGATTAGAAAACCTAAATACTAGTTCTAAAGGTGAAGGAAGATTATTTTTGTATTTTTATATTTTTTTTAGAAAGCAATTTAAAATCTCGGGTTTGAAGGATTTGGGCGGAATTAGTTGCTAGTCAACTAACCCAATACTAAGATGCAATCAAAATAAAATACTAAAAATGAAAATAAACTAATTTATACTAAAGTTGTGAGCAGTAATTGGAGAAAATGTGTTTACTTAGATTTCACTACTCCCTAGACATCTTTTACACGTTAATTACTTGTTATAATTGCATGGATGACGGATCGTATTCCTTAATACCATTCATGGGTGGCACACTTAACTCCCCAATTCTATGAGCTCTTATCTCCTCCTACACCATGCCCAGCACAACTATAGGGATTGTAAACAGTGGCTCATGCATTAAATACAACCAATAAAGACCTAGTGCGCGTCGGTTCATGTTTCTTAAGACGTTCAAGCATGTTACCAATTGGAGATCTGCCAGTTTTCTTAAGCCTAACATATAAATCATTCATCCAAGACAAGAATAAACAAGTAATCAACACATAATTAACATCTAGGTTTCATTAGATCTAAGCAAACACAAGATAGATCTAACCTAGCATGATGGAATTAAGATAAGAACAAGATATAGACAACCAACACATAGACATATTGGTTGAATTAAAGGAACACTTATCTTGATTACACATGCAAGGTATCAAGGGGTTGGAACCCTTGAAAAACCTGTAAAGTTACACCAAAATCGTACTTAGGGTTTCTCCCCAAAACATCTCTCTCCTTTAATGTGAAAAATTAGAAAACTATATATAGGAAAAGGGGTCTGACGGCGTCAAGACCAATTAGGTGACGCCGTCACCTCGCCGCCAAACCTATTCTCAGACTGCCTTGATCTACATTTGACGCCGTCAAGATTTAATCATTTCCAGGCCGTCAAGGCTTTTACTCTTGACGCCCTACCTTCATGACGCCGTCAAATCTCTACTGGACCATCATGGAATTTTGCTCTTGACGCCGTCAGGGAGTTGCTCTTGACGCCGTCACCTACTGTTCCCAGCATGGAAAATTAAGACTTTGGCGTTTTCTTCACTTTAATGCTCCAAAAACGTCCGAATTGCTTCATTTTCCAGATTTCACTCCCAAAGTACCTAAAATCACAAAAGGAACGATTTAGGGCAATATTTTATCAAATAAATTCGAATTCGGGCTTAAATGACCCCCTAAAAACGGATCATTTTTCACCTCATCATATACCCTTACACTTGAGATTTGCTTGTCCTAAAGCAAATGCGCTTTTATTCTACTCAAAAGACAAGATAGGGGTCATTTAACACTAATATAAAAGTAATTACAACAAATAATCGTTCCACTAAAGACCAATAGACAAGCACGGAGGTCATACACTAGCACCTCACAAATAGTGTTTAGATACTCACATCTCTCGGGTGTAATAAAGTGTAAATTACAATATGGAAACGGAAGATATCTCTCACTACTTGTCATAGCAAAATAGATTACCATAGGCTTGGAAAAGGATCAAACCTCCACCACATGGCGTAAGCACCTAGGATAAACTATCAAAGAGGTCTTTTAAAGGGTTGTAACGTTAGGTGTAGGGATATGAAATACACGGTTTTGTTGGATAAAGGAAGTTTTACCGGTGGCGAGTTAACAATCTTGGCTAATTACATGTACAATATGGCGTTGCTAAGCCAAGACTAGACTCAACTTAAGCTAGTAAATGAAAAATAATCAAAAACATAAAATAAACATAGAATGAAAAGGGATGGTAGTCCGTATGTTTTTTCTCTTTTTTTTCTATTTTTTTTTCTTTTTCTTGATTTTTTTTCGATTTTTTTTTATTTTTTTATTTTTAATATTTTTATATTTTTTTTTTTGCATACACTCTTACCCAACCATCCAAAATAATACATCATAGGGAATGAACATTCCCCTTACACTTGAATTTTTACATACTTTACAATAAACTAAACTAATGACTTGAATTAAGAAAATTAAAACACTTGGAGCACTTTTAAGATTAACGCACATATGGGGGTAATAATATTATGTTCTTCCCCATTACTCCATAAATAAGTACTTTACCCATGAGTCCCAATCGTCCCAAAACAATATGTACAAGGATATGACTCGACTTAGCAACCATGTAATCAATTAGATAGTTAACTTAGGGTTTAACAAATAACAATAATGCACTAAAAATGAGCGCATACACGGAAGGCTAAGGCGATTTGGGTGTACATTTAAGTAGGGTGTAACAAATTCTTCCTTTAAGTAAAATGCTTAAAGTTAGAAACGAAAAGATAGGCTCGGAGGGGTGTACTAGGGGTTTCGTGTACTAAAAATGAGTACAACGCTAAGGGTGTGGGAAAAATTAGTTGACTTAACTAGCCAAGTAATATGACTTAAATGGTCAAGTAATTATAATACGGGTTTAACACAAGAGTGATCCTAATGCCTCTTATCATGTAGTAAATCCTTCTACACGAATGTAGTCTCACTAGCGGTCTCGGGATGCATCACTAACGCAAGTTCTAGAATCTAAATGCTACCGGTACACTCATAAGCACTAATAGTAAATGCTTTTCCTTATCAAATCTAAAGGCGAACCTCACATATTTGGGTGGAAAATTTTTCTGAATATACGGTTATGTGCTAGTCATACAATCTCCTATCCATGAGACGCTTGCTATGGCGAAAGTTTCACTCCTAAATGTTGTAAAAAATTTTAAATTTGGCGCTAAAATTGCACTAACAAGTATTTCTCATAGTTTTATTACACATCTACCACCAAACAAAACAAACTCAAGCGAAAGTGCATATGTAAGGTATCATCTTTTTACCCTCCTCTTACACTTAAGATGAACATTGTCCCCAATGTTCAAGTAAAGAATGTAAAAGTGAAAAAGTAAAGAGAATGAAATCAAATACTCCCCTAATTTGCTCGGTATGAATAATAAGGTGGCCAGGTTAAATCTTCCTCCAAGAAAATGAACAATCAAAGCTTCCCTTCCAGAATATAAATCATCTTCTTGTCATACATAACCTGTAAAACCTGAGAAAATAGACAAGACAACCTCGCGTAAAATCGGCGGCATCCTATATAAGTTACTAAATCCTAGAAAACAAGATAAGAAATAATGCTTGTGGAATGAAGTTTGCAGATTTCCTGGAGATTATAAAACTTAATAATTCACAAAAACCATAAGACTCCGTTAGAAAAACAAAACCGGTAAAATTTTCATATTTTTACACCTGACGCCGTCAAGAGTAAACTCCTGACGCCGTCAGAATTGACCTGCAGAAATTCTTATGTTAAGTTTCTGGAAAATTTCTGGAAAAACTTGGTTCTACTTCCTGGAAAATCCTGCAAAACTTCATTATGACTCAATACAAGCATTTGACTCTAATAAATACGAATATACATGTTCATTTAATATTGTGGAGAATCATGATCGGTTTGTTTCTTAAAAGCATATTTGGGGTTTCCCCTTACACTTATCTTTTGCAAAAATACTTTTAGGTGGAGTTAAGACTAGGCCAAAACAACAAAGTAAAGTATTTTCACTATTTAATTTAGAAACATGATCTACCAACAATAAAAATAAAGCATGCATACGGAAACAAATAAAATCAAACAAACAAATAAATAAATAAATAAATAAAGCTTGGGTTGCCTCCCAATAAGCGCTTGTTTTTGTTCGAGTCACGAGCCTGACTCTACCCTTATTTAACGGAAATAGGGGAGGTTTTCCCTACACTTTGAATTAAGTGCGGGTGGAAGTAGCGATACACACCCTTAGGGTGGAAGTATGCCACGTGAGAAAAGAGTGGTGGGTGAATTATATACTTAAAAAGGTGTGCTCCTATCATCATAACCGTACCTAATTCAATCGGGTTAATGGGTGGATTAAGATTTTCTCCTAGAAAGGGATCATTTTCTATCAACTTCAAGAGACTACTAGTTGGGGATCCATCTTGACCTAATAAACCCGGTTTAAACCCATAATGTTTCTTGTGATCAATCATAAATGGGTGATGTAAGCATGTAAGGTCATTTTTCACTCCTATATTGGCTTCCTCTCTACAAGGCTTAGAGTCCACTACCTTTATCCTAAGACTACCCGGACTATATGGTTTGATGGGTGGATCGGAACCTATTTCAATTCCTAAATTTTCATCCAAGGATGGAAGATTAGGTAACGGTTTTGGTTGAGGCTCCGATTCATCAAAACTAGGAACTTCCCTAAAACTAAGAGTAAGGTTATCATTATAAGTATTCAAACCTATATCCTCTAGTTGTGTTTGGTTCAAAGGTTCTACCTCTATTGGGGTTCCTAAAGTCTCTTCTACTTCATCCGAATAAGTCACAGGCGGTGTATATGCCTCAAATGATGGTAGGACTTGTGGGGTACTTGGTGTGTTTAAATTTTCAACTCTATCCCCCATCTTATCAGGATTACCAATGTGCTCAGCTTGTATTGTGGTGAAATCAAACCACCCCGTGTGCCCAGTTATCTCATCTATAGGTTTATCCCCAAACAATCTTCTTGCTTGTTCCCTTAAACATGCTATCAATTGATCCGTAACAACGGTTGTTGGGTTGTCCATTTTTTTTGGCAAGTTTGGCACAATTCTCTATGGTTTCCCATGCTTCATCAACACTTAATCCCCAAAGGTCCCCATCTGCGGCATGGTCAATGTCCATTTTGGTATAGTGGTCGACACGATGGTAAAATATTTCAATTTGGGACCACAGATCAAAATTATGATGAGGGACTTTTCGGAATAAATATTTAAAACGAGCCCATGCATCATAGATAGGTTCATCTTCATGTTGTTTAAACATCAAGATGTCATTAGGAGTGGGTGAAGTTTGTGGTCGGTAGTATGATGGATTCGCGTACTCCATAATGGTGAACGGAAGAGTCAATGGAAATTACGAACAAACACACAAAGAAAAAGATAGACTAAAGAAAACCTAAAAATAAAAATAAAATCTCACTAGAAAGGAATCTAGCAAGTAGACCTAATAAAAAGAGATTCTAACCTAGACAATAACTATTCCCCAGGCTGCGGCGCCAAAAACTTAATGCGTGGGAATCGCACCAGGCTTTACCTCTCAAGGGATCCTGAGAAGCTTACAACCCCCACCAGGCAGTGTACCTGATCGTTGTAGTATAGTATAGTGACAAGTACCGGAGGATTGATCGTTCAGCTAGGAATAGTGTCGCTAGGATTAGAAAACCTAAATACTAGTTCTAAAGGTGAAGGAAGATTATTTTTGTATTTTTATATTTTTTTAAAAAAGCAATTTAAAATCTCGGGTTTGAAGGATTTGGGCGGAATTAGTTGCTAGTCAACTAACCCAATACTAAGATGCAATCAAAATAAAATACTAAAAATAAAAATAAACTAATTTATACTAAAGTTGTGAGCAGTAATTGGAGAAAATGTCTTTACTTAGATTTCACTACTCCCTAGACATCTTTTACACGTTAATTACTTGTTATAATTGCATGGATGACGGATCGTATTCCTTAATACCATTCATGGGGTGGCACACTTAACTCCCCAATTCTATGAGCTCTTATCTCCTCCTACACCATGCCCAACACAACTATAGGGATTGTAAACAGTGGCTCATGCATTAAATACAACCAATAAAGACCTAGTGCGCGTCGGTTCATGTTTCTTAAGACGTTCAAGCATGTTACCAATTGGAGATCTGCCAGTTTTCTTAAGCCTAACATATAAATCATTCATCCAAGACAAGAATAAACAAGTAATCAACACATAATTAACATCTAGGTTTCATTAGATCTAAGCAAACACAAGATAGATCTAGCCTAGCAAGATGGAATTAAGATAAGAACAAGATATAGACAACCAACACATAGACATATTGGTTGAATTAAAGGAACACTTATCTTGATTACACATGCAAGGTATCAAGGGTTTGGAACCCTTGAAAAACCTGTAAAGTTACACCAAAATCGTACTTAGGGTTTCTCCCTAAAACTTGTCTCTCCTTTAATGTGAAAAATTAGAAAACTATATATAGGAAAAGGGGTCTGACGGCGTCAAGGCCAATTAGGTGACGCAGTCACCTCGCCGCCAAAACTATTCTCAGACTGCCTTGATCTACATTTGAAGCCGTCAAGACTTAATCATTTCCAGGCCGTAATGGCTTTTACTCTTGACGCCCTACCTTCATGAGGCCGTCAAATCTCTACTGGACCGTCATGGAATTTTGCTCTTGACGCCGTCAGGGAGTTGCTCTTGACGCCGTCACCTACTGTTCCCAGCATGGAAAATTAAGACTTTGGCGTTTTCTTCACTTTAATGCTCCAAAAACGTCCGAATTGCTTCCTTTTCCAGATTTCACTCCCAAAGTACCTAAAATCACAAAAGGAACGATTTAGGGCAATATTTGATCAAATAAATTCGAATTTGGGCTTAAATGACTCCCTAAAAACGGATCATTTTTTGCCTCATCACATGGCTAACACTAAAGGATGTTAGCCCATAATGTATGTAGAGTTACACAAAGCAAATACAAACGATGAACAAATAGAAATCATAATGAAATCGACATGCAAACCGAATGATTAAACTAAGTGTGATGATACGAGACCTTCTCTCCTTGATTTCTTAACTCTCAGGACTGATCTTTGGGTGTTGGAATGGTGAAATTCGGCTGTGATGAAGTGTGGTGGATGAATGATATCTCAAAAACCCGTATTAGGTTTGTATTTATAATGTTCTATCAGTGCTGGAATATGGCGTATCCAAGAGTGAATACAGCGTATTCCATATATCTTAATTACTGACTAAGAAAGCATTTTCCAAGCATACGTTGCGTATCTTTTGAATACGGCGTATTGCTGAATACGAATACGTGATGAGGCGAAAAATGATCCGTTTTTAGGGGGTCATTTAAGCCCGAATCCGAATTTATTTGATCAAATATTGCCCTAAATCGTTCCTTTTGTGATTTTAGGTACTTGGAGAGTGAATTCTGGAAAAGAAGCCATTTTGGACGTTTTTGGAGCATAAAAGTGAAGAAAACGGCAAAGTCTCAATTTTCCATGCTGGAAACAGTAGGTGACGGCGTCAAGAGTAATTCCCTGACGGCGTCAAACCTCAATAATAAAAATCCGTAGTTCATGAAGGCGTCAAGAGTTGTCCTGACGGCGTCAAAACCCCAAGAATTAAAATCCGTAGTTGATGACGGCGTCACATACAGGGCGTCAAGAGTAATTTGTGTGACGGCCTAGGCCTTGACGGCGTCAGAAGTAGATCAAGGCCGTCCGAGGAAGTATTTGGCGGCGAGATGACGGTGTCACACCTTTGTTCTTGACGCCGTCATCCCTATTTTCCTATATATAGTTTTCTAGTTTTTCACATTTAGAGAGAGAAGTTTTGGGAGAAACCCTAAAGACGATTTTGGTGTAACTTTATAGGTTTTTCAAGGGTTCCAACCCCTTGATACCTTGCATGATTAATCAAGATAAGTGTTCTTCTAATTCAATCAATATGTCTATTTGTTGGTTGTCTATATCTTGTTCTTGTCTTAATTCTATCATGCTAGGCTAGATCTCTTTTGTGTTTGCTTAGATCTAATGAAACCTAGATATTGATTATGTGTTGATTACTTGTTTATTCTTGTCTTGGATGAATTATTTATATGTTAGGCTTAAGAAAACTGGCAGATCTCCAAATGGTAACATGCTTGAACGTCTTAAGAAACATGAACCGGGGCGTACTAGGTCTTTATTGGTTGTATTTAATGCATGAGCCACTGTTTACAATCCCTATAGTTGTGCTGGGCATGGTGTAGGAGGAGATAAGAGCTCATAGAATTGGGGAGTTATGTATGCCACCCCATGAATGGTATTAAGGAATACAATCCGTCATCCATGCAATTATAACAAGTAATTAACGTGTAAAAGATATCTAGGGAGTAGTGAAATCTAAGTAAACACATTTTCTCCAATTACTGCTCACAACCTTAGTATAATTAGTTTATTTTCATTTTTAGTATTTTATTTTGATTGCATCTTAGTTTTGGGTTAGTTGAATAGCAACTAATTCCGCCCACTCTTCCAAAACCCGAGATTTTAATTGCTTTCCATAAAATATAAAAACACAAAAATAATCATCCCTCACCTTTAGAACTAGTAATTTAGGCTTTCTAATCCTAGCGACACTATTCCTAAGCTGAACGATCAATCCCCCGGTACTTGTCACTATACTATACTACAACAATCAGGTACACTGCCTGGTGGGGGTTGTAAGCTTCTCGAGATCCCTCGAGAGGTAAAGCCTGTTGCGATTCCCACGCATCAATACGCCATATACCTTCAAATCTTGGATATAGGGTAAATATCAAACAAGAACCAACAATCGACTTTTAGAGTAGCAAACCAACTGTTGACTGGCTATCAAACACAAGCCAACGATTGACAGAAAAACAGGAAAAAAATTTAGGGTTGTAAAGGATCGTGTTTTATTGAGGCTCTGATACCATGAAGGATATAGGGTAAATCGTGTATCTGATTAATGATGAAACGTGGTATATAAATACCAATACAAGACTGTTCTAGACTCGGGCCTTAGCCCATACAAATATTACATGGACTCAACTCTTAATAGATAAACATACGACTAACAATACTAGGAATAAGATCTTTAATATGGCGTATGGCAAGAGTTTCTTACACCATACACTTTCATAAGTTGACATGGGCTTTGACTGTAGAGCTTCCAATATGGCGTGTTGCCAGAGTTAAATGCACCGTATGCCTTCATGTTCACCAATACTCAGTGAATTCTTCTAGATGTCAATATGGCGTATGGCCAGAGTTTCATACGCCGTATGCTCTTTGCAAATTGCATACAAAATTATCAAATAAGCTCCAAATCATTTCCTTTGTTGTGTCTTTTCTAATATTGCTCCATTAACACTAAAAATAATAAACTTAAGCAATTAAGTATCAATCCAATCATAAATATATAATAAATAAGAAATAATCGTGGGATAAATGATATAAAAATATTGCATGTATTTCATGTTATCAGTGAACTTACAATTACATGTAAGTCAAACATTTGCAAGAGGAACTGCTGCATCCTCAGAAGATGATTGGGTGGTTGTAGGAGGAGGTTGAGTAACGGTTGATGTATCCTCGGAAATTGTAACTCGTGGTGTTTCAGTAGTGGTGGTGGTTTCTAAAGGTGTATCTGATACAGGTTTCAGTGGTGGTGGGTTTTGAGGTTGTTTCTGAGAGTGATTCTAGTATTATGGGTGACACAATAGATGTAAGGTCTTCAAAAGGATCAATTTTTATGAGTTTAAATTTTGTCAAATTATATGAACTAACAGGAACAAAATAGGAATGTGCTCTAAAAAGTCAACATGGTGAGATGTATACAACTTTTGATTGACCGTAGCATAGCAACGATATCACTTTTACTAATAACATAACCCAGAAACACACATAAAGCGGGTTTCGGACATAATTTCTTACACTCAACATATGGTTTTAGGACAAAACAAGTACTACTGAAGAAACTAATTAGGATTAATCAGGAAAAGTTCCATATAACTTCTCAGAAGGAGATAAACTAGAATTATGTGCAGTTGGGATTCTATTAATCACATAAGTGGCTGTAAGAACCGCTTCTATACCAAAATACTCTTGGAACATCAGGGGGCAGGATCTATTTGTCTCAACAAGATGACGATGCTTACTTTCAACAACACCATTTTGTTGAGGAGTCTCCGCACAAGAGGTCTAATATATAGTCCTATTTTTGATTTAAGTAAAGCAATGAAATCATTAAAAGTGTTTTCACCCCTCAAACCATAACTAAAGCATTTTACAACTATCGAATGTTGATTTTTCACAAGAGTTCTAAATTCTTTGAAAATTGTAAGATAATTGAATCTACTCTTCACCAGATAAACCTAAGTATAGTGAGTGAGGTAATGAAACATAATATCTGGAACCTCCTTTTGTGGACAGATGAGAAGGTTCGCATACATCTGAATGTACTAGATCAAATGGAGCATTAGTAAAGGAAACACTATGACTGAACGGTAATGTTGAGAACTTGGCAAGTTTACAATCACCACAATCAGAAATATCATAAGCGGCTAGCTTTTCCAGCGCTCATGTAGATGCTAAAAATCGTAAAAGAGAACCACATACATGACCCAATTAGGAATGCCATAAATAAAATGCTGAAGAATAACAGTTTAACCGAAAAAAGGTAAACTCACACTAGATGTTGCAGTATCATGAATGTCTCTAAAGTGGTCGATAACTGATGAGGCGAAAAATGATTCGTTTTTAGGGGGTCATTTAAGCCCGAATTCGAATTTATTTGATCAAATATTGCCCTAAATCGTTCCTTTTGTAATTTTAGGTACTTTGGGAGTGAAATCTGGAAAAGGAAACAATTCAGACGTTTTTGGAGCATAAAAGTGAAGAAAACGCCAAAGTCTTAATTTTCCATGCTGGGAACAGTATGTGACGGCGTCAAGAGTAACTACTTGACGACGTCAAGAGCAAAATTCCATGACGATCCAGAAGATATTTGACGGCGTCATGAAGGTAGGGCGTCAAGAGTAAAAGTCATGACGGCCTAGAAAATGATTAAGTCTTGACGGCGTCAAATGTAGATCAAGGCAGTCCGAGAATAGTTTTGGCGGCGAGGTGACGGCGTCATAAGCTTTGTCTTGACGCCGTCAGACCTCTTTTCCTATATATAGTTTTCTAATTTTTCACATTTAAAGAGAGGAGTTTTGGAGAAACCCTAAGTACGATTTTGGTGCAAATTTTACAGGTTTTTCAAGGGTTCCAAGCCCTTGATACCTTACATGTGTAATTGAGATAAGTGTTCTTTCAATTCAATCAATATGTCTATGTGTTGGGTCTATGTGTTGGTTGTCTATATCTTGTTCTTGACTTAATTCCATCATGCTAGGCTAGATCTATCTTGTGTTTGCTTAGATCTAATGAAACCTAGATGTTAATTATGTGTTGACTACTTGTTTATACTTGTTTTAGATTAATGATTTATATGTTAGGCTTAAGAAAACTGGAAGATCTCCAATTGGTAACATGCTTGAACGTCTTAAGAAACATGAACCGACGCGCACTAGGTCTTTATTGGTTGTATTTAATGCATGAGCCACTGTTTACAATCCCTATAGTTGTGTTGGGCATGGTGTAGGAGGAGATAAGAGCTCATAGAATTGGGGAGTTAAGTGTGCCACCCCATGAATGGTATTAAGGAATACGATCCGTCATCCATGCAATTATAACAAGTAATTAACGTGTAAAAGATGTCTAGGGAGTAGTGAAATCTAAGTAAAGACATTTTCTCCAATTACTGCTCACAACTTTAGTATAAATTAGTTTATTTTTATTTTTAGTATTTTATTTTGATTGCATCTTAGTATTGGGTTAGTTGACTAGCAACTAATTCCGCCCAAATCCTTCAAACCCGAGATTTTAAATTGCTTTTTTAAAAAAATATAAAAATACAAAAATAATCTTCCTTCACCTTTAGAACTAGTATTTAGGTTTTCTAATCCTAGCGACACTATTCCTAGCTGAACGATCAATCCTCCGGTACTTGTCACTATACTATACTACAACGATCAGGTACACTGCCTGGTGGGGGTTGTAAGCTTCTCAGGATCCCTTGAGAGGTAAAGCCTGGTGCGATTCCCACGCATTAAGTTTTTGGCGCCGCAGCCTGGGGAATAGTTATTGTCTAGGTTAGAATCTCTTTTTATTAGGTCTACTTGCTAGATTCCTTTCTAGTGAGATTTTATTTTTATTTTTAGGTTTTTTTTAGTCTATCTTTTCTTTGTGTCTTTGTTTGTAAAAACCTTTCCATTGACTATTCCGTTAGCCATTATGGAGAACGCGAATCCACCAAGTCCGACCCTAGAGTTTTACCAGAAAAAATATAATTACACTAGTTTGGATATACCAAGATGGAGCAATGAAATGAGGAGGACAGGATCTTATATTGATTTTATTGAGTACCTTGAGAAAAGAGGCCAAGTGCATAAGACTTTTAAAGAATTCACCTTAGGAGCTCCATCAACCCCTCAAAATGCCTCACTTAGTGAAACCTATGCACCATATGAGCCTTCACCTAGGATAGTTTCGTATGAGCCACCTAGCTGCATGTCATGGTTAGGCCCTACCATAATACAGGATGAACACATAGGTGACCTTGATGTGATGGAGGATGTAGCCGAACATGATCAAATTGATCAAAAAGACCTATGTTTTATGATCGATGATGATGAATCTCAAGAAACACATGATGAATCTTTTGGGCAATTTGTATATAGCAGTCAGAATATTGAGGATGATCCGTATGATTCGGACATAGAAGTTGAGATGCCTAGAGAAGTACGTGAGATACTTGGGAAAATGTTAGGGTTAGATTATAATGAAACACATGTTGAGGATATAGGTGATCTTGATACAAGGAAGGATGAAGTAAATAATCCAAGCCCACAAAATACCCCACAAGTCCTACCATCATTAGAGGCACACACACCACCCGTGACTTACCCGGAAGAAGTAAAAGAGACTTTAGGAATCCGAATTGAGGTAGAACCTTTGAACCAAACACAACTAGAGGATATAGGTTTGAATACTTATAATGATAACCTTACTCTTAGTTTTAGGGAAGTTCCTAGTTTTGATGATCGGAGCCTCAACCAAAACCGTTACCTAATATTCCATCCTTGGATGAAAATTTAGGAATGGAAATAGGTTCCGATCCACCCATCAAACCATATAGTCCGGGTAGTCTTAGGACAAAGGTAGTAGACTCTAAGCCTTGTAGAGAGGAAGCTGACATAGGAGTGGAACATGACCTTACATACTTACATCACCCATTCATGATTGATCATAAGAAACATTATGGGTTTAAACCAGGTTTATTAGGTCAAGATGGATTCCCAACTAGGAGTCTCTCGAAGTTGATAGAAGATGATCCCTTTCTAAGAGAAAATCTTAATCCACCCACTAACCCAATTGAATTAGGTAAGGTTATGATGATAGGAGCACAACCCTTTGAGCATATAATTCATCCACCACTCTTTCCTCACATGGCATATTCACACCCTAAGGGTGTGTATCGCTACTTTCACCCACACTTAATCCTAAGTGTAGGGAAAACCTCCCCTATTTCTGTTAAATAAGGGTAGAGTCAGGCTCGTGACTCGAACAAAAACAAGCGCTTCTTGGGAGGCAACCCATGTTTTGTGTGATTTTATTTTGTTTGTTTGTTATTTGCTTCCGTATGCATGCTTTATTTTTATTGTTGGTAGATCATGTCTCTAAACTAAATAGTGGAAATACTTTACTTTGTTGTTTTGGCCTAGTCTTAACTCCACCTAAAGGTATTTTTGCAAAAGATAAGTGTAAGGGGAAACCCCAAATATGTTTTTAAGAAACAAACCGATCATGATTCTCCACAATATTAAATGAACATGTATATTCGTATTTGTTAGAGTCAAATGCTTGTATTGAGTCATAATGAAGTTTTGCAGGATTTTTCAGGAAGTAGGACCAAGTTTTTCCAGAAATGTTCCGGAAACTTAACATAAGAATTTCTGCAGGTCACTTCTGACGGCGTCAAGAGTTTACTCTTGACGGCGTCAAGTGTAAAAATCTGGAAATTTTACCGGTTTTGTTTTTCTAACGGAGTCTTATGGTTTTTGTGAATTATTAAGTTTTATAATCTCCAGGAGATCTACAAACTTCATTCCACAAGCATTATATCTTATCTTGTTTTCTAGGATTTAGTAGCTTATATAGAATGCCGCCGATTTTACGCGAGGTTGTCTTGTCTATTTTGTCAGGTTTTACAGGTTATGTATGACAAGAAGATGATTTATATTCTGGAAGGGAAGCTTTGATTGTTCATTTTCTTGGAGGAAGATTTAACCTGGCCACCTTATTATCCATACCGAGCGAATCAGGGGAGTATTTGATTTCATTCTCTTTACTTTTTCACTTTTACAATCTTTACTTGAACATTGGGGACAATGTTCATCTTAAGTGTAAGGGGAAGGTAAAAAGATGATACCTTACATATGCACTTTCGCTTGAGTTTGTTTTGTTTAATGGTAGATGTGTAATAAAACTATGAGAAATACTTGTTAGTGCAATTTTAGCGCCAAATTTAAATTTTTTTACAACATTTAGGAGTGAAACTTTAGCCACAGCAAGCGTCTCATGGATAGGAGATTGTATGACTAGCACATAACCGTACTTTCAGAAAAATTTTCCACCCAAATATGTGAGGTTCGCCTTTAGATTTGATAGGAAAAGTATTTACTATTAGTGCTTATAAGTGTACCGGTAGCATTTAGATTCTAGAACTTGCGTTAGTGATGCATCCCGAGACCGCTAGTGAGACTACATTCATGTAGTAGGATTTACTACATGATAAGAGGCATTAGGATCACCCTTGTGTTAAACCCGTATTATGATTACTTGACTATTTAAGTCATATTACATGGTTAGTTAAGTCAACTAATTTTTCCCACACCCTTAGCGTTGTACTCATTTTTAGTACACGAAACCCCTAGTACACCCCTCCGAGCCTATCTTTTCGTTTCTAACTTTAAGCATTTTACTTAAAGGAAGAATTTGTTACACCCCACTTAAATGTACAACCAAATCGCCTTAGCCTTCCGTGTATGCGCTCATTTTTAGTGCATTATTGTTATTTGTTAAACCCTAAGTTAACTTTCTAATTGATTACATGGTTGCTAAGTCGAGTCATATCGTTGTACATATTGTTTTGGGACGATTGGGACTCATGGGTAAGTACTTATTTTATGGAGTAATGGGGAAGAACATAATATTATTACCCCCATATGTACGTTAATCTTAAAAGTGCTCAAAGTGTTTTGATTTTCTTAATTCGAGTCATTAGATTAGTTGATTGTAAAGTATGTAAAGATTCAAGTGTAAGGGGAATATTCATTCCCTATGATGTATTATTTTGGATGGTAGGGTAAGAGTGTATGCAAAATATATATATATATATATATATATATATATATATATATATATATATATATATATATATATAAATCGAAAAATCAAGAAAAAAAAAAGAAAAAAAAATAGAAAAAAGGAAAAAGAGAAAAAACATACGGACTACCATCCCGTTTCATTCTATGTTTATTTTATGTTTTTGTTATTTTTCATTTATTAGCTTAAGTCGAGTCTAGTCTTGGCTTAGCAATGCCATATTGTACATGTAATTAACCAAGATTGTTAACTCGCCACCAGTAAAACTTCCTTTATCCAATAAAACCGTGTATTTCATATCCCTGCACCTAACGTTACAACCCTTAAAAAGACCTCTTTGATAGTTTATCCTAGGTGCTTACGCCATGTGGTGGAGGTTTGATCCTTTCCCAAGCCTATGGTAATCTATTTTGCTATGACAGGTAGTGAGAGATATCTTCCGTTTCCATATTGTAATTTACACTTTATTACACCCGAGAGATGTGAGTATCTAAACACTATTTGTGAGGTGCTTGTGTATGACCTCCGTGCTTGTCTATTGGTCTTTAGTGGAACGATTATTTGTTGTAATTACTTTTATATTAGTGTTAAATGACCCCTAACTTGTATTTTGAGTAGAATAAAAGCGCATTTGCTTGAGGACAAGCAAATCTCAAGTGTAAGGGTATATGATGAGGCGAAAAATGATCCGTTTTTAGGGGGTCATTTAAGCCCGAATTCGAATTTATTTGATCAAATATTGCCCTAAATCGTTCCTTTTGTAATTTTAGGTACTTTGGGAGTGAAATCTGGAAAAGGAAGCAATTCGGACGTTTTTGGAGCATAAAAGTGATAAAACGCCAAAGTCTTAATTTTCCATGCTGGGAACAGTATGTGACGGCGTCAAGAGTAACTACCTGACGGCGTCAAGAGCAAAATTCCATGACAATCCAGAAGAGATTTGACGGCGTCATGAAGGTAGGGCGTCAAGAGTAAAAGTCATGACGGCCTGGAAATGATTAAGTCTTGACGGTGTCAAATGTAGATCAAGGCAGTCCGAGAATAGTTTTGGCGGCGAGGTGACGGCATCACAAGCTTTGTCTTGATGCCGTCAGACCTCTTTTCCTATATATAGTTTTCTAATTTTTCACATTTAAAGAGAGGAGTTTTGGAAAAACCCTAAGTACGATTTTGGTGCGAATTTTACAGGTTTTTCAAGGGTTCCAAGCCCTTGATACCTTACATGTGTAATTGAGATAAGTGTTCTTTCAATTCAATCAATATGTCTATGTGTTGGTTGTCTATATCTTGTTCTTGTCTTAATTCCATCATGCTAGGCTAGATCTATCTTGTGTTTGCTTAGATCTAATGAAACCTAGATGTTAATTATGTGTTGATTACTTGTTTATACTTGTTTTAGATTAATGATTTATATGTTAGGCTTAAGAAAACTGGCAGATCTCCAATTGGTAACATGCTTGAACGTCTTAAGAAACATGAACCGACGCGCACTAGGTCTTTATTGGTTGTATTTAATGCATGAGCCACTGTTTACAATCCCTATAGTTGTGCTGGGCATGGTGTAGGAGGAGATAAGAGCTCATAGAATTGGGGAGTTAAGTGTGCCACCCCATGAATGGTATTAAGGAATACGATCCATCATCCATGCATTTATAACAAGTAATTAACGTGTAAAAGATGTCTAGGGAGTAGTGAAATCTAAGTAAACACATTTTCTCCACTTATTGCTCACAACTTTAGTATAATTTAGTTTGTTTTCATTTTTAGTATTTTATTTTGATTGTATCTTTAGTATTGGGTTAGTTGATTAGCAACTAATTCCGCCCAAATCCTTCAAACCCGAGAATTTTAATTGCTTTCTAAAAAAATATAAAAACACAAAAATAATCATCCCTCACCTTTAGAACTAGTATTTAGGCTTTCTAATCCTAGCGACACTATTCCTAAACTGAACGATCAATCCCCCGGTACTTGTCACTATACTATACTACAACGATCAGGTACACTGCCTGGTGTGGGTTGTAAGCTTCTCGAGATCCCTCGAGAGGTAAAGCCTGTTGCGATTCCTACGCATCAATAACATAAAGATCCCTTGCCTATGAACTGTCCAATCACCTCCGCTATTTTCCAGTCATATATAGAACAATCGGAAACATAAAAATTGACATCACGTCCAGAATCAAAAATTTTACTGACAGAAGCAAATACATAATAACGCTCGGGTGTGTAGGAAACATCAGATAAAGCAATAGAATGAAGGTGTTTCAACTGAACCAATACCTGCTAATTGCATAAACTCACTATTAGCGGCCATAATTGATTTCAGAGAATTAATATTCAACAAAATGAAATGTGGCATAAGATAGTACATATGCTGAGTAGCACTCGAATCTAATATTCATTTAGAAAATGATGATGCGAAACATTTATGAAAGGAGTATGACATAACATGAGACTAAAAGTCTCACAAATTCTTTAAGTGCTTTAAGTGCTCATATTAATTAATAAAATATTAAGTGTCTGGTGGGGATGGAGAGAGGACGGAAAAGAAAAAACATGACAACTTGGGTGGATCGGTTGCTTCCCAAGGTGACGCTGTGACGAGTTCTTTTGATGAAAAGATTCGCGACATGGAACGGAAAATTGTCGAAGGTAAGCTTGTGTTCGTGGATGATGATGGGGTTCCATTACCTCTGAATGATGGGACTCCTGTCATTGTTACTGCTGCTAATGTTAGTGATACGGTCAATGAACCTCAAGTGGCGAAGGAGTCTACTAATGAACATGTGGTTGCTCCTAATGTTGAACAATTATTGTTAAGTGCGCATAAGAATTTTGATGCTACCGATGAGGCGAAAAATGATCCGTTTTTAGGGGTTCATTTAAGCCCAAATTCAAATTTATTTGATCAAATATTGCCCTAAATCGTTCCTTTTGTGATTTTAGGTACTTTGGGAGAGAAATCTGGAAAAGGAAGCAATTCGGACGTTTTTGGAGCATAAAAGTGAAGAAAACGCCAAAGTCTTAATTTTCCATGCTGAGAACAGTACCTGACGGCGTCAAGAGCATTTTGGTGACGGCGTCAAGAGTAAAAGTGGTGACGGCCCAGAGAGAATGTGAAGGCGTCACCCAAGGCCGTCACGTGTTAACTTGTCAAAACTTACGCGCGGAGTAGCTGATATTGTTTTGGTCATAACTTTTGCATACGAACTCGGATTTAGATGATTCAAAAGCCCACGCGAAGAGGACGAAGAGATCTACAATTTGGTAAAAAAATGGTCATGACGGCGTCAAGAGAACGATCTGACGCCGTCAAGCCTTGCCGACAGAAAACATGCCTATAAATATAACATCATAACTTCACTTTTTGTAAGCCCTAAACCCTAAGGTCGATTTCTAGGTTTAGGTGGGTGTTTTTCCAGCAACTTAGAGGGTTTCAATCACTCCATAAACATCATGTATTGGTTTGATGATTCTATCTTAATTATGTTTTCCATTATCATTGTTGTTTGCTCTTCTTTGATGATGATTTGCTAATTTACCTTGTGTCTACTTATGATTATGTGAAACTTGTATATAATTGATTAGATCTCATTGATTTCTTGTTGATGTTGTGTCTATATCCATCAATTAAGGCGTGACAACTTCAATAGATCTAGTTGGTTTAGTTTATAATCCTTGTTTCCTATTGATTCTTATTTTGATTGAATGATTTATATGTTAGGCTTAAGAAAACTGGCAGATCTCCAAATGGTAACATGCTTGAACGTCTTAGGAAACATGAACCTATTGCACTAAGGTCTTTATTGGTTGTATTTAATGCATGAGCCATTGTTTACAATCCCTATAGTTGTGCTGGGCATGGTGTAGGAGGAGATAAGAGCTCATAGAATTGGGGAGTTATGTGCGATACCCCATGAATGGTATTAAGGAATACAACCCGTCAATTAAAACAAGGTTACAATTCAATAGGTAGGATTGGATAGCTAGCAAGGAGTAACATATCATGGGTAGACATGCTTCACTTATCTTGTAGAACCCTAGTTTACATTTCTTGTTAATTAGTTTAATTAGTAGCTTTTGGGTTAGTTGATTAGCAATTAATTCCACCCACTCTCCCAATACCCGAGATTTTTACTTGCTTTTCATAAAATTTAAAAATACAAAAAGAATCATCCTTCACCTTTAGACCTAGTTAGATTAATTTCAATCCTAACGACACTATTCCTAGCTGAACGATCAATCCCCCGGTACTTGTCACTATACTATACTACAACGATCAGGTACACTGCCTGGTGGGAGTTGTAAGCTTCTCGAGATCCCTCGAGAGGTAAAGCCTTTTGCGATTCCCACGCATCAGCTACTATGAATCAAGTTCAACGTGAGGTTGCTGCTAATAAGGGTACTAATACGGATTCAAACACTATTGATGGTTTGGATCAGCCTTCTAATACGAGTGGTACGGGAGTGAAGTCGGTCTCTTATGCGGGTGCTACTTCTAACGATCCTATGAAATATATGTCAAATTTTCGTAGGTTGGAATGTAGCAACAAGAAGACTGAGGTTGATCTTTGTGTCCCGATAAAAGTAGAGGAAAAGGTGAATCTCAGATTTGAGAATACTCTTTATGGGTATTTCCTTGGTCAACGTCTTGTGTTTCCTGTTGTCGATTGCTATGTACGCAATGCGTGGGCTAAGTATGGTATACAAAAGGTGATGATGAATGCAAAGGGGTTCTTTTTCTTTAAATTCAATTCGGTTAAAGGTGTTGATGATGTTCTTGAAAATGGTCCTTGGTTGATTAGAAATGTTCCTATTATTCTCAAACCATGCACATTGAACACTAACCTACTTAAAGAGGATTTGACTAACATCCCGGTGTGGGTTAAATTCCATGATGTGCCTCTTGACTAACATCCCGGTGTGGGTCAAATCCTCTTTATGGGTATTTCCTTGGTCAACGCCTTGTGTTTCCTGTTGTCGATTACTATGTACGCAATGCGTGGGCTAAGTATGGTATACAAAAGGTGATGATGAATGCAAAGGGGTTCTTTTTCTTTAAATTCAATTCGGTTAAAGGTGTTGATGTTCTTGAAAATGGTCCTTGGTTGATTAGAAATGTTCCTATTATTCTCAAACCATGGACATGGAACACTAACCTACTTAAAGAGGATTTGACTAACATCCCAGTGTGGGTTAAATTCCATGATGTGCCTTTTGCTATGTTTTCTGATGATGGTCTCAGTCTTCTTGCCACATTGATTGGTACGCCCAAAAGGTTAGATGCTTATACTAGCCAAATGTGTAAGGAATCATGGGGCCGTAGTAGTTTTGCTAGATGCATGATCGAAGTGAAGTTGGATGAGGTGCTTAAGGATAGCCTCACTGTTGAGATACCTTTACTTGATGGTTCGGGGTCTAGTATTGAGAAGATTCGGGTTGAATACGAGTGGAAACCACCGCGTTGTGATAAGTGTAAGATTTTTGGTCATACTTTTATTGATTGTCCTAAAGTTGCGTTACCTCCTGTCGAGCCTACTATGATTGTTAATGATGCTTTCAAGACTGTCAATAATAAGAAGAAAGGGAAACAAGGTGGTTCTACTATTCCGGGTCAATGAGGGGTTCGTAAACCAGTTGTGGGTAAGTAGTTTCAGTATCGATCCAAAAAGACTCCTCCTGAACCTAAGAAAGTGGATAGAAATAAGATGAATGCTTCTGATGTGGCTAGTTCAAGTGGAACAAAGATCTCAACATCTAACCAGTTTGATGCTCTTAATATGGAAGATACAGATGCTTTCGGCATTCCTACTAATGACACCAACGTGGATGGGGATTCTGGTCGTATAATGGAAGTTAATGAAGATGAGTCTACTAAGACAGGTAATACATCACAAGACCCCTTTGTGAGCTATTTGAAAGAGAAGGAGTTGGTTATGGTTCCTAAAACTAGTGATTCTTGTACTCCGCCCTCCTCTTCTACTAAGAGAGTTAACCCTTTTTCTAAAGTGGGAGAGATTGTGGTGTCTGATTCTGAAGATGAGTTGGTTACTAACCCATTTGATGAGTCTACTAATTTATTCGGTTGTGGCCAAGAGTTTGAAGATGATTATGATGACTATGACTACGATGACTATGCGAACCAGGTTTATGATCTTTCAAGAAATTTGGATGCTTTTAATGCCATGTATGGCACCAAGCTTCAAGGTCTTAGGAAGTAATTTTATTTCGTTATGTCATATGTTATCATTTGAGTAGTGGTTTATTTTCTTGTTTAGAAAATAGGAACTATCTTGTTATGTAAGTTGTTTGCCTATGTAACGGGCTGAGATATGTGATTTCACCCAGATCCATTGTACTTAAACGTTTTGGTTAATATATTGATCAGGGTGCATGATTACTCTCTTTTACCCAAAAAAAATATTAATGTTTAATTTCTAGGGGCAATTGCATATATACCCATTAAAACTTGAATATTTGCATATATATCCAAAACACGCTTAATTGACATTGTACATTATGCATTAAAAACTTATGTTTTGAGTATATATACAAGTTTTTGAGTTTTAGTGGGTATATATGCAATTTTCTCTAATTTCTATCGGTGTAAACTATCTCTAACCTAGTATTATTATAATATTAATGAATGAAAAAGGCTTTTAGAATAAGTTTACTATTGGTGTTAAATTTTAGCTAGAGTAAATTACAAAATTTGTCCTTGTGGTTTATTTAAGTTGCAGGTTGGTCTTTATCATTTCAAAAGTGCATTCATTATCCTTATAAAAAAGTTACAAGTGCATATTTGGAGTTTTGGACTATGGCTAAAGTTAAATTATTAAACTACTCTCTTTGTCTCCCTTTCACTTTGGTGTCTGTGAGGGCAATTTAGTCATTTAATTTTGGCCAAGGATCGACCATGAGTGCTCCTGTAAGTTCTTCACGGTGACGATAAATGCATTTTCGAAAAGATAAAGACTGAATCTGCAATTTTGCCGACTTACAAGAATGATTTTTGCAGTTTACTCTTTTAACTATATAGTTTATTTATTTATTTTTTATGCTTTTACGCAAAAAGCACAAGTATTGTGGATGCTTTTTCACATGACCTCTATTAGCTCACCTAGCTACAATCCTGCAAACACGTACCCCCTTGAAGATCTACTCCGGATCATGTTCTCGAGTGTCATGTCGAGTCGAGTTATCAAATTTCATAGTCACGCTTAACAAGATGAACCAAAATTTAATGATCATATAACTATTGTCATTTCTATGGTCCATGAGACAACTACTTGACAATACTATAATCAGTGAAACATATATGCAATAAATAGGACAATACGAATGCAAACAGTAGTTTTATACTTTTAATCCGATTTGTCGAAATAAATGCCAAACCTATCCATATTTAATTCGACAATGCCAACACGTACTACCCCCACCCCATTGTTAATTAATGCTTGTACCTAATAATATATATATTTGTAGGAAAGCGTGCGTGCCAAACTCCAAGAACAAAATTAGATCGTATAGCAGTATACTGATTTCAGAACTATTGTGACTGTGAATATGCATGGGTGGGTCAGTGGGTGAGTGAGTGGGGGACCTCTATGACCAAATCATACAACTTCTTTGATCATGTTCATAGCTAAAACTAGTAAAAAGTTTATATAAAAACAATATGTTTATGTTCGGCATTCTCACGCATGAGGTATCTTTGGTCACACGCAGATTGCATGCGTTACGGCCTCCCCTCTAACGCGCGAAGGCTAGGGTGATTTGGGTGTTAGTTTGCTCATTGCGGTTTGTTGGACTAAATTGCAAAGGGAGTGTGTGATGGTAAAATTTGTGTTGTTCGTATATGCTTAAATAAATATTGAGCATAAGTAATTAGTGGGCGGCGATTACAGGGTGCAAGTGATAGGTGACTTAAAGGGAACAATATACTTTGACCTTAAGATAACAGTGACTAAGGATGTTTTAACAGGTGAAGAATACTAGAGCCTACACACCGTCAAATAGCTAGAATAATAATGTTATGTACAGGGCAGACCTAAGGGATTCTTGAGGGTTCACGAGAATTTGATGAATGTTTGTCGTCTAGTGTAAATTTTTGTTAAAAATCTCGATTTCTCTGAAATGAATCTGATCACGGGATTTTGTGTCACGCAAAGACAATAATGCCTTGTACGTTTACTTAGTCCACTAATATGTCAAACTAAATACATCTCTTCTTAATTTATTTACTAGTTTAAATGAAATCGTACATTTTAGTTCATCTTTTATTTTCATTTTCATTATAATCGCAAAACACGTGATGACCTAAGTTCTGAATTCGCCCCTGACTATGTACTAAAGTTACTAAAATCATAAAGGAAGTTACTAAAATCATAAAGGAAT
Organism: Artemisia argyi; assembly: GCA_030686995.1. Classification (NCBI taxonomy): domain Eukaryota; kingdom Viridiplantae; phylum Streptophyta; class Magnoliopsida; order Asterales; family Asteraceae; genus Artemisia; species Artemisia argyi. Next base: position 395,477 of record JARVZY010002218.1, read on the forward strand.
GTTCAACTAGTTGAACTCTACCCCGTGGACTGGCGAATCTAGTGTAACGAAAGGGAGAGATGCGTTTTTTTTGCAAAAAGAAACTGCTAAAAAAGTTACTTCTAGAACTACCAACAAATATTTTTGCTGATATTAAATTCGATTGTATTTTTGCATATAATGGGGCCTTTGATAATTTTATTTTCTAGATTCATCAGTACTGATGGTAGGGTTAGAAAACAGCATATCATGAATATCTTTGAACCCTACTACTCAGTACGGAGTAATTTTCAGAATATGAATGTAGAGTTGCGAGGGGATCAAAATTAAAAAGTTTAAAAAGGTTTCTAGTCACTAAGCTAGTGCTATGTGTCCTTCATCCACTCCTTCCCTTTTTTTTTTTTTTTTTTTTTTTTTTTTTTTTTTTTTTTAATATTTTTGGTTAGAGAGCATTTTGGTCATTTGACTCATTTTTTTAATTCCACCTTAAATTTCAAATGCAAATAACTTTCAAACGACAAACTTTTAGAAAAAACCGATTTCACCATAATTTTTAAAATTTAATCCTCTTTAATTTGGTATAAATATTTTTTAATTTTTTCGAAACTTTTTTTTTTTTTACATACGAAATGGGTCATGATTTTCTTGAAAATTTTAACATTTTCGGCTCTAATTTTGTCTAGTTTAAAGGCCGAATTTTGCAAAATTTAAAACACGAAAGTTGTAGCTTCTTGGCCATTCTTTACCCAGAAATTTGAATCACTCAAATCCAATATGATATGAGTGAGATATCGTATGTTAAAGATGACGTTTTACTCATATTTGTTGCACACAATGTGTTTGATGAAATGTTTAGCTTAGATTTTTAGTCTTAAAATCGAGTTAAATACACTAATTTTTGTACAACAATGCACCTTTAGTTATTTTATTAATGTAAGATTCAAAAAGTTTTGTTTTTTCTTTTTTTTTTTTTTTTTTGTTGTTATTTTTAACTGGTGAACCATATTAACTGATGAACCTTATTAACTGATTTTTAAAAAAGATATTTTGTTCATCAGTTACTTTGGTTGAACTATATTAACTGATGAACCTTATTAACTGATTTTTAAAAAAGACATATCGCGCGTTAAAGAGTCTTATTAACTGATGAACCTTATTAACTGATGAACTTATTAAATCAGTTAAAAAGGTTTATCAGCCTTATTAACTGGTTGAACTATATTAACTGATGAACTTATTAAATCAGTTAATAAGGTTCATCAGCCTTATTAACTGGTTGAACTATATTAACTGATGAACTTATTAACTGATGAACCTTATTAACTGATGAACTTATTAAATCAGTTAATAAGGTTCATCAGTTAATAAGGTTCATCAGTTAAAAAAAACAAAAAAAGAAAAAAACAAAATTTTTTGAATCTTACATTAATAAAATAACTAAAGGTGCATTGTTGTACAAAAATTAGTGCATTTAACTCGATTTTAAGACTAAAAATCTAAGCTAAACATTTCATCAAACACGTTGTGTGCAACAAATGTGAGTAAAACGTCATCTTTAACATACGATATCTCACTCATATCATATTGGATTTGAGTGATTCAAATTTCTGTGTAAAGAATGGCCAAGAAGCTACAACTTTCGTGTTTTAAATTTTTCACGATTCGGCATTTATGATGGTACAAAATAAGGTCGAAAATGCCCAAAAAATAAGAAAATTATCACCCATTTCGTATGTAAAAAAAAGTTTCGAAATTTTTAACAAAATTTATACCAAATTAAAGAGGATTAAATTTTAAAAATTGAGGTGAAATCGGTTTTTTCTAAAAGTTTGTCGTTTAAGAGATGTGCGTTTGAAATTTGAGTTGGAAAAATAAAAAACGAGTAATTTTACTATTTTGCCCATATCCAGATTTTTTAAATAAAATAAAGGGGGGGGGGGGATACGTGACAGCACCAGATTTCTTTTTAGGCTTTGCAATATTTGGGTACTTTGCAAAGAATCCGACATCTATGAATGTATATATTTATAACATGACCATCTTGATTCTTTAATGGCAAAAACATGCCCTTTTGTCTCTCTTGTTCCCTTTTGCATCACCTGTGTACCAACTTGTATGCATCTACTTATGAGGACTTCATCAAATGATTCAAACAAGGTTTCCCTTGACCTCTTTTTAAAACAGGATGATCAGATTCTCGATAAGTAGTGTTAGCTGTTTTACACATAAGATATCGTATTCACTCATATATTAGTTATTCTCGTCTAGATATGTAATTTACGCGATTTTGATATCGTGCATGTTCTCTCGTAGGCTAGTTATTGTTTATATTAGATAGTAAATTAATTAGTTGGCCCAAACCCGAGTTACTTGGCCCGAAAGATTAGGTGGAAACTTTCTTGAAAAAAATAAGTAAAAGGTATTTATCAAAGAAAGTCAAAGAAGTATAAGAGTTGGTAAAAAAAAGGAAAAATATTTGTCAACGTTGTTCCCTAAAGTGGGAATGGACTCATTCCAAAAATAAAATCATTTAATGCGGTATGTAGGAAAGTACTTTACTAGTTAGATGCTTGACACATTGCTATTACCTCGAACCTTGCCTATATAAGATAATGTTGTAAAGGAGTAAATGTGATCTTGTATAATTAATGTGATACACATTTACGAGAATATTAACTCCTGCAGAGAACTAAGTTCCTGAAACCATTCAGAGTATTAGCATAGTTCTTAATTAAATACATACTTTGGCTAGTGTTTAAGTTAGTGAGGAGATCAACATACATTATCATTCAACTTAGATTGTTTTTTCCGCAAACAATCTTAGTAAATTCTTTGATTCATTTCTAATAAGAATTTAAATGTTGAAAAACTCGTGTCTTTTTATATTTCTTTCTTACTTGTTATCTTGTTAAATGCTTTAATACTTACTGGCATGGAAGTTGGTTAGTTAACTTAGTTAATATTTGTAACCAACTAAACAGGAACAACAAGTGGTATCAGAGTTGTTTGATTTATAAAACTTCATGCAGAAACCATTCAACAGTTTTTAAAATTAAGATCCTACCGTGTCTAGTGATGTACCGCAACTAGTTGATCTAAAGGGAGGTAGTTTTGTTTCTACTGCCCCTAAACTAGAAGTTGCAAGATTTACAAAATGGAAAAAGAGAATGTTGTATTATCTGGTTGGAATTTAACCTTAAGGCTGAAAAGAGCAAGAATGTGTGGGAAAGGTACAAGCACAAGATGGAGTTTCCCATGCATTCTAACATCAAGGTCATTCCAAACACAAAGCCTCTTAAAGTAACTATTATCATAGACAATGATGATTCAAACTTTGAAGTCCTTACTTAGTTCAAATAGAGTCTCTTTGGGTATAAGATGGAAAATGATGTTAGCGGTCTTAAACAAGAAGAAAGGGGCTAATGTTGTTAAAGTGATAAAAACCCTAGGAAGAATATTTGAAGAAATCAGGGAACAAGAAATGTTCATAGGGATTGATACAAGAAAGCCTCCGACTCTTCAACACCCACCTAAGACTTCACCCAACATGAAGAAGAGAAAGAAAACAGGGGTAGCTGAACATGAAATGTATGTGGCTAGTCTTCACTTCAATAGGGCCCCTTAAAAAGGAGTTCCAACATGAAGAAGAGAAAGAAAACTGAGGTAGCTGAACATGAAATGTATGTGGCTAGTCTTCACTTCAATAGGGCCCCTCATAAAGGAGTCCCTTTAGCGATCAATTTTGGCATACTAACCACCTTAATCATGATCAGTTTAAACACAAAAGTTACAACAGATTATTTATAATATAAAAAATGTAAGAGACAAAGGATACTATAAATTATTTATAATAGAAAAGGTAAGATACAAAGGTTAAATAGATAATGTGAGACCTTAACCTAAATATACGAGACCTTGACAATAATCCCCCGTTAACCGGATTACATTTTTATTTACAAATATTTTCAAACAGTTTAATAGAGCTAGCCCGTCCGGTGGATGGGCTTTGGATATAGTTCTTGAATATCGTCCGGCCATGATAACTTGGTTACTATTAATTTTCACAGAAAACTTGAAATGAATAACAACCTCTAAATCTAATTTACAAATCAACAAGAAGATCGAAAACGCTGAAAAATTGTTATCTTGGTATGATGGTTATCCATAATAAACATGTGTTCATAACTTTGATACTGAAAGTCTTTCATTATCCTTATTATTGTTTACTGAAATATCTTTGGGATAATTACCTAGAAATTTATCTAAGTTGTCACTTTTTCTAATTGTATGCAGCCTTCTTTATTTTTTGCTATTATATATCTCAAACTTTTAAATTTCGACATTTGTGTGCATTTGCTCATGTAAAATGATCATTTTACCGTTCACTGTCGAAATCAAAAGTTTAAGGTATATAACAGCAAAAAATAAAGAAGGCTACACACAATTAGAAAAATTGACAAGTTAGATAAATTTCTAAGTAATTATCCTAATATCCTTTGTATTTTATTCGACACTCATAAAATAATTATGTTAGTTCCTTTAAAAATGCTAAAGAAACTAATTCTATTTTGGGAAAATACCACCAAAATATAGTAAACTTGCCACCTTTTATAATTCTGTGTAGTATTTTTTTTTTCTTTTTTTCCCTAATTACTAACAAACTTTCATCGTTAGACTATTCTGTGTATCGATGACATCATATACTTGCATTGTTAGTCTAGTTTACTAACGACCATTAATAAATAAATTAAAATTTGGTTATCTCATCATATACTTGCATCGTTAGTCCTTTATACTAATGGTCATTAGTAAATAACTTAAAATTTGGTTTTCTTACGTTTTTTCATGTTTTAGTCATGTTTTTTCACGTTTTCGTCCATTTCTTGCACCTTTTCGTCCGTTTTTGCACGTTATCGCCCGTTTTTGCACGTTTTCACCCGTTTTTACATGCTTTCGTCCGTTTCTATATGGTTTTTTCGATTTCATATGTTTTTTTTATATTTCTACACGTTTTTGTCGATTTTTACACGTTTTCGTCTGTTTTTACATGTTTTCGTCTATTTTTGCACATTTTCTCCCGTTTTTACATGTTTTCATTCGTTTTTATATTTTTTTTCCCATTTTATATGTTCTTTTTACTTTTTAACATGTTTTTGTCATTTTTACACATTTTCATTTGTTTTTGCACGTTTTAGTCTGTTTTTACATGTTTTCATCCGTTTTTACATGGTTTTCACGTTTTCGCCCGTTTTTACATGTATTTCTTCGTTTTTATACGTCTTCTTAAGGTTTTGTACATTTTTACACGTTTTCGTCCATTTTTACATGTTTTCATCCATTTTTGCATGTTTTCGCCCGTTTTTACACATTTTCGTTCGTTTTTACACGATTTCATCCGTTTTTACATGTTTTTGAAAAACAAACAAAACGTGTAAAAACAGACAAAAACATGTAAAAACTAACAATAGCGTTTAAAAATGTATAAAAACATAAGACAACTTGTAAAACGGGTAAGAAAATGTGTAAAAACGAATAAAAACGTGTAAAAACATATGTGTAAAAACTAACAAACACGTGTAAAAGCTTATTAAAATGTGTAAAAACACACGAAAATGTGCAAAAATGGTCAAAAAAGTGTGAAACGGATGAAAACGTGCAAAAACGAATGAAAATGTGTAAAACCGGACGAAAACGTGCAGAAACAGATGAACTGTGCAAAAACGAGCGAAAATATGTGAAAACGGATGAAAACATGCAAAAACGTGTAAAAAAGGACAAAAACATACGATAGCGTGTAAAAACGTATGAAAACCTGCAAAAGCGGATAAAACATCAAAAAACGAACGAAAATGTGCAAAAACGGATGAAAACGTAAGAAAATGTGTAAAAATGAACAAAAACGTGTAAAAACGGACTAAAATGTGTAAAAACTGACTAAACAATGTAAAACTGATGAAAACGTGTAAAAATAGACGAAAACATGCAAAAACCGACGAAAATGTGTAAAAATGGATGAAAACGTGCAAAAACGAATGAAAACGTGTAAAATGGACGAAAACGTGCAAAAAACGGAAAAAATGTGAAAAAACGGATGAAAACGTGAAAAAATATAAGAATGCCAAATTTTAAGTTATTTACTAACAACCATTAGTATAATGGACTAACGATGCAAGTATATGATGTCATCGATACACATAATAGTCTAACGATGAAAGTTTGTTAGTAATTTAGAAAATAAAAAATAATAAATAAATAAATAATGACTACCCAGAATTATAAAATGTGACAACTTTACTATATTTTGGTGGTATTTTCCCTTCTATTTTCGTTATTATGCTCTAGCACAAATGTCTGGTGAGAATGAGAACCAACTCAATTAAAACCCGAACTCGCAGTTCATATTGATTTTTTCTTCCTCAATATATATGACCAAGTTCATATATCAAAAGTTACGTAGGTATATTGTATTATTGATCATTAACTAATTTACTAATTACCATCTAATACTCCCTCAGTTGGAGCCTTGGAGGTGTTCAAACGGCTCAACAGGAGTTAAACTATGCAAGAGCCAAGAGGAGATAAATCTTTACCTTTTGAGAAACTTGATGTGTTGATTGTTGTATTCCTGTGCTTTGCTTGAGGAAAGTAGTAAACTTAACTTACACAAAACTTTATACCTTTTTTTTTTTCGTCATTCTTCTAAAAGAAATAAGATTATGGAGGAAAGTAAACAAAACTTTTGATTGGGAATGATTTAAAATAAATAAATAAAAAAATAGAGATTGACTTGTCATTTTAACATTTCACTTCGGGTCTTCAGTCTAATTTCTAGGCCAGATCATAAAACCATTTGGATCACCAATGCCAAGTATCCTTGTAAAAGTCACTTAGGAAAAGAACCTTATAATTTGATGATTCCATTGTTGGAGTGCTTGCAGAAACCTGCAATCAAATTCACATACAGTTGTTCTAAAACTATTATACATATGCATCCAAAATAGCAAGTAGTCGGCCAGTACCCAAGGGGAAATACAGGATACAAAGTTATAAGTCATTATATAATTCTGTCGACGAGGGTATTAGAAATCATCATATATACAAAGTTGGCAATGTCTATTCAAGTTTTAGTGGATGAACATATTCCTTTTTTTATAGCGTTTACTCTCAAGTTCAATGTATGAGGGAAACATTTTCAGCTGAGCGTCTCTGATGTCAAACCCAGTACTTTCCTAAAGTCATATGATAATGAATTTGTACTGAAAATTGATCACTGGTATTGTTCAATTCATAGTCATTGGATATATAGAGTTCAACTAAACGACTTTAACCACCAAATTACGCCATGAAAATGCAAATTCAGAGGCCAAAAAGTACCCGAATCACAGAAGATAATGTTACGCGTTTTAAGATTTTATAGTACAAAATCAAATCTTTGAGTCAAACCAATTAACGAGTGTTTCTAATAGTAAGAGGCAATCTTTCAATCAAAAAGCTAAATTTTGCGAATATAGCCAAGAAGAGAGTGTTAGAAACTGGGGTTGATATAGTGAGCAGGTTGGGTAATAGACCCAAGTGAGCTAGGCTCATAATATAGTGTGAGATGATACATGTTGGGTTGGGTTAGTTTAATAAAGATAAGGGCAATGCTTCATGCAGTTCAAACTATATACTCGTAACAATTAATCTAAAAAGTGTTTTAAAGATGCCAAATAATTTAGCATTTAACAACAGCTACGAGGGAAAGAGTGTGCAGGGGTACATGTCAGAAAAACAACCCGAAATGAATGCTGATAATGGTTTCACAATTATACCCCCACCCACCAAACTTGGTAATGTGTGCTTCTATCGGGATATCCCCCAGCTTTCAAAACCATCACTTTCTATTCCTCTTTAAATAGACCACTATTACCATTACCTCGCTAGGTGTGTACATTTGAGGTGACCAAGGAAAGGTTGAAAACGGTCCCGGGATTAACCAGATGAGACCGCGTACATTTGAGTGAAAAAGACTCGCTCTCCTCGGTTAATATGAATAAAGTAAACCATTTCCGTTTGTACTATTACCATTACTATATCTATGCTTGCCATCATTACCCTTCTGTCGTCATAATAATTACTGACAAACAAAATACATGTTTGCAAAAAAATACATACATATGTACAGCATAAACTAAGAACATATATACCCTCAGTAAATGTACATGTCTACAATAAGTTATTATTGATTCTTTTAATTGTCAACATTTAAAGTCAATTTAATTATTCTATTAACTAGGAGGGCATCTTTCAGGTTTATCCTGAGGTAGGGGTAGTGTCTCTCTACATTTTACCTCCCCTACCCCACCCCGGTGGGATTAGATATGTTGTTGTTGTTGTAGCTAGGAGGGCAATTTAGTCTTTTCTTGTCCAATTCCAACTACAGCAAAGACTGATCTATGTATAACCAGATCCTGAATAGCCAATAAAGCATATTAAAAACATATTTGTACCGTTAGGTAAAAATATAGGTAGAAACAGAATACTTACAAGTTAATAACAGTTCATAGGATGTAACTCCAATTTGCAACGAATAATGGATTCTGAAGAGTACCTCAGATTTCTTCATTTCCATGTTTAAGATTGAATAGAGAAGGTATCTGTGAAATTCGCATTATTCTGTGTAGCATAAGTTTAACAGAATATACAGGTCTTACAAACCTGTTGTCAGTGCACTTGACGAAATACACCAAAATTTTGTCCATTTCCTTTCTGCGTTTTTGGTTTATAGTATCCTAGTTTCTTATGAAATAAAAACCTAAAAGGCCTTTCAGTTTAATCCATAAATTCAAATACGATCCCAACAAACATCATATTATGGGAGGTCATTTGTAAATCACTAAAATCACTCTGCACGCCATAGGATATAATATCAGCAATAGACGGTACACAGACAACGAGCATTTGTTGTGTGCGAAGTAATTTTGATACAGTATTAAGCTAACTGAGCAGTAAAATATGACAATAACACCATTCAAACTATGCACATTAACAAGCTTTTTCAATATAGTTGCGTATGCTAGCGGTTTATTATCATGCCAAGTCGTTGGCCTTCACCTCATACTCATCATCCATATGTAGGTGAGTGAGGATCGAGATTGATTACAATACTATAAACAAATTGCAACAGTTGATTATCAGATTTCAAGAGATTAAACACCATAATCGTAGACTTCAAGAGTTAATTATCATATTGCCTACCATAATAATTAATCTGGGTTTAGCATCAATAAAGATACCACTGCAGTTAAATCATATTTCAAGAGATTAAACACCATAATCGGACTTTACAAAGGACACTCAAAGAATTTTAGTATAACCATACTTTGGTGTCTATTGTTTGCTCATTCATTCCCAACATACCAGAATGATACAGTCTTGCTTTACCAAAAACTTAATATGAGGAAGATTTTTTGATCTCCAAGATTAATTACCGATTAAATTTTAAAAAGTCAATGGGGGCAATCAAAACATTCGAATATAAAGCAACACTCACAGATTTATAGTCTCAACCTACCATAAACATCCATGCTTGGCGTGATTAAAGACTCTATAACAGTTAACCACACAGAAGACCAAAACTATCATAGTATTACATCCTTCCAAAGAACTTCACAATCGAAGATTTCATATATCGGATTTAATGCATTTTTAATAACAACCCATTGGAAGGAATACAAGAATTGTTTTGGAATACAAGCTTTATTAGGGCGCTACTTAACATCAGAAATTCTAAAAGAACATACATCGACTACTAACAATGAGATACTGACAAATTGAAAACGTGACTTGTGTAGAACAAAGGCAAGCCGGTGCACGTGTCAGACGTGCTTTTTCATAGATGATCATTTCGTGACAGAGCAACCTCTACAGGATCATGAAGTGCTTGTGGCATTTCTCTCTAGAGGCAAGATGCTTTCGTCATAACTCCTAATATGATTAAACTTAACCGTCTTAGAGCGTAAAAACTGTTCACCAAGAAAGTACTTAACCGACTTAAAACTTCTAGTCTTCATGTCATATATAGGTACCCTGATCAAATTCCTAGACACTCTTATCGGCGCAAAAGCAATCTCATCCGCATTAACATAATCCGACGGAAAAGGACCCTCCAAATCCACCCACGACTCACCAAACACAATCGTTTCCTTAACCCAAACATGCTCCTCGTAATCCTTCAACATCCAAATATCCATCTCATTACTTTCCACAACCCGGTCATGACAAAGCACCCCCAAAAACCCATTCACCTTCATCAAAAACGGCTGATTAAACTTCAACGTCCGCATACCTTTACAATCATACCCTGAACTATACTCAATTGGCAACGCCTCATTCGGTATCTTAATTATCTCAAAAATCTCCCTCCTCAAATCAAACGCTAAAACCTCATTCCTACTCTGTAACATCAAATGTATCACGCTATTAACACAAACGCTACTTTTTATCCCAATATACCAATCCTCCCCACTAATATCAACCGGTATCTCCACATCAATCTTCCTCCACTCTAAAGTCCCCAGCTCAAACAACATTATCTCTACGCTACTCGGTTTAAACGGTTTTAATGACTTAATATCAAGCATCCTAATGTTCAAAACCTTATGTTCATTTCTAACCTCATCATATCCGAAAAAGTAACATATATGGACTTTTCCGTACTCGTAAACCGAAACCGAACCAGGCGCGTTAAGTTTAACATATTTACGAGTACTCGGATTAATAACAAAGGCAAAATCATTCTCAATAAATCCATTACCAGAAGTGAGTAACATTAAGCCATGCAGATGCTCGAGTTCCGTCGTTTCTTGGCGCGTGGACGGCGCGTCTTGAAGCGTCATGAGATAAGTGATACGTACATTGGCGCGTGAGGATGTTACGGAGGCGCGTAGGACGGAGAGGATGTGGCGGTGGCGCGTGGAGGAGTCGTAGGCGGTGATGAGGAGGGAGGTTGGACGGTGGTGGTGGTGTTTGGTAAATGAAGGAGATGAGATGAGTGAAAGCCATTGTTTGGAAACTGATCGGAATTGAAGTAAGGTTTTGACAGGGAGGCGCGTGAGGATGACGGAGATGATGTCGAGTGGGAATGAGATTGATTGATCGTCTTCGTCGTTGTCGTTGTTTACGCTGCGTTCTCGAGTTTTTCTAGGTGGGAATAGAAATGATGTGAAAAGAAGAGAAAAGAAATGAAAAGGAAAGGAAAGAAAGTTGATTTTATATTTCGTGTTCTTGAGTTGAAATGAAAGGAAAGGAAATGAAATAATGTTGTGTTCTCGAGTTGGGAAGAAAAGAAAGAAAAAGAGACATAAGTACATTTATGCACTTTTAGATATGTTCATTTTATCATAAGAGTCGAATATGAGTAAATATTGAAAGTTATATTGGTCATTATATACTAAATAGTGCGAGTGTAAAATACTTTCCGTCCAAATCCGCCCATATTTGGGCGGAAAATTCTTATAGGAAAATCACTAGAATTTTTCTATCATTTCATTCCTGTTTCCTTTCCTTTCTGTCCAAAAAAAACTCGAGAACACAATAAAATTTCAATTTCCTATCATTTCCTTTCCTTTTAAAAAATAACTCGAGAACGGAGCGTTAGGGTTATGGTTTCCATTTCTCTTTTGGGGAGAAACAATTTGGGGAAAATTTTGTTTAAGACGAGTTATTTACATTTTGGTATTGAGTCCAAATTTTTTACCAAACCCGAAACCAACAAAAAATTTGAACCGAATATAAAATACCGGCAAAATCACATGGACCAAAGATGTAATTGACTTTTAAGATCGGGATAATTCTATTTTTACCCAACTTAAATATCAAAATTACATATTTCCCCAAAGGGAGATGATTAAGACACTCATAGTTTTGATCGTGACACTCAACTGTACAAATAGTTAAAGTATACTGTAAGTTTTGTACAAGTATATAATGCATAAAGTGGAGTGTCCCAATCAAAAGAGTGAGTGTATAAATCATTTCCGTTCCGCAAAACACAAGTTTTTAGTGCATAAGTACAATGCTTTTAAAGCATGTGTTGAGAAAGTATAGAATTATGATGTTTAAGTTGGGTATATATGAAAGTATATAATGCATTGAGTGGAGTGTCCCAATCAAAAGAGTGAGTGTATAAATCATGTCCGTTCCGCAAAACACAAGTTTTTAGTGCATAAGTACAATGCTTTTAAAGCATGTGTTGAGAAAGAATAGAATTATGATGTTTAAGTTGGGTATGTATGAAATTACCCCTTTAAGATAGGCTAATGATTTGCACACTCTTCTTTTGTATTTGCACACTCTATTCTGCGCTATAAACAGTTGTACACTTGTTTGATGCTCCTTTGCCAGTTTGTATATTGGAGTGTGCGGATAAAAAAAAGAGAGTGTGCCAATCAACTCCCTTTAAGATAACATAACAATGAATTTTGGTTAAGGCTATAAGTAACACAAGACATTGCGTGACTACATGACTAATCCTCACGATTTAGGAGTTATAGCAAAGCCATAGCGTTTTTTAATGTGTAACTTAAAGCGGCACAAAATATGAAAATATTTATATATTATATGATATTTCATATATATCGAGATTACAAAAAATGTTATACATGAGGAATTAGATTAAGAAACTATCATTGCATATAAGTTTCTACATTTCTTTCAAGAAAATATATTTCAAAGGAACTGAATTTAAAAAAAAAAAAAAAGCGACACAAAGGCGCGTCTTATCACGCCTTTCCACCCCTCATCTCACGCCGATGTTTTGTTTTATTTCGTAACGTGAAGGCGTCGCCTCGCGCCTTAGGGCGTCTTAGCGCCTCCATGATGCACCTTTTAGAACCCTAATTTTGGCAATGTGTACGCACCGATGTAATTTTTTAAAATATAATTTTGCGAAGTTACAAAAATAACAAATTTTACAAATATATTACATCAAATATTCATTTTTCATTCAAAAATACAAACTACTTATAAAACTATTAAGGTTTTGTTAGTTTTTCTTAAAAAAAATCCAATGGTTAAAAAATGAAAAGTAACAAGGTGGATCTTGCTAGTTTTCAGAAAACTAGCAAAGTCAACCTTAAAAAAAAAAAAAAAAAAAAAAAAAAAAAAAAATCTAATGTCAGCCTTGCAATTATTTATTTATTTATTATTTTTTTTATTTTTTTTTTAAATCGCAAGATTATAGATAAACATTGCGATTTTATTTAAAATCCACAAAATATAGAGCTAAAAAATAATTAGTCACTTAGGTTGTGTTTCTTTTTCTATTAGTGGAGGAACTGGGACCCACAAAATTTAATTTAATATTTTTTTTTGCTGTGAGACCTACTCATTTTCCCTTAATTTCTCTGTATTCGAAGGGTGTAAAAAAGGAACTCCTCTCTATTCAGATGAAACAACAGAGGTGGGCCTCATGTATCCTTAGTGGAGGGAGAAAAATAAACAGGGCCTTAGCCTAATATCATAACCGTTGTTGTTTGATGAGACATGATATTAAATTAAACCAAGTTATTACTTAGCTTTAGTCTTTTGATAACTTTACTCGATGACGGGAGTTTTCTTGAGGATGATTTGAGACTGATTTTGAAATAACCTTTGGCAAATGATTTGATATGATATTTGAACTCTTTTTGAAACGATTTATGGAACTATTTTTAATTGTACAAGTTTATGTGAGACTCACCAACTATTTTATAGTTGACCGTTTTTATCATGCTTTTCAGGTAATCAAGTGAAAGTAAAAACTAAGTGATTGCATTCATGGATTTCATGTTGGTCAAGTGTTGGACTAAAACATGGCTATCTTTCAAACTTATGTATTAAGACAATGACATATTTATCTTTTCAAACATGTATTTCTGAATTTACAATGTAACAGCTGTGAGTTTCTTTTTATAATAATGTGTTTGGTATTTGTTCTATATCTTTGTGATGTATATTGGCTTCGTCGTGTCTCTCGTTTCCGCCATCCCGCGGGGTGTGACACATAGTATATTGTCCTACCAACATGCAACATATGTCATTTTGAATGAACCCATTGAGATTCATTACATACTTGGTGGCCTAAATGCGACTAGTAAAGTATACATTCAACGTCTTGGTTTGTGACGTTCAATTCAACACAAACACAAATACAATAGGTATTCAGTACTAAACGATAGTTCAATTTAGAGCATAAATTATTTTTTTGAGCTGGACAGCAAACTTCACAATACAATAAAAATAAAATGGTAGACACATTATACCACGTGTGTGACTACATACTTGCCACATTCAAGTTCTAAGTTACTGAAAGCAACAATATCATTATGCAGCTATACAAAAAAAATATATATATACTATGAGATACGTACAAAGCTTTTGAATCAAATACTTACTAGCAGGTCCCCGCGCAATGCAGCTGCGGGCACTCTGTAATTTAATTTTTTCGATTAATAATTTATTTTATTTGTAATTTTTTGGCAATAACTTTACTGATTAGTTTTTTATGGCAAAAGTTTGATGAAATTTTGCTTTGTTTGTATTATTTTATTTATTATTTATTTTATGTTTTTGTTTAGTAGTTTGCTTGGTTTGTACATGTGAACATATTTTAGTTTATTATGTTGTTTTGACGATAAATTTTCGGATATCAAAAATTTCGTTTAGCTCGTGTCCGTTCGGGCTCGAGCCCGTTTGACCCGTGCCCGTTCGGGGCTCGAGCCCATTTGGCTCATTGCCCGTTCGGGCTTAAAAATTTGTATAATATGCTTTATTATTTGTATTATTGACATTTAATGCAGGAATTGTGTATAAGTTGGTTGTACAATATGCTTGATAATTTGTATTTCTTATGTAAGGGGTGTTTTAATAAGTGTATTAATTGTATTTATTGACTATTTAATTAATTGTATTTAATATATATAATGATCAATTTTAAGTCATTAATTTTAAACTTTAATGACAAAAACAAAGTGGTGTGTACTTTAAGCTTCTAAACTTGTAAATGTCTAATTATATTTCATTTATAGTATTAATTGTCTAATTGTGTTTGAATCACTTGTACTTTAAGCTTCTAAACTTGTAAGACTTAATTTTAAGTATTCTAATTATAGTAGTCCTTTATGGATTATAAAATAGTTAAATTACTACCAACAAAATACATGATGAAAACTTAAAGCTGAAGTAAGGCAAGGAAAAAACATATGAAACATTGGTTAGACTACCAAATATGTAACTCATGCCTGGCATTTCTACTTAAGCCAAATATGAGTGACACACCAAATGGCCTAACAAACAATTCATGGAATGATTATTTAGCTAATCTATTGACAAAAAAAAAAAAAAAAAAAAAAAAAAAAAAAAAAAAAAAAAAAACAACTATGATCAAACAGCAAAAGCAAAATTGTAAATACCAAAAGTTGCCTACAAATTATATCATATAAAGCTAAGCATGACTAAATAAACCAAAACTGTAACCATTTCAACCAAATAATGTTAATAGTACTAATATCAACGCGAATTATAATCATACAACGCAGATCTAACAAATATGTATCATACATCAACAATAGATGGACATCTTTATATCATCTACAATACAAAACATCCGGAATACAAATATAAAGATCAAAAATCAGTTTAGATATAATAAAAGCCGACAACAAACAATATCATAACAACCTAACCACTTCAAAATAAACCTAAAATATAAGTACTAATATCAACACAAATTATAATCATAAAATGCTGATCTAACAAATACGTATCATATACCAAGCAGATCTAGAGTATAATCACGAATCAACAATAGAGCGCTACGAAATAAACTAAAACTGTAAGTACTAATATCAACACAAATTATAATTATACAACACATATGTAGCAAATACATAGCATATACCAAGCAGATCTAGAATACAAACACGAACCAGCAATAGACGAACATGTTTATTATACAATATATCATTTCGCGTTTAAAGTATAAAAACTTTCGGTGTAAAATAAGATTCATTTTCCATTAAAAAAAGAAGAAGGTTAGATTGGTTTGATTGGAGTAATAGACTTATCATAACAAATTGTTCTAAAATCAATTCCTATCAATGAGGTATGAACATCCTTCAACCACTAAGTATTTGAAATTTACAAAATGATATAGCATATGGTACTTTGACTTTTGAAGTATACTTAATTAAAATCACCCACAAAGATGACACAAAAACATAGTATATGTATAATGTATTGGGGGTAAAATTTCGTATAACATTTTGATTATCATAATAACATGCTCTAGAATCAATTTCTATCTAAGAGGTTATGAACATCCGTTATTTGTTAATCATTTGAGACAGCAACTTAACTCTATTAAAAATGAGAACCCTAAAAATCTATAGTTAGAGACCAAAAAAATACATATACCATGAACATCGGCAACTCATCATTCAAGAAAAATGTATACAATGAGATGTAACAATCTAAATTTTACCCTCCAACAAGAAACACTTAAAGATTAAACATGCAAAATTAAAAAGAGCAAGAATAAATACAATTGATAAAAATTAAAGATCGAGCCCTAGTTTTCATTCTTCTATTGATTATCACTTGATTTTGATTTCTCTAATCTAAACCAATAGATCTATTACACGAAAATACTTGTTGCTGTGTGTTGAGAGAAGTAGAGTTGTGATTATGAAAAAATTATGTGAGAAGAAGAGGACATAATCGGGCAAGATTTCGATTGAGATGAAATCCCACCCTCTTAAATGGGTTTGTAAAAATCACTATGTGGGTATGATTTCTAATTTTAAAACCCAACCCCTTCAATCAAATGTTGCTATCAAGCCCAATCTCACTCCCCATAGCCCAAACCCATGAAACAAGGGCCCTAAATATTTTTCTCAACAACCGCTATAACCTAAGAAACTCCAATCCATTTCCCAAAAAACGGAAATGTAACCCTAAGTCCCTAACCCAAAATGAAGCGCAGTCACTCATCTCATCTCCATCATTCACCAAACACCTCTCGATAACCACTCACTCTACACCATCCCCTCCTCATCGCTTACCACACCTCCAAGCGCCACAGCCACTTCCTCTCATTATCACGCGCCACCTCACGCGCCGACGTAACCGCAACTCATTCATGACGCCTACCGATGTGTTACTAACTTCTGGTAAGGGCTTTATTTAGAATATGTTAAATTTCACACGCCTGGTTCGTTTGGGGTTTACTTTTTCGGATACGATGAGGTTAGAAATGAACACAAGGTTTTGAATATTAGGATAGAGATAATGTTGTTTGGGTTTACGACTACGGAAAGATTTATATATGTTACTTTTTGGGATACGATGAGATTAGAAATGAACACAGGTTTTGAATATTAGGATGCTTAAAAAGAACGTTTCAACCGAGTAGCGTAGATGTAATGTTGTTTGGGTTGTCGAGTGTTTCGAATTATCTATGGTGCCAAGCCTGATGTGGTGAGTAAACAAAAAAGGAGTTAAGCATTAGCGATTGCGAAACATGATGTTTGTCTATTTAAAACATCATGTTTGGCAAATGCTTTTGCATAACTCCTTTTTTGTTTCCTCACCACGTCAGGGTTGGCATCACAAAAGATAATTAGAAGGATTTTCAATATGAACTATTAACACAAACACTGTGTTTCGTCCCGTAATACCAATCTTCTCATATCTCCTCATCAATCTTCCTCCACTCATGTTTTGGCATAGGGATTCAAAATACATGTGATGTTACATAATAGGAATGAGGTTTTAGCGTTTGATTTGTGGAGGGAGATTTTTGAGATAATTAAGATACCGAATGAGGCGTTGCCAATAATTGAGTATAGTTCGTGGTATGATTGTAAAGTTATGGAGACGTTGAAGTTTAATCAGCCGGCTTTTATGAAGGTGAATGGGTTTTTGGGGGTGCTTTGTCATGATCGGGTTGTGGAAAGTAATGAGATGGATATTTGGATGTTGAAGGATTACAAGGAGCATGTTTGGGTTAAGGAAACAATTGTGCGTTGTGGGTGGATTTGGAGGGTCCCTTTTCGTCGGACGGATTGTGTTATTGTGGACGAGATTGCTTTTGCGTCTATTAACGTGTCTAGGAATTTGATCAGGCCATCAGGATACCTGAATATGACATGAAGACTAGAAGTTTTAAGTCAGTGAAGTACTTTCTTGGTGAACAATTTTTACGCGCTAAGACGGTCGAGTTTAATCAAATTAGGAGCTATGATGAAAGCATCTTGCCTCTGTAGAGGAACGCGACAACTACTTCTTGATCCCGTAGACATAGAGGTTGCTCTGTCACAAAATGGTCGTCTATGACAAAACACTTCAGATACATGCACCGGCTTGCTTTTGTTCTGCTACAAGTCTGATCTTTAATTTTTTTGGCATCTCATTGTTAGTAGTTAATGTATGTTCTTTTAGAATTTTCTATGCTAAGTATTGCCTCAATGGAGCTTGTGCTCCTAAACAAACTATTGTATTCTGATATATGGAATCTTTGATTGTGAAGTTCTTTGGAAGGATGTAATACTATGTTAGTTTTGGTCTTCTGTGAAAACATATCATGCTGTTAATTTCATGACTGTTCTCTCTGATCAACTGTTATGGAGTCTTCAATCACGCCAAACATGAATTTTTATGGTTAGGTTGAGAATGTAAATCTGAGTGTTGCTTTATTTTTGAATGTTTGGATGGCCGTGGACTTTTGAAAAATTCAAAAGGAATTAATCTCGGAGATCAAAATCATTCTCATATAGTTTTTGGTAAAGAAAGGCTACATCGTTTTGGTTTGATGGAATGAGCAGTTGAGCACACAATATACACTTATACACCAAAGCTGAGTTATCACTGAGTAAATTTTGTATGTTATGAGTTTCAACTTTTATTGTATTTTCTTCTATGAATATGTGACTGCTCTACTATATGACAGTCAAAGTCCATTTAACTGTTGAAATACTTACTCAGTAAGTGTATGAGAAAATGGGAAATTGGTATTCAATCTCAATGCTCACAATCACCTACATACAGATGTGGGGTGAAGAAAGGCCAATGACTTGGCATGATACGAATGACCACTAGCATACGCAACACTAATGGAAATTCTGTGATTTTCACTGAGTTTGGATGGTGCTATTGTCCCTTTTTTTGCTGCTCTGTTAGTTTAATTCTTTTATCAAATTTACTTCGCACACAACAAATCCTTGTGTGTGTACCATCTGTTGCTGATCTTCTACCCTAAGGATTAACTGGAAGGCCTTTTAGGCTTTAATTGCCTGAGAAAATAGGATATTTTTATAACCAAAAACGCAGAAAGGAAATGCACAAAATTGTGGTGTATTCCGTCAAGTGCTCTGCCAACAACAGGTTTGTACAATCTGAATGTTCTGTTAAAATTATGTTATACAGAATAACGTGAATTTCACAAATCTTTGCAGCGTGTGGCTCCTATTACATGGCACACCTGAACATTGACTATGGCAAGATTTGAACTTTTTGATACCTTTTCAACTCAAATCTTAGACATGGAAATCCCGAGGTACTTTTCACAATCCATTAGTTATTCCAAGTTGGAATTACATGCTATGAACTGTTAGTAACCTGTATCGTTCTACCTATACATTTACCTTATGCTACAGTATGTAATTTATAAGCTTTATTTGTATTGGATGCTAGTCGATTCCTGTCTTTGTGCATGATTTCTTAGTCTTTTCTTGCTGTTATATAGCATGGTTCCTATGAGTCACAGTCTTACTAGTTTCAAACTTTCAATAGGTCAGTGACTGTCCCCTATGTTTACTGAAGAGATCGTCAAAACTTAAAGTTTTCAACATACATAAGTTTACATAAATTCAACAGAAATTACAATAAGTCAATAACATAAAGTTACATGTCTTTGGAAATTAAAGTAAAAAACACACCATATGCAGATAGTCAAACGTATGAATTACAAAAGTACATCAATCCAAATGAAACTTCCTAGCAGAAATACTGGGTTCATAAAGCTTTCTAAAACCACGCATGATGCGACTTGGAAGATGATATTTCGAGGAGGCAAATATCACAAACGGGGTGATAGCAGAAATGCTGATGACGATGGGTAACCACATATAATCATCTTTCAAAAATAGGAAAAAGTTGATAATAAAGGTAAAAACCATGGTCACTATAGAGGCGAAAACAAATCCTAGACATATATCCAACTGCTTGGATAATGAAAGCATGAAATCATATTCATCATATTTAGACCCGAGGATGGATAAGACCATGAGGATTGACGTTGTAGAAAATATAAATGACAGGCTGTCAAATATAATGAACAATCTGAATAGAAAAAGATAAAGGAACACAGGCTGAATATTAAAGCCTTGAATATATCCACCTGGAGGTTGAAATGCTACTGAATATGACGTGGTGGCAACAAGTGCTGCCACAACCATTAATTGAGTGGATATCTCTTTCATCCAGTCTTCGGCTTTGGAAAATAGATCTTTGTGGTTCTTGATGAATGCATTATGTGGTGTTAGACCAGCCGCGTTCTTTTTTTCTCGAAGACGAGGAGGGATAATGGTCTCGATTTCCTAGCATGACAAGAACATATCAAAGATCAAATAATCTGATATCAACATAATAAACTACAAAAAAAACCTGTTATCAGCATCTCATATTGGAAAACTCTAAAAGAACTATGTTCACTGGTTTTATAAGTGGATGTAGTTATCAAATGTATGTAAATATATATCACTGCAATTAATTGCATATTATCAATCTGTATATGTAGCTACGAGCTACAATAGCTGACCAGAGAGGAATTATATATGTACTGTACCTTGAACCAAGAAATTTCAGGATTCAATCCGAGACCCACTCCTCGGATGTTCTGTACTTGATTACCCTTAGCCTTCTCCCCGACCAAATGCAATATGTTGTTGCCATTTTTGTCTTCAATAGAAAGTAGGGAATCCCTGCTGCTTGATCCTATGTCGTTTAATAGTTTGTAGATACCCTTATGGCCATGTGTGACAGCTATATGAAATATACTTTGGCCATTATCATTGACCTCCTCGACCAGATCTGGAAATTTCAGAAGGACCTCAACTACAAATGCAGTGTTACCTATCTCTGCAGCAAGAAACGGTAACCGTGAAGAGTATTTCTGATTTCCGTTATTCATACCTATTGTCGTTTCACTAGCGGACTTTTTAAAGAGGCTGACAATTTGAGTTGGCATTTTCGCAATGTTCTCTGAAATGGTTCTAAGCAGATGAATTGCTTCTTGTGTTTCTTTTTCGTAGTGTGTTTTCTTTCCATCTTCCGTAGTTTCATCAGGTGGCCCTCTTATTATTGCATCACGTTCACCCTTAGGCAAATTGCCAATTTTTTCCAGAATGAATCTCAGTAATTTCAAGGCATCACTTTCACTTTCCTTGTCAGGGAACCAAATCTTCAAACGACAGACACGGAAAACTATGAAAAATTAAGAGAAAAGATAATATATTATATATTTGTGACGAGTTGTCAATATAAGATTTTATGGAAGTTAGCCATAGCGTACAGCTTCCTAGAATATAAACTTTGCCAAATTTGAATTGTGCTTAATTAAAGTAAATGGTCAAGTAATTATAATTAGAGATGGCGGGTGGAGAATATTGAGGATCATATTTCTCTTCCCCGTCCTCGATCCCCTCTTATCCTTCCATCTCCACTCCGACCCCTCGGAAATGATATTAAATCCCCATCCATATCCCCATGGAGATTCAAGGTTACAAAGATTATTTTTTGTAAGGAAAAAAATGAAGTTCATGGACGATTAAAAACTGGACCTTAAAATGTACAATTGTTAACTACTAACATGTGCTCATTCGCACGTTAGCAGAACCCCTGTATTCATTAATCAATGTATAATGGAAGCTCCATCTGAGTAATTTGACAACCGTATGGCTTCTTTTAACATGATGGTGATGGTGGGCGGTGGTGTCAAAAGGCATATGCCTTGGAATATAATATCAATAAATGGAGATTCTTACATGAATTTATGCGTTTTTGGATAATACCCGGACCTATAACATAGAATCCATGAGGTTTGCGAGCCAATAGTCCAAGCACAGTAATCTCTTTCGTAGCTAGAATTGGATGGTCGGTCACGATTCGTAATGCCACATCTAAAACATATATGATATAGTCACTTGATGAGTAAAACATATATGATATAGTCTCTTGGTGAGATCATAGTTTTTTTTTAAGGTCTACAAAATTACTTACCAAATAGATCAGCCTCAACACATTTCACATAAACCAATCCCCGATCTTCATCAGTCCAGGGTTCACTAGTCATTTTTTGAGAATCCGTGTACAACGAATCAACCATATCACGTCTTCCACATGAAGCAGCTTTGTAGATTGCCATCTTTCTATCACGATCAGCTAAAAGGTAAATTTGCATGTCATTTTATATTCCTTGTATCTATCATAAATCAAAAGTGTTTTTTGTTGGTGGACTATAAAAAGATGAAACTGGGGGAGTATAACTTATTTTGTTCTGCTTACTCTAAACACAATCTTCGAACGACCAACTTACAGGTTATCAAAGGAATTGACAACAATAAAAACCATACAACACAAAACCCCCAATGGCTGAAGCAATACCAAATTTAACCTTCAGATAGTACTAGTCCATCAAGGATACCTTTTAATCACTTAAAATATTGTTAAAATATTTGGTTAGTTTTAAAATAATGCCCCTCCGTAAAGTATCGATTAAATAGGAAAATCAACAAATAAATTAAGATGTATATCATATATAGATGTTTTCCATGTTATTTTCACGTAAATTCTACTCTATACTTACATCAGCTTAAAATACTATACGGATTCACGTACGAACTTGCTTGAACTTCAAAATTGCATTAAGTAGGATAAGGAAAAAGAAACTCGATCATACCATTAAGTAGATCTTGAGGAGGTAGTTGTGCTTGTGCATGAGGCTGATTACGTGAAGTACTGCTTGGCATGTCAATACTGCATGCATCATGTTGGCTGGTGTGATTTACGCCATTGGTAGCTGTCGATCCTGACTTCATGTTTGTAATTTCAACTACTTTCATAACTAGAAGTGCTGTAGGTTTTTTTTTTTTTTTTTTTTTTTTTTTTTTTTTTTTTTTTTTTTTTTTTTTTAATTATTATTATTTTTTTAGGGAATGTTTGGGAAGAAAGAAGGATAGTTGTGTGTGAACTGTGTGTGCAAAGTGAAGTGAAGAAGATGAGATTTATTTATTTTTCATGTTTAAAATATAATATAATAAAATGTGGCTGAAAATAAAATTTAATAAATGTGGCTGAAAAAAAGTTTCTTTAATAAGTTTTTTTTTTTTTTTTTTTTTTTTTTTTTTTTATTTAATTTTATTGTTATTTGTATTATTATTTAATGAATAAAAATTAGCTTGTTTTAGAAAATGGAAAAATAAAATAAAATGGTAAGTCTGAAAATAGATATTATAACATGTTACTATTGATGTATAACTTTTTTGTGTTAATGGCGTTAACACACCTTCTACTCTATGTTGTGACTATTGATCACTTTTTATATACGCAAATTTAAATGAGACGTTCACAAAGTCGATGGTTAAAATTGCCTGCCTACCGACTACACGGATCCACAATAGTTGAGCATCGCGCCACAAATTGAAACTTTCATGTAACTCACCCTAAACTTAATTTGTGATTAAGATAGAGCAGATCTATTGTATTTAAATAAAAACTTATTAATAAGATTTTTCTAAAACTTTATAATAAAAATCTAAGGTTATTTATATAACTTACTACAATTTTGTGGTGCTAGTTAATTCGTTGGCAAGCTTTGAGAAAATTCGTAGAAATCGTCTTTCTCTGCGAAGCAAAGAATATTCTTACGATGGTGCATGCCTCTGATGCGGTCAACATATGAGTTGTTTAAGAGAGAATTGCAAAAATCGTCCTTAAAGTTTGATCAAATTGCACGTTTCATCCCTAAAGTTTGGAAAGTGCAAGGATCGTCCTTGTGGAGAAAACTTTGGTGCAAATATCGTCCCCACAGGGACGATACTTGCACCAAAGGTTTCCCCCAAAAGAACGATACTTGCACCAAAGGTTTCCCCACAAAGACGATCCTTGCATTTTCCAAACTTTAGGGATGAAATGTGCAATTTAACCAAACTTTAAGGATGATTTTTGCAATTCTATCGTTGTTTAATAAACAAAGTGAGTTAATAATAATACACGGAAAATATTATTTTGCACTTAGAGAAATTCTGTGACTTTAACCTTGTGCCCTTGAGTTCTTTTTAATTTTTAACCAATTTTCTTGTTTGACTTTTCCACGTTTTACTTCTCTTACCTCTTTCACTTTACAATAGATTCTAATAAGCAAACTCCATCTTCTTACATGTTCGTTCGTCTCTCTGTCATCTCGTTATCACCATAGAATTTTCTCGACACAAATCGTGAAATTAACAAATAAGTCAACGATGTAAAACCAATTTGTATTGTTTAACTATGAGATGCAAAACATGATTAGTATTTGATTGGAGATGGTTGTGTTGTTTGGTTTCCCATATTAAACGATAAGTACCAAAAGGATGGATTAATCAAGAGTTTGGGTACGAGTCATACAAACCATCACTAAAAGAAAAGGGTTAGACTCACGAAATTTTCCTAAAGAAAATTTTCAAATGGTAAAAGTCAAAAAAGATAAACAAGCTTTCTCAGTTATACCAATATGATAAACATAGTTATCTATGTACCAATATGCTAAACCAAAGTTGAAATTATGTACAATAATGGGTAATTCTTCATATCTTCATTTATTACATTTGCATCGTTAGTCTTTATACTAACGGCCGTTAGTTCAGTTAGCTAAGTCCAATTGCAAAATGTCAATGTTAGTCCTTTACACTAACAGTCATTTGCAACGTTAGTCTTTTACATCAACGATCGTTGCAACAATTGCCACATTAGTCCTTTATACCAAAGATCGTTTGCAATATTAGTCCGAATAAAAAATCTAAAATAAAAAATTTCTGCAACAATTGCCACATTAGTCCTTTATATCAAAGACCATGTTTATCATATTGGTAGATATGAGAAAGCTTGTTTATCATTTTTGACTTTTTCCAACATATTATGTGCATAGTTATTACTGACGGTGTTCTTGGCAATTTCCTAGCAATTAGTGACAAAATATTCGCCCTAGCTAATCCGTCGGAGTTCCCTTGTGATTTAATAGGGATTTCTTATGTATAATAATTACCAAGACATCTCTACGTGAATTATAGCTATCGCATAGGAATTTTCTAGTGACTTGTCTGAAGAAGTAGAAAGAATAATAAAAATGAAGACAATGTATATTTTACATGTGTGTTTATATTGTGATGACTATTTTTTTAATTAGTGTTGAAATAATAAAATGACTTGGCGTTTCGTCTAAACAAACATAGTCCATTTACAAGTGTGAGTTTGTTTTTAAAAATGCACTATTGTTATAATGGAAACATTTGTTGTTATACATAATTACGTGTATATATGTATATTAGCATGGCAGTAGTTTATATGACGACCCAAAAAAAGTGAGTTAGGGTTCGAGTTAACAAGTTAAGGTCCTAGTAACTTGCTGTTAGAAATGCCTAGGAAACGCTTACGTTGTTTGGTAGGTAATCATTAAAAAATGAAACGGAAAATCCGTAGGAATCACAAGAAGTCAAACTGAAATCTCACAGGAAATTGCTATGAAACATGTAGGATGGCTTTTGATATCCGTTGTAAAAGACAAATATACAAGGAATATGAACATTTAATGATCCTCACAAATATCCTAGAAAATCTGTAGCAAATTTAGTAATAAACGAGTTTGGTACCCGCGCGTTGCTGCAGAATTTTTTTGTTTCCGTTAGCTACTTAACATGAAGTTAGTTACCTAGGACTGATTTTGCAATTGATGTATAACATGAAGGACCATTTATGTAAATTATTTGAGGACTAAATTTGCAATGAACCACTGAGATGAAAGACAAAGTGCGTACAAATTTTTTTTAAGTTAACAGCCGTTAAATAACTAACGACCGTTAATACTAAAAAAAAAAAAAAAAAAAAAAAAAAAAAAAAAAAAAAAGTTACTGTAGCAAGCACAGTGCTTGCTACAGTAACCTCTTACCCTTTAGTATATTACGAGTTTGGTACCCGCGCGTTGCTGCGGAATTCTTTTGTTGCCGTTAGCTACTTAACGTGAAGTTAGTTACCTAAGACTGATTTTGCAATTGATATATAACATGAAGGACCATTTATGTAAATTATTTGAGGACTAAATTTGCAATGAACCACTGAGATGAAGGACAAAGTGCGTACAATTTTTTTTTAAATGTTAAAGATAACGGTCGTTAGTTAACAGCCGTTAAATAACTAACGACCGTTAATACTTTAAAAAAAAATTATTGTAGCAAGCACTGTAGCAAGCACAGTGCTTGCTACAGTAACCTCTTGGGGTTTAGTATATTATATAATTCGACGAATTTTCGTCATTACTTTTGGGTCATTTGTGAGAAGTTTCCTAGGGAAAAGACAAATATACAAGGAATATGAACATTTAATGACTAAAAAGACAAATATACCTTTTAAATGCAATAAATAGAACAATAGTGTAGAAACCAGTGTTCTAAAAGGCGCGCCAAGGCGTCGCCAAGGCGCGAGGCGTGGCCTCGCCGCCACGAAATAGACCATGGCGGCTGCTCTAGGCGTGGCGTGGGAAAAGGCGTGAAAAGGCGCGCCTTTTGGTAAGGCGTGGCGCGCCTTTTTGAAACAGTATTGGTTTTTTTTGTTTTTTTTTAATTATTATTATTATTTTAATAACTATTTGAACGATCATTTGAAATTTGGGCTATTTGTTATTTGGGTCTGATAATTATATAATAAGTAGTTGTTAAATGTCTAATATAGTAGTCCAAATGTATATGAAATATGATATTATAACATAAATGATAAATATATAAATATTTTTTCGCCGCCTTAGTCACGCCGCAAAAAACGCCATGGCTTCGCCATGGCGCGTAAGGCTTGAGGCGTGGCCTTGCCGCCACGCCACGCCTCACGCCATTTATAACATTGGTAGAAACGTAGATGATATGAATACGTTTCTGTTTAAAATTTTAAATGTTTTATATTAAATTTCTGATCAAGTGTCACTAAATATAAATAGTGGTTATTTCACTCATAACAAATATTAACATACAACAAGAAACACACAGAACAACTAAGAGATTACAATTATAGTAGAAACTCTATAATATAATATACTTGGGATCACCAAAATTTATTAATTAAAAGAGTTATTAATTAATTGATAAATTAATAATTATTAATTTATATATTAATTAATATTTTATTAATTTATAGTAGAATACTTAGTTTACAAACACCTTTCAAGCTTCTACTTAATTATTGTATACAATGCATGTATATCAAATGATCACCTGCTAAGGCATAATTAATGACAGAATACTCAGACGGAACATTATAAGAAAGCATCCATGCCAACTGATACTTCAACCATAAACCATTGCCAGTAAACTTTTCCTCACAGAAACACACACCCATCATTTTGGTTAGAATAAAGCTAGGACCAAGTAGTCCCATCTTGCATGACTCATTATTCCTAGCTACTTGTTCTAACCCCATTTGTCTCATTACTATCCCAAGCACCAATAATCTCTTCACCATTATCTGAATTCATGAGAACTTGCCATCTTTTAGTCACATTCATTACTTGTCTAGTATTCTTGACTCTTAACCTGGCCATTTTGAATCTGATATTGTTTTATAATCCCAACTAAGACTTCTTTCCAATCCTTCTTTTCATTCTTAAAAATCCTACTATTCCTTTCCTGCCAAGTCCAGTATAATCTGTTTTTCTACTACAACTTGAATAGACATTACCAACTGTAAAAATATTTTGATTTTTAATTCCCTTGTTTGCCGAAACGATGGTGGCACAGTGGCGGTGATGCGATGACGGCGTGGTGGCATGTTGAGCCGTCTAAAGATTTGGGGAACTGGGAAATCTGATTGATAACTCTGGGTACGTCACAAAATTAGGGCAATATAACTATACACCAGTCAATGCCTGCGACAGAACTGCAAATATAGGATTCGGTTAACAAGTTATGGTACGTCACAAAATTAGTGCTGTTCTTAACGACGTGAATTAACCAAGAAGTCGCAAAATTAAAGACGCGTTTAGCGACTTTTGCAAGGATGTTACAAAATTTGCGACATATTTAGCAACCGAGCTTGCGACATCGCCATCTCAAAGCGTATTGTCCGACATATTCACATTGTAGCATGAGGATATTTTTGTAGGTTTCTGCAAATTGAATTATCAAATTCCAATAAGGTTCTTCTCCTACGTCAGTTTAACAAGGATACATGGAATTAGTGATCCGGCCAATTGGTTTTATGACCTGCTCTAGTAATTAGAACGACGACCTGAAGTGAAATTTCAAAATGATTATTATCAGAGTAGGCTTTGAATTGGGCCGATAGGCTCAAAGCCATACAATTAAGGCAATAATTACTTATCCTGCGGGAAGGAGGCCGGGTGTGGAACTGTTATCTAGTTGAGTGGCCAAATTAAATAGGTGTACGAGTTCTATACAAACACATAGGGTTTTCTGGGTATAAATTTTCCAGGTAGGAGCGCTGCGCTCCTGTATATGTAATACTTTTATCGTTTATCTCAAAAAGAAAATATAATCCTAATTGCCGGTGGATGCAAGTTGATTCCTGTCTTTGGGCATGATTGCTTAGTCTTTTTCTTGCTGTTATATAGCATGCATATGGTTACTACGAGTCTACGTGTCACAATCTTACTAGTTTCAATAGGTCAGTGACATGTGTCCCATGCTTACTGAAGAGATCATCAAAACTTAAAGTTTTCAACATTCATAAGTTTATATAAATTCAACAGAAATTACAATAAGTCAATAACATAAAATTACATGTCTTTGGAAATTTAAGTAAAAAACACACCATATGCTGATAGTCAAACGTATGAATTACAAAAGTACATCAATCCAAATGAAACTTCCTAGCAGAAATACTGGGTTCATAAAGCTTTCTAAAACCACGCATGATGCGACTTGGAAGATGATATTTCGAGGAGGCAAATATCACAAACGGGGTGATAGCAGAAATGCTGATGACGATGGGTAACCACATATAATCATCTTCCAAAAATAGGAAAAAGTTGATAATAAAGGTAAAAACCATGGTCACTATAGAGGCGAAAACAAATCCTAGACATATATCCAACTGCTTGGATAATGAAAGCATGAAATCATATTCATCATATTTAGACCCGAGGATGGATAAGACCATGAGGATTGAAGTTGTAGAAAATATAAATGACAGGCTGTCAAATATAATGAACAATCTGAATAGAAAAATATCAAGGAACACAGATCCACCTGGAAGTTGAAATGCTACTTGATACGAGGTGGTGGCAACAAGTGCTGCCACAACCAATAATTGAGTGGCTATATCTTTCATCCAGTCTTCGGCTTTGGAAAATAGTTGTCTGTGGTTCTTGATGAATACATTACGTGGTGTTAGACCAGCTGCATTCTTTTTTTCTCGAAGACGAGCAGGGACACGGTTCTCGATTTCCTAGCATGACAAGGACATATCAAAGATCAAATAATTATCTGATTTCAACATAATAAACTACAAAAAAACCTGTTATCAGCATCTCATATTGGAAAACTCTAAAGAACAAAGTTCACTGGTTTTATAAGTGGATGTAGTTATCAGATGGATACAAATATATATATATATATCACTGCAATTAAATGCATTTCATCAATCTGTATATGCAGCTAAGAGCTATAATAGCTGACCAGAAAGAAATTATATATGTACTGTACCTGGAACCAAAAAATTTCAGGATTCAATCGGAGACCCACTCCTCGGATGTTCTGTACTTTATTACCCTTAGCCTTCTCCCCGACCAAATGCAACATATTGTTGCCATTTTTGTCTTCAATAGCAAGTATGGAATCCCTGGCACTTGATCCTATGTCATATAATAGTTTGTAGATACCCACATGGCCATGTGAGACAGCTACATGAAATATACTTTGGCCATTATCATTGACCTGCTCAACTAGATCTGGAAATTTCTGAAGGACCTCAACTGCAAATGCAGTGTTACCTATCTCTGCAGCAAGAAACAGTACACGTGAAGAGTATTTCTGATTTCCGTTATTCATACCTATTGTCATTTCATTAGCGGGCTTTTTAAAAAGGCTGAAAATTTGAGCTGGCATTTTCGCAATGTTCTCTGAAATGGTTCTAAGCAGATGAATTGCTTCTTGTGTTTCTTTTTCGTAGTGTGTTTTCTTTTCATCTTCCGTAGTTTCATCAGGTGGCCCTTTTATTATTGCATCACGTTCACCCTTAGGCAAATTGCCAATCTTTTCCAGAATGAATCTCAGTAATTTGAAGGCATCACTCTCACTTTCCTTGTCAGGGAACCGAATCTTCAAACGACAGACACGGAAAACTATGAAAAATTAAGAGAACAAGATGATATTATATATTTGTGACGAATTGTCAATACAAGATCTTATGGGTGAAGTTTGCCATAGCATACAGCTTCGATCTTACACCAGAAAAAAAGAAGCTTGTGTAACAAAATGATAAAATATAAACTTCGCCAAATTTAAATCGTGCTTAATTTAAGTAAATGGTCAACTAATTATAATTAGAGATGGCGGGTGGAGAACATTGAGGATCATATTTCTTTTCCCCATCCCGCTCCACCCCCTCGGAAATTATATTAAATCCCCATCCATGTCCCCATGGGGTCATGGGGATTCAAGGTTTGAAACATTTCTTTCTCCGTTCATTCTAAGGAAAAAAAATGAGACGATTAAAAAACTGGACCCTAAAATGTACAATTGTTAACAACTAACATTAATCAATGTATAAGCTCCATGAGTAATTAGACAACCGTTTGGCTTCTTTTTAAATGTGATGTGGCGGTGGTGTCGAAAGGACATATGCCTTGGAATTTAATATCAATGAATGGAGATTCTTACCTGAATTTACGCGTTCTTGGATAATACCCGGACATATAACGTAGAATCCACGAGGTTTGCGAGCCAGTAGTCCTAGCACGCTCTCATTTTTAGCTAGAGTTGGATGTTCGGTCACAATTCGTAATGCCTCACCTAAAACATATATGATATAGTCACTTGATGAGCAAAACGTATATGATATAGTCACTTGGTGAGATCATAATTTTCTTTAAAGGTATACACAAATTACTTACCAAATAGA
Source organism: Artemisia argyi (assembly GCA_030686995.1). Classification (NCBI taxonomy): domain Eukaryota; kingdom Viridiplantae; phylum Streptophyta; class Magnoliopsida; order Asterales; family Asteraceae; genus Artemisia; species Artemisia argyi. The sequence continues at coordinate 426,851 of JARVZY010002218.1, forward strand.
TCATCCTCAACACATTTCACATAACGATTAACCAAATCCTGATCTTCATCAGTCCTGGGTTCACTAGTCATTCGTCGAGACTCTGTGTTCAACAAATTAAATCAACAATATCACGTTTTCCACATGAAGTAGTTTTGTAGATTAGCATCTTTCTATCACGATCAGCTATCTTGCATTTAAACGGTATATTTGTCTTTTTAGTCATTATTCCTTGTATCTATCATGAAACAAAAGTGTATTTTGTTGGACTATAAAAAATGAGACTGGCATGGGGGAGTATAACTTATTTTGTTCTGCTTACCCTGAACACAATTTTTGAACGACCAACTTACAGGTTATCAAAGGATCGAATTGACAACGATAAAAACCATACAACACAAAACCCCCTATGGCTAAATTAAAGCAATAGCATATTTAACCTTCAGATACAAGCTAGTCCAGCAAGGTCAGTAGGACACCTTTAAGCACTTAAAATATTGTTTAAATGTGTGTTTAGTTTTATAATAATTCCCCATAATTAACAACCGTAAGTTTATAAGTACCAATTAAGGCAACACAACTAATAAAGATATCATATATTGCAAGCACTTTTAATTAATGCTAGCTAGTCATACATTTGATATGATATATGTTTTGCATGTTATTTTCACGTAAATTCTGCCATATATGTACTTTACATCAGCTTCAAATACTATACGGATTCACGTACGACCTAGCTTGAACTTCAAAATTGCATTACGTTAGCCGAGGGGTGCCCGCGGGTGCACGTGCACCCCATGAATTTTCTCGATATAGTGTTAATTTTTGAAAAATTATCGATTTTTTCTAAATGTATCTTAAATACACCCGGTGCATTAAAATGTGTCTCTAGTATTATTTAGTTCGTATACTTATAAATAAAAAATAAATATAAAATTTTGTAAACGCCCAAAGATGAAACAAATTTAATAAATTAAAGCACAAAAGCTCATGGAATAGGTTTTTTAATAGAAAAAGTTTATTCATCATCCTAACAATTTACAAAATCAAAAATTGAACCAACAACACAAAGATGAAACATGTTTGTAAGTCTTAACATATATATCTTTCATTTGTTTATTATGTCTTTTAGAATTTTATGTTTTGATTGGTTGTATGAAATCTTGACTAATTTGTTGGTTCCGTATAGTCTATCACCATCAATAAGGGCTTAGGACAATTAGAATAAGTGAATAACTAAGCAATTTCTATTAAGACAAATAGGGATAACAAGTTTAAGTGATAGTCAACAATATATTAGAATATGAATAGTACCCCAATTGTGTTGTCATGGGGCATTTTTATTGTTGTCGCATACTCGTATTTATAATATATATGAAAAGTAGTGCTTAAATGAAGTTGGTTTTAGTCTTGCCTGTTGTTACCGCTACGGTTGAAGGATGTTTTTCTAAAATTAAGCTCATTAAAACTGATTTGCGTAATTAGATGAGTGATGATTATTTTAACGGCGCTTTAACTTGTGCTATAAAGAAAGAAGAACTTATTAATATTAAAAATGAGGGTGCACGCAAGTGTTTTTTTGCTATGGCAGATCGTAGAATCATTAATTAGAAGGTAATATGTTCATTTATTTATTGTTTTAATGAAATCTTCGTTTTAATCCACTTTTTAACTCTATTATATTACGGTTAGAAAAAATTTTTGCACCCGATCATATTTCTTTCTGGCTCCGTCCGTGATTACGTAAGATAAGTAAAAAGAAACTCGATCGTACCATTAAGTAATTCTTGAGGAGGTAGTTGTGCTTGTGCAGGTGGCTGATTACGTGAAGTGCTTGGCATGTCAATACTGTGTGCATCATGTTGACTGGTGTGATCAGTTTTGTAAATCTCTATGTGAATTATAGCTATCGCATAGGGATTTCCTAGTGACTTATCTAAAGAAGTAGTTAAAAATAATAAAAATGAACACAATGTATATTTTACATGTGTGTTTATATTGGGATGACTATTTTTGTAATTGTATCGTAATAATAAAATGACTTATGAGTTTCAACTTTTATGGTAGTTTCGTTCTATGAATATGTGACTGCTTTACTAAATGGCAGTCAAAATCAATTTAACTGTTGCAATATGTATTCAGTAATTGTATGAGCAAATAAGAAATTAGTAATCAATCTCAATGCTCACAATCACCTACATACAGATGATGCGTATGGGGTGAAGAAAGGCCAATGACTTGGCATGATACGAATGACCACTAGCATACGCAACACTATTGGAAATTCTTTGATTTTCACTGAATTTGGATGGCGCTATTGTCGTTTTTTTGCTGCTCTGTTAGTTTAATTCTTTGTCCAATTTACTTCGCACACAACAAATCCTTGTGTGTGTACCATCTGTTGCTGATCTTCTACCCTAAGGATTAAACTGGAAGGCTTTTTAGGCTTTTATTGCCTGAGAAATTAGGATATTTTTATAACCAAAAATGCAGAAAGGAAATGCACAAAATTGTGGTGTATTCCGTCAAGTGCTCTGCCAACAACTGGTTTGTACAATCTGAATGTTCTGTTAAAATTATGTTATACAGAATAACGTGAATTTCACAAATCTTTGCAGCGTGTGGCTCCTATTACATGGTACACCTGAACATTGACTATGGCAAGATTTGAACTTTTTGATACCTTTTCAACTCAATCTTATGTAAATCCCGAGGTACTTTTCACAATCCATTAGTTATTCCAATTTGGAGTTACATTCTATGAACTGTTATTAACCTGTATCCTTCTATACATTTACCTTACGCTACAATATGTTGTTTATATGCTTTATTGGTTATTGAGGATACGGTTACTCAGTTAGACATAGACCGGTCTTCACTGTAGTTGGAATTGAACAGGGAAAGACTAAAGTACCCCTAGTAGCTAATAGAATATGTAAATTTTCCTCACAATATTAACAATTATAATAATCAATAATAACTCTTATTGTAGACATGTACATTTACTGACGGTATATATATTCTTAGTCTGAGCTGTGCATTCTACCAATATGTATGTATTTTTTTGCAAACATGTATATTATGATGACATAAGGTTAATGATGGGAAGTGTAGATATAGCTGTGAAACCATTATCAGCATTCATTTCGGGTTGTTTTTCTGACATGTACCCCTGCACACTCTTTCCCTCATAGCTATTGTTAAATGCTAAATTATTTGGCATCTTTAAAACATATTTTAGATTAATCTTTACGAGTATATAGTTTGTACTGCATGAAGGTATTACCTGTATCTAATAATACTTGAAGTAGATTATCATAGCAAAGTTATCATATTTGGAATACCAAAACAACTTACTAGTGTAAATTTCGCTACCATAGGATATTATGCAATACTGTGCCAATTTTATCTTTTCATATATGGATATGAGTTAAATCAGGTTCTTAAGAGCATGGGTCAAATGGATAATATTGGCTATTTGAAATGGGCCAACGGGTCAAAAAAGCTGACAATCGCTTTAGATGTATCCAGCTGTAAACAACCCTTCAAAGCGTTTTATTCTTCCAAAAGATATAGTGTATCATATGAAATAAGTAGCGTTTGTAATCAATAAGCTAATGACGCATAAGTTAACGCACCAGACTAATCATGAGTTTTAGGTCTCCCAAACTTTTTCCTATCTCAAAATATGTTTAATATTCTTTCAAAGCAAGAATGGATTTCCACTGCCTTTCAAAAAAGAGAAAAAAAAAAATAATAATAATAATAATGGATTTTCGCCTCCTAGTACATCACTAGAACCAACCTTGACAAGGTTAGAATAGCATATGCCTTATGATAAACCAGACTCAGTCATACTATAGAAGACCCGAGCCATGAACATGAGTACTTTGCTTACCAGTTGCCAATAGACAAAACTGTAAGAATTTAAGATAAAACATCATAAACCTTAATCAAGAGATCCAAAAAGCTAGAAATTTCACATCGATAGTAAATAAGCTTATGAGCCATAAGTATTAACGTAATGCCAACAATTAGCTTTTTATGATTATACCAAGCATCATAAATCAGAATCTGCTAAATCAAAATCACTTGTTACTACAATTTAAATTACTACGTATTATGCTTTAAAATCAGTGACAATTGATAGCTAATAATATGAATTCAAAGTGGCACCAATTAATTGTCATAATTGCCAGAACGAGCATAATCAAGCGATTCGTAGTACCAATCTCCACTTTTAGTAGAATCACTATCAGGATACTTCATGTTTGATGGAATAATGAAACCTTTAGCTTTCAAACGATAGAGTGCCTGCTAACCAAAAATAGCAATGAGAAGAAAACAAATAAAAATGGGAATGGTGCAATCGCAGTAACAATTTTATAATGAATAACATACTTGCAATCGAACCGCTTAGTAAAAAATAGAGACAAAGCAATAAGAAAGAAAGATATGCATACTCCCTCAACGAGTTCTAAGAACACCATAATCAAGCCATTGATTTCAACCAATTATACTTGCATACGTTTGTTAAACAACAATTGATAAGGTACTACTAAACCTAATGATCAATAGTTCACACAAAGACACAAATTGGCAAAGAAATAAAAAGAAAAAAGAAACAGTAGGCAAAGTTTTACCTTTAGACAATCCTTCCCAATTTTAAGCTCTTTGACATGGCGAAGGCTTAGTATAAATCTTGCAAGCATATCTTCTTCTTCTTCTTCTTTATTTGGTACATCTATTGTATAATCTAAGTAAGCTTTAACTAACGAAGACACATTTAGCAACATAAGCTTACAACAAAATTTATAGTAAATTTTTAGTGACAAAATATGAGGAGCATTGATTGTGATAATATTCCCAACGTCTTCAAGTTCATCATCTATATGCATGGATCCAGAGAACACCAAGTTTTTTACACTATTTGAAGTAATATCAATCCGTCTAAAACCGTAGCAATTATCTATTACTAAAGTTTCCAATAAAGGACTCCCCGATAATATATTTTGAATCAAAACTTCATCGAATTTCCCGTATGTAATACACAAACTACTAAGATTTGTCCAACTAACGTTCCCACTTGGATTAAACATGCAGTCTTCCACGTATAGATGAGTAAAACATGAATTAATGAAAAACGACTCAGAGCTTATCACAAATAAATCATCCGATTCCTCATCCGTATGCGATAACAACAACCAAAACTGTTGGACATTACAGCTAATAGCATAATGAATCAAGTTTTTGACTTGTGCTTTAAACTTAATATTGTAATCGGTATCAAGTATGAATTTGACTAGGTTCAAGTGGCCACGTTGAGTTATGGTTTTGTAAACAGACGAAAAGAATTCAATGAGTGATACATCTTTAGAACTTGAGGCCAAAGATTTTGCAAACCTGTTGCAATGGCTTCTCGTTCTTCATCCATTACTTCGATAGGTTTTCGACTTTTCGGGTGTTTTCTCCTATTAAATTTTATTTATAAGCAGGCATGCTGTAACTAAGTCTCTTTGGCCCCAATTGTTTAGAAAACAATAATTGCACTCCCTAAAATAAAACTAGGTATAACATTCGGTTATTAACAAACTATAATGGGCTTAGCCCAACAACATTTCTTTCTAGTTAGTTAATCAAACTTATCTAAATATTAATTAGATTACTTGAACACCTTTGACCATAATATCCATGCATGTTTTGGATATGCTACATAATTTGATATCTTTTTATGTAATTCTATAATAAAAAACATAACCACAACACATTCTATAAACATTTTTCTAAAAATAAAATTCAGCTTATAACTATATTACTCCATTTGTTTTATAAGGAGTCTTGCCGTCCGCACGTTGCGACGGGGTTTTTAGCTGTCGGTTTTTTCTTTTAATCCAGTTATAGCGGTGTCAGTTTTTTTAATCATTCGCAATCGAAACAATTGCTAAAAAGATTACTTTTGTTTAAAAGATATTGATACGAACTGGATACGATAAAGAGATAGAAGAACAGTAAAGATAGAATAAGCTCTCCCAATTGACACAAAATCAATAATTCAAAATAATATTCAACATAATTAAGAATTACAATTCTAATACCCTATTTATAATATATGATATCCAAGATTTACTCTAATACCCTAACTTTTTCACCAAGAAATATAATAAAAGGAAACTAAATAAACTAATTAATTAATTAATTAATAAATTACTAATAATCCGTTCCAAAAAATAAAATATAATAATAATAATAATAATAATAATAATAATAATGGTGTTTTTATTTTCCATCGTGTTAGTTTTGTATTCAAAAGGGAGTGGGAGACTGGGAGCACAGATTGTGTCTAGACTCCCCTCCAATTTTATGTAATTTTCCATGTTTTTAATGAAAAGCGATGATTTATAATAATAATAATAATAATAATAATAATAATAATAATAATAATAATAATAGGCTTACTATACCTATGTTTTCTAAAGGTAGTCTTTGCCCGAGTTGTAATGTGCATCGTATGGACCAATGGGGGATCACGCGGTCCACTGCTCTAGTGAAGTAGGTGTGAAGTTCAGGCATAATGTGGTGCGTGATATTGATATATGTTCCAAGGTTGGGATCATGGTGCGTAAGGAGGCTCCAATGGGATTTCTTTCGGAGGATGGGAAGGAGCTACGACCTGCAGACTTGTTATTATTCAATTGGCTCCAAGGTAAAAGTGCATGTTTGGATGTGACCGGAATCTCTTCATTTGCTGGTATTGGGGCGACTTCATGGGCTCCTGAGGTAGCCTTGCACAATGTTGTGGAGAAGAAGAAAAGGAAGTATGCGTCCAAATGTGAGGACAACGGTTACAAGTTCATCCCATTTGCCTTTTCTACATTCGGGGATTCGATACGAAGGCTTTGGACACACTCTCGCATATTAAGACTATTGTCGTTACTCCGTTAGCCACTCAAATAATGCTAAAAGTGGTGTTTTTATCTTTCATAGAATAAGCTTTTGTATTAAGAAAGGAATGGGAGCATAGCTTGTTTCTAGAATCCCATCTAACTTTATGTAAGCTTTTGATTGGTCGTCTACGTCGTTGTCGTTGTTTAGGGTTATGGTTTCCATTTCTGCTTTTGGGGAACAATTTGGTGAAAATTTTGTTTAAGACGAGTTATTTACATTTTCGGTATTCAGGGGTGCTTACGGGTTAAGGGGGTGGGGAATGGGTAAGGAATTCAAAAAGGCCCACCTCACTCAAATTAGGTGCTTGGTTAGGGGTGTGCAAATGTATTGATTAGGTAATCAACATTATAGAGTGAATTGAGGGGTAATGTATTGATTACCCACCTCACTCAATCCTTTGCATTCCTTTTCCCTTTCCCTTTATCTTTACCTTTCCCTACTTTGAACCAAGCGGACCCTCAGTCCAAATTTTTGTACCGAATATAAAATACCCGAAAAATCACAAGGACCAAAAATGTAATTAACTTTTAAGATCGGGATAATTTTATTTTTACTCAACTTAAATATAAAAATTACATATTTTCCAAAAGGAGATGATTCGGACACTCATAATTTTGATTGGGACACTTAACTATACAAACAGTTAAAGCATATTATAAGTTTGTACAAGTATATAATGCATAGAGTGGAGTGTCTCAATTAAAAGAGCGAGTGTGCAAATTATTCCATTCACCAAAACACAAGTTTTTATTGCATATATACAATGATTTTAAAGCATGTGTTGAGCAAATACGGAATTATGATGTTTAAGTTGGTTATATATGAAATTGCCCCTTTAAGATAACCATGGATTTTGGTTAAGGCTATAAGCAGCGTGAGGTGTTGCGTGACTACATGACCAAGCCTCATGATTTATGAGTTATAACGAAGCCATAACGTTTTTTAATGCGTGACTTAAAGCGGCACAAAATATGAAAATATTTATATATTATATTATATTTCATATATATCGAGATTACAAAAAATGTTATACATAAGGAATTAGGTTAAGAAACTATCATTGCATATAAGTTTATTCATTTCTTTCAAAAAAATATATTTCAAAGGAGTCGAATTTAAAAAAAAAAAAAAAAAAAAAAAAAAAAAAAAAAAAAAAAAAAAGCGCCACAAAGGCGCGCCTTATCACGCCTTTCTACACCTCATCTCACGCCACACCTAGAGCCGATGTCTTGGTTTATTTTGTAACGTGAAGGCATCGTCTCGCGCCTTAGGGCATCTTAGCGCTTCCATGACGCACCTTTTAGAACCCTAATTTTGGTAATGTTTTCCCACCGATGTAATTTTAAAATATAATTTTGTGAAGTAACAAAAATAACCAATTTTACAAATATATTACATCAAATATTCATTTTTTTTTTATTCAAAAAGACAAACTACTCATAAAACTATTAAGGTTTTGTTAGTTTTTCTAAAAAAAATCCAAAAAATGAGAAGCAACTGGTGAATCTTGCTACTTTTCAGAAAACTAGCAAAGTCAACCTAACCATTAAAAAAAATGCTAATGTCAGCCTTGCAATTTTTATTTTATTTTATTTTTAAATTGCAAGATTATAGATAAACCTTGCGATTTTATTTAAAATCCGCAAAATATAGAGCTAAAAAATAATTAGTTGTTTAGCCTAATATCATGACCGTTCTTGTTTGATGAGACATGATATTGAATTAAATCAAGTTATTACTTAGCTTTAGTCTTTTGATAACTTTACTTGATGGCGGGAGTTTTCTTAAGGATGATTTGAGATTGATTTTGAAATGACCTTTGAGAAATGATTTGATATCATATTTGAACTCTTTTTGAAACGATTTTTATGGAATTATTTTTAATTGTACAAGTTTCTGTGAGACTCACCAACTAATTATAGTTGACCGTTTTTGTAACACCCCCAATTCATGTTGCAGCGGAATTCAACTTGGGTGTTACTCGATGGCACAACAGTCATAATAATAGAAAACGATCTCTAAACGAATCGTAATAAAAAGAGTTGTCATTCATATTATTCAAATATATCAAAGTTTACATAGTGAGGTCCCAAAATGTTGCATTGTTTCAAAACACATCAATATAAAGTCTATGATGTTTTTATAGAATGACATAATTGTTTATAGCCTTCTTCCTTCGGTACGTGCCCTTCCCGCTCCATTCTTGATTATCATGGACCTGAAATACATGCTTAAGAGGTCAACACAAAGGTTGAGTGATATTCATAGAGTTTGTTTAACGGTTGAACACAATATGTTGGTAGTAATGAGTTAATTAGACTCATACTCATGTTAGAAAACAAAACAGTTATTATTATGTACTAAGCTCATGCAACCAATACGTTAACGGGTACCAATATCAATCGGCGGTTATGTTGCCCCGGTAAGTACTTTGCCGTCATACTTAATGTTTCAAATATAGTGCATTCGTTTGAACTAACTGCTCAAACAAATGGGATTCGTCAATCCCAATAGGCCTATTCACAATACTCGCGCTCACTAATACTAGTGATTAAATGGTTCATGATGGGGCCTAGGATTGGCAAGGTAGGTACTTAGTAATAATAAAACAATCAGGCAGCATACAGTTTCAAAGCATTGTGTTCGGTTTAAAAGTAGCATGTATTTCCCCCAAGGGTTTGTAAAACATTAAAGTAATGTAAGCGGGGCTATGAACTCACCTCAAGTATGATAGCAAATAATGAAGGTGATGATCGGATCGTGTAGGTTTCTACGAGCAACCTAGAATAGAATGTTGCGACTTAGGATTTGTGTAAAGAATATAACGGAGTGCCTATATATATGTTTTGCATTTAGTCCATGATGAGGTATGATGTATATTTGTAAGTCTTTGAAAGAAAGATTTATGAACATGTATGTTTTGGTATATCGTTTACTACCGTTCGGGCTAACATATTTCAGAAGTCATGTTAGTAAGCGTTCGAGGAGCCAGGACACTTTAACTCGTAAATCCACAACTCATCTCGACGGCTTACATAATGAACTCCTCACATGAAGCTCCCTACTATTGTAGTAGTTGATAAAGTATATAGATATAAGTTTTGATCCGAAAAAGTTACATGTCCGATATTTGTATAAACTTAGGAAAGTTTATAGTACATGAAGATTGTTATTAGGGGTAGTTTTATAAGTCTTGTATGACCATTTGTCTTGGTAAAATTTCATGGTTTCCTTTTAGGTGAAGTAGATACAAATTGCTTGTTCCATATATCGCCAATTTCATTGTTTCATGTTTACGCCTTTGTAAGTTGGTTTGGTCATTTCGTCATGGCCTAGCCATGACCTTTGGTCCTTGTTCCATGGTCATGAGACACTACCTTGGTTCTAGCCATGGTGGGTGTCTTGGTTATAGGTCATAATACCTTTTATTCCTTTGAAAGTATGTCAATAACTTAGTAACTTAAAATATGTAAATAGCTGTTAAGAAAACTGAGAAATATCTCACTCAGAAGGCGTTTTCAAGGCTTGAGCCTCTTTGTTCCTGAATGAAAACATGATTCCGGACAACTTTCGTGTTTTAACTTTTTCATGAATCGGACCAGAAAGGCCTCTTTTTGCGTGTTTTAGGTTCTGTCACAGAAATCACAGAAACATTTAGGCAGATTTGCCGGAAATCTTTGGTAACTTCAAATCGCCATAACTTTTGACTCGTTTACTCTTTTTAGGTGGTTCAAATTGCTATGGTTTTCTTGTTAAGTCCTCTACTGTAATATGTAATAATCCAATATAAAATTTTTACCATTTTGATCAGGTTATACCAAGATATTCACTAGTTTGCTTGTTTTAGTAATTTGTTTCAATAAGTCATTACAACAACATCTTTTACTCATCATGATTCATCATGGACATAATTACAACACATAATATAGCAAGAATAACATATAAATGAGATGAACATGATAAATAAACAAGAAGCATGTTAGGTTTAGGCTTACAACTTTAGGCTTTCTAATGAAAGAAAGGAGTAACTAGTAAGGAAATGGACTTTGATTGACAAGCTTCAACCCTTTTCACTTCAAGCAACCTTTCTACTCTTAGTATTCTTAAAAGATAGATGATAAAGGTTGAGGTGTATTTGAGTAGATTTAAACTCAAGAGAAAACACCAAGTATGTTAGGGTTTGGAAGATTTTTGGTAAGAAATAAACTACCTAGGGTTTCTACACTTGAACTTCACTTGAACCTTGCAACAAATTAGAAGAAATAAGCTAAGTGTGAGTGGTTTTGGTGGGTTGGGATGGCCGGCCAAGGAAGGGGGGAGAGGGGGTATATATATGACTTTGAGGAGGTTAGTTTCATGAGATATTTTAGCCAAAAATCCACATGTATGCATCTTAGGCACCAAACCACAAGATCAAGCCACCAAGGGGTGTGACTCCCCCCCCTTGTGGCGGTTCAAAACAGATAAGGAGGGGAGGTGGATTGGTTTGGTATTATCTTTGGTTAAAAGATGCATTTTGACTCCGGGAAATGCCAACCGTAAATGATTAGGCCTCAAAACGTAAAACCGGGTGTCGTAAAATTATGAAACTTTAAAGTATTGTTAGAAATGTTCATAAGTCCCATAATAAAATATAAAATGGGTGATAAGTTCCATTTGGGTGGTAAAACCTGCTAAAAGCTGGAAACACGGGTCTAAAACGCGTAATACGTAAAATGTACGAATATTGCGTAAAACTGAGAAAAGTAATATGTTACTTTTCTAATATGCTAAAAATGATTTAAAATGATTTATAATGTCAAGACTGGGCTCAGTCTGGTGTCGGTTGGTGTTAAATGTCTTTTAGACATCAAACCGGAAGCCTAAAAATCAAGGAATGATTTATAAAATCAAGGAATGATTTTTAGTCAATGGAGGAGGGAAAAATATGTTGACTTATTTAAATAAGTTGAAAGCTCAAATCATCTTAGAAATGCGGTGCAGGTAAAGGCTAGGGTTACGGCTGAGTAAAAACGCGTAAAACTGAAAATTCCAGTTTTTCACGGCCGAAGTTTATTTGGGCCATGATTTTTCTCAGTTATGATTTATTCTCAAATAAATCATGAATGTGTTAAACATTTTTCTGATGTGGGGTCACCTGACGGGATCAAATTTCGTTGTGCGTAGAATTTCTGATTGCCGTTTTACCCTAAAACGTGTAAGGTCGTGTCATTCCTTAATAACTTTCACGAAAATGATCTGACGAGTGTCAAACATTTAATTTGTCATGGAAATGATTTATCACTCGAGAATATGAAATAAAAATCAACTTTCGGGAAAAATTCAGAAAGAAATGAATAGTAAAAATGAATAGTAACATGAATAGTAAAATTTTCCGAAAATAGAAATTAACCTGAAATTGTGATTTGTTACAGTCTCCACCCCATATGAGAGCTCCGTCCCGGAGATCAATTTACGTTGGAGGTAGAAGCTTCGTTGGTAAAAAGATGTGGGTATTTCTTACGTATCTGGTCCTCTCGTTCCCATGTGTATTCAGGACCACGTCGTGAGTTCCAACGAACTTTGACAATTGGAATACGGCTTTGTTTGAGTTGTTTGACCTCTCGGTCCATGATTTCTACAGGTTCCTCAACAAATTGAAGATCGTCATTGAGTTGAATTTCATCGAGTGGAATCACAAGTGATTCATCCGATAAGCATTTCTTTAGGTTAGATACATGGAAAGTGGGGTGTACATTACTGAGTTCTGACGGAAGCTCAAGTCTGTACGCCACAGGACCAACCCTGGCTAGGATTTTGAATGGTCCGATGTATCTTGGGTTTAGTTTTCCTCGTTTACCGAATCGTATCAAGCCTTTCCAAGGCGATACCTTTAGCATAACCCTATCTCCGACTTGGAATTCTAGGGGTCTGCGTCGTGTGTCGGCATAACTTTTCTGTCGATCTCTTGCGGCTTGTAACCGATTTTTGATTTGTACAATTTTATCCGTTGTTTCACGGATGAGTTCTGGTCCAGTGAGTTGAACTTCTCCCACTTCAGCCCAACAAGCAGGTGAACGACACTTTCGACCGTAAAGTGCTTCAAATGGGGCTGCTTTAATACTTGTATGATAGCTGTTGTTGTAGGAAAATTCGACTAATGGTAAATGAGTATCCCATCCTTTTCCAAAATCTATTATACATGCTCGAAGCATGTCTTCAAGAGTTTGGATGGTTCGTTCACTCTGACCATCGGTCTGAGGATGATAGGCTGTACTCATGTCTAGATTTGTTCCAAAGGCGTCTTGGAGTGACTGCCAGAAATTGGAAGTAAATCTACCATCTCTGTCGGATATGATGGATATCGGTGCACCATGTCTTGAGACTATTTCTTTGACGTACAGTCGGGTTAGTTGTTCCATTTTGTAAGTCTCTTTGATTGGTATAAAGTGTGCTGATTTTGTGAGACGATCAACTATGACCCAGATGGAGTCATAACCGCTTGATGTCCTTGGGAGTTTGGTAATGAAGTCCATAGTAATTCTTTCCCATTTCCAAGTAGGAATTTCTGGTTGTTGCAATGGACCGGATGGTTTTTGGTGTTCGGCTTTTACTTTGGAGCAGGTAAGACATTTGCTAACGTATGTTGCAATGTCGGCTTTCATGTTCGGCCACCAATAGAGTAACTTAAGATCATGATACATTTTATCAGATCCTGGATGTATGGAGTATTTAGACTTATGTGATTCATGCATGATCAAGTCTCGTAGGCCACCATAAAGTGGTAACCAACTTCGACCTTGGAAGCATAGAGTTCCATCTGAACGGGTTTCGAATTTCTTTTGTATCATGCCATCCAACCTCTCCTTTTGGATGTCTTCTTGTTTCACCGCCTCAGCTTGAGCGTGAAGGATTTGGGTAGGAAAGTTGGAATTTATGGTTAAAACTAAGGCTCGGACTCGTAATGGTTTAACCCGTTCCTTTCGGCTTAGTGCGTCGGCTACTACGTTTGCTTTTCCTGGGTGATAACGAATGTCGCAGTCATAATCACTAAGTAATTCCAACCAACGACGTTGTCGCATGTTTAGTTCTTTTTGGTCCAAAATGTGTTGTAGGCTTTTATGATCGGTGTACACAGTACATCTAGTACCGTATAGATAGTGCCTCCAGATTTTTAGTGCAAAGACCACAGCTCCTAACTCTAAGTCATGAGTGGTGTAATTTTCTTCATGAACCTTGAGTTGTCGCGAAGCATAAGCCATGACCTTATCACGTTGCATCAACACGGCACCTAAACCTTGGTACGATGCATCACAATAGACTACAAAATCTTCTATCCCATCGGGCAATGCTAGGATAGGAGCACTACAAAGTTTCTGTTTGAGGGTTTGGAAAGCTTTTTCTTCGTTTTCATCCCACACATATTTCTTGTCTTTCTGAGTTAGCTTAGTCAAAGATTTTGCTATTGAGGAAAATCCTTCAATAAACCTTCGGTAATACCCGGCTAAACCCAGAAATTGCCGAATTTCTGTAGGTGTGGTAGGTGTTGGCCAGTTTTTGATAGCTTCAATTTTAGCGGGATCGACATGTAAACCGGTCTTGTCAATCACATGCCCAAGGAATTGTACGGATTGAATCCAAAATTCGCATTTGGAAAACTTTGCATACAATTTCTCTTCCTTGAGTAGTGCTAAAATTGTTCTAAGGTGTTCTTTGTGTTCCTCTTCGTTTTTGGAATAAATGAGAATGTCGTCTATGAATACGATCACAAATTTGTCCAAATATGGCTTACACACACGATTCATGAGATCCATGAATACTGCCGGTGCATTTGTTAACCCAAATGGCATCACTTGGAATTCGTGGTGACCATATCGTGTCCTAAAGGCTGTTTTTGGAATGTCTTCATCACGAACTCTAACTTGGTGGTAACCTGAACGTAGGTCAATTTTTGAGTAATAGGTTGAGCCTTGCAATTGATCGAATAAATCATCAATTCTTGGTAGTGGGTATCGGTTCTTTATGGTTAATTTGTTTAGTTCACGATAGTCAATACACATGCGTAATGACCCGTCTTTCTTTTTCACGAATAAAACTGGAGCTCCCCAAGGTGAGGAACTGGGTCGAATAAATCCCTTGTCCGCAAGTTCTTGTAATTGATTTGATAGCTCTTGCATCTCTGAAGGTGCTAGCCGGTATGGTGCGCGGGCAACTGGCGCCGCTCCTGGTATTAAATCAATTCTGAACTCTATTTGTCGATGTGGTGGTAGTCCGGGTAAGTCTTCTGGAAAGACTTCAGGAAACTCACGGGCAATAGGAACATCTTCGAGACGTTTTTCATCGGTTTTCTTTTCTGTTACGTGGGCAAAGAAAGCATAACATCCTTTCTCAATGTACTTCATGGTTTTGATACATGAGATGATGTTTATTCGAGTTCCACTTTGATCACCACGAATGATCAAAGTTTCATTGTCACATGGAATGTGCACAACTCTTTCACCACAAATAATGTTAGCTTGCTGTTTAGACAACCAATCCATGCCAATAACTACATCAAAACTTCCGAGTTCAATTGGCATAAGATTGATGTCAAAGGGGTGGTCTAAGAGATTAAGGGTACAGTTTGGGATTACGGTATTGGTATTTACTAAGTCACCGGTAGCTAGCTCAACATTATAACTAGTGGTTAAAGTAATTGATGGAATATCAAGTAAAGGCGCAATTCTAGTAGATATAAAGCTCATATCAGCACCAGAATCGAATAATACTTTAACAGGAATATTATTGAGTAAGAACGTACCGGTAACCACGTTCGGGTCCTGGTGTGGTTCTTCCTTTCCTATGACATAGGCTCTAGCACGAGCACCTCCTCCTTGGGGTCCTTGGTTTTGAGGACAGTTGTTTTTGTAGTGTCCCCTTTCACCACACCCGAAACATGTAACTATGGGCTGTGAGTTAGCCCCAGTAGCTATACCCTTGCCCCTACAATCCTTGGCAAGATGTCCGGGCTTTTGGCACTTGTGGCATTTGGCCGGGCAAGGACCTTCGTGATGGTAGTTACACTTGGTACATTGTGGTTGATTACCCACGTACCTACCACCAGCAGGTGCAGCAACATAAGCCGTCGCGGCTTCTTGTCTCCTGTTCTGCTGATTGTGGTGGTTGTTGTTTCGGGTTTGGTTGTTGTTGTTGTTATTGTTGTTGTTCCCACGGTTACCATCATATGGTCGTTTATTGTTGTTGTTCTTGTTGTTGTTGTTGTTACGGTAGTTGGAGTTGTTGGGATTGTTGGCATTGCTGTTGTTGTTGTTGATGTTGAGGTTGTTTTGCCTGCGGGTTTCCGACATACGTACCACTTGATCCATGAGACTACGGGACATCCGCATAGCCTCATCAAGTTCTTTGGGATTTGCCGAAGTCACATTCCCCTGTATGCTTGAGGGAAGTCCCCAAATATACCTTTCCAACATCTTTTCCTTTGGGGAAACCATTGATGGACAAAGTATCCTCAGTTCCTGGAATCTACGGTTGTAGGTCAGGATATCATTTCCCTTAACCGTATGATCCCAGAACTCAACTTCCAACTTTTGTATCTCACTGCGTGGACAGTATTCCTTAATCATCATTTGTTTCAAATTAGCCCAAGTAATTTTGTAGGCATTCTCAATGCCCATGGGTTGAGCAATTGAGTTCCACCAGGACAACGCCTCATTCAACAAAGTACTTGTGGCATACTGAACTTTGTCAACCTCAGTACATTTACTAACAATGAACACCGACTCCGCCTTTTCGAACCAACGGGTCAAACCTACAGCCCCTTCAGTACCCTTGAATTTGAGGGGTTCACATTTCAGGTAGGAAATGAACGAGCAACCCTTTGGTACTGTAGTAACATTGGTCACCGGAGGGGTAGGTCCTCCAAGATTAAGACTGGCAAGTCTGGCAGTCTCTGCAGCTATTGCAGCTTCCGCAGCAGTGGCGGCTTCTGCGGCCGCTGCAGCATCAGCAGCGGCTGCAGCATCAGCAGCTGCTGCAGCATCAGCAGCACCAGCAGCTGTGGTGGCATCGGCAGCTGCTGCAGCTGCTGCAGCTACGGCTGCTCGTTCAGCGATAAGTGCTGCATTGACACTATCCTTCACCAGTTTGCGGATGGCGGCTTGTGTCATCGTTGGTGGGGTCTTTTTCTTGGGCGCCATGGTTCTATTGTTCAAAAGATACATTGTAATTAGAGAGTTGTGAGATGAGCACAATGTTTGATAAGAATGATAGGATGATAATGTTTGAAACTTAAAAGCAACACATGGTAGTATATAAAACAAAGTTATATTTATATAACGTTGATTACAAAATCGAACTTATTACAAGTTCATTCAAAACTTACTAACTGATACTTTCAGTTAGTAATTACAACGTTGTACAAAAGCTAACTAGTACTATAACACTAGTCTAACGTTGGTTGGGAGGTTGTTGTGGTCCGGTTGGATTATTATTTCCGCGTGTTGCTAACACATCTACGCTTTCGTTTGGACGGTATTCTTTGACCTCCTTTCGGTATATCCTTTGTTGTATGGAACTCATTTGAGTTTGCATCCCACACAAATCATTCCTAAGTTGATACCTATCAAAGTTTGCCACATCTAACCTGATTTCGGCGGTATTTAGGCGGTGAAGTAGTTTATGAATTTGTACCGCATCCTGTTCTTGGGCCCTCTCAACCAAAGTGAGTCTATCCTTGACATCATCCAAGCCAGTCAAAGGATTTAAGACTACTTCCCCAACATGATCCGAGTCACTCTTAACGTAGCTCATGTCAAGCTTAAACCAATATAGGTCGTCTCGAGCATTCATGGCATCCATTCTAGCAGAATTTACCTTGGACATACATTCATGCATTTGACTTGCCATACATTTAACTTTGAGTTGGGTTAGGTTGAGAGCTTGTTTCAAAGAGTAGATTTCGTATTGAGCTGAGTTCGTGAACATATGTGTAGATGTAGATGTACCGCCGGTTTGGTGAGTAGAATTCGGAACTTGAGCTGGAGTGGTACGGTTAGATTCGGATGAAATTGGTGAAACCGGAGGTGGAGATGTCAATGGTGATAAATGTGGCACCACTAATAGTTCCTCCGCTTCCTCCTCGATGCCTTCGATATCAACATCCATTTCAGGATCCTCTTCGTACTCATCGATATTTATGTCCAAATCCATTTCAGGATCTTCGTCCGAATCTATTTCATTTTCTAGATCCTCATAAGGTATTTCCTCGTCGTCATAGTCAATTTGTTCAAAGTAAGGATCATCGGGTCCGGGAAGAATTGGTAAATACTCGGGCATAGCATGAAGATGATCGGGAGATGGAGGTGCGGACATGATGTCTACAATTTATGATGTCAAAAATAATCAAATGTTTATGGAAAATGTTCAAACTAAGGAAATGTGCATATGACAATATACAAATATGTTCATGTAGGATAACATGTGTAATAAGTCCATAATCTTCTGGAGGACGGAAGGCACGAAGAGCGGAAGGCTATAAAAATGTTTTTGCTTGTTATTGTAGTTATAGTTTAGGTCTCACTTAGACCCGTTTCTCTATAACCATGGCTCTGGTACCAATCTGTAACACCCCCAATTCATGTTGCAGCGGAATTCAACTTGGGTGTTACTCGATGGCACAACAGTCATAATAATAGAAAACGATCTCTAAACGAATCGTAATAAAAAGAGTTGTCATTCATATTATTCAAATATATCAAAGTTTACATAGTGAGGTCCCAAAATGTTGCATTGTTTCAAAACACATCAATATAAAGTCTATGATGTTTTTATAGAATGACATAATTGTTTATAGCCTTCTTCCTTCGGTACGTGCCCTTCCCGCTCCATTCTTGATTATCATGGACCTGAAATACATGCTTAAGAGGTCAACACAAAGGTTGAGTGATATTCATAGAGTTTGTTTAACGGTTGAACACAATATGTTGGTAGTAATGAGTTAATTAGACTCATACTCATGTTAGAAAACAAAACAGTTATTATTATGTACTAAGCTCATGCAACCAATACGTTAACGGGTACCAATATCAATCGGCGGTTATGTTGCCCCGGTAAGTACTTTGCCGTCATACTTAATGTTTCAAATATAGTGCATTCGTTTGAACTAACTGCTCAAACAAATGGGATTCGTCAATCCCAATAGGCCTATTCACAATACTCGCGCTCACTAATACTAGTGATTAAATGGTTCATGATGGGGCCTAGGATTGGCAAGGTAGGTACTTAGTAATAATAAAACAATCAGGCAGCATACAGTTTCAAAGCATTGTGTTCGGTTTAAAAGTAGCATGTATTTCCCCCAAGGGTTTGTAAAACATTAAAGTAATGTAAGCGGGGCTATGAACTCACCTCAAGTATGATAGCAAATAATGAAGGTGATGATCGGATCGTGTAGGTTTCTACGAGCAACCTAGAATAGAATGTTGCGACTTAGGATTTGTGTAAAGAATATAACGGAGTGCCTATATATATGTTTTGCATTTAGTCCATGATGAGGTATGATGTATATTTGTAAGTCTTTGAAAGAAAGATTTATGAACATGTATGTTTTGGTATATCGTTTACTACCGTTCGGGCTAACATATTTCAGAAGTCATGTTAGTAAGCGTTCGAGGAGCCAGGACACTTTAACTCGTAAATCCACAACTCATCTCGACGGCTTACATAATGAACTCCTCACATGAAGCTCCCTACTATTGTAGTAGTTGATAAAGTATATAGATATAAGTTTTGATCCGAAAAAGTTACATGTCCGATATTTGTATAAACTTAGGAAAGTTTATAGTACATGAAGATTGTTATTAGGGGTAGTTTTATAAGTCTTGTATGACCATTTGTCTTGGTAAAATTTCATGGTTTCCTTTTAGGTGAAGTAGATACAAATTGCTTGTTCCATATATCGCCAATTTCATTGTTTCATGTTTACGCCTTTGTAAGTTGGTTTGGTCATTTCGTCATGGCCTAGCCATGACCTTTGGTCCTTGTTCCATGGTCATGAGACACTACCTTGGTTCTAGCCATGGTGGGTGTCTTGGTTATAGGTCATAATACCTTTTATTCCTTTGAAAGTATGTCAATAACTTAGTAACTTAAAATATGTAAATAGCTGTTAAGAAAACTGAGAAATATCTCACTCAGAAGGCGTTTTCAAGGCTTGAGCCTCTTTGTTCCTGAATGAAAACATGATTCCGGACAACTTTCGTGTTTTAACTTTTTCATGAATCGGACCAGAAAGGCCTCTTTTTGCGTGTTTTAGGTTCTGTCACAGAAATCACAGAAACATTTAGGCAGATTTGCCGGAAATCTTTGGTAACTTCAAATCGCCATAACTTTTGACTCGTTTACTCTTTTTAGGTGGTTCAAATTGCTATGGTTTTCTTGTTAAGTCCTCTACTGTAATATGTAATAATCCAATATAAAATTTTTACCATTTTGATCAGGTTATACCAAGATATTCACTAGTTTGCTTGTTTTAGTAATTTGTTTCAATAAGTCATTACAACAACATCTTTTACTCATCATGATTCATCATGGACATAATTACAACACATAATATAGCAAGAATAACATATAAATGAGATGAACATGATAAATAAACAAGAAGCATGTTAGGTTTAGGCTTACAACTTTAGGCTTTCTAATGAAAGAAAGGAGTAACTAGTAAGGAAATGGACTTTGATTGACAAGCTTCAACCCTTTTCACTTCAAGCAACCTTTCTACTCTTAGTATTCTTAAAAGATAGATGATAAAGGTTGAGGTGTATTTGAGTAGATTTAAACTCAAGAGAAAACACCAAGTATGTTAGGGTTTGGAAGATTTTTGGTAAGAAATAAACTACCTAGGGTTTCTACACTTGAACTTCACTTGAACCTTGCAACAAATTAGAAGAAATAAGCTAAGTGTGAGTGGTTTTGGTGGGTTGGGATGGCCGGCCAAGGAAGGGGGGAGAGGGGGTATATATATGACTTTGAGGAGGTTAGTTTCATGAGATATTTTAGCCAAAAATCCACATGTATGCATCTTAGGCACCAAACCACAAGATCAAGCCACCAAGGGGTGTGACTCCCCCCCCTTGTGGCGGTTCAAAACAGATAAGGAGGGGAGGTGGATTGGTTTGGTATTATCTTTGGTTAAAAGATGCATTTTGACTCCGGGAAATGCCAACCGTAAATGATTAGGCCTCAAAACGTAAAACCGGGTGTCGTAAAATTATGAAACTTTAAAGTATTGTTAGAAATGTTCATAAGTCCCATAATAAAATATAAAATGGGTGATAAGTTCCATTTGGGTGGTAAAACCTGCTAAAAGCTGGAAACACGGGTCTAAAACGCGTAATACGTAAAATGTACGAATATTGCGTAAAACTGAGAAAAGTAATATGTTACTTTTCTAATATGCTAAAAATGATTTAAAATG
Source organism: Artemisia argyi (assembly GCA_030686995.1). NCBI lineage: Eukaryota > Viridiplantae > Streptophyta > Magnoliopsida > Asterales > Asteraceae > Artemisia > Artemisia argyi. Next base: position 448,227 of record JARVZY010002218.1, read on the forward strand.
ATTTATAATGTCAAGACTGGGCTCAGTCTGGTGTCGGTTGGTGTTAAATGTCTTTTAGACATCAAACCGGAAGCCTAAAAATCAAGGAATGATTTATAAAATCAAGGAATGATTTTTAGTCAATGGAGGAGGGAAAAATATGTTGACTTATTTAAATAAGTTGAAAGCTCAAATCATCTTAGAAATGCGGTGCAGGTAAAGGCTAGGGTTACGGCTGAGTAAAAACGCGTAAAACTGAAAATTCCAGTTTTTCACGGCCGAAGTTTATTTGGGCCATGATTTTTCTCAGTTATGATTTATTCTCAAATAAATCATGAATGTGTTAAACATTTTTCTGATGTGGGGTCACCTGACGGGATCAAATTTCGTTGTGCGTAGAATTTCTGATTGCCGTTTTACCCTAAAACGTGTAAGGTCGTGTCATTCCTTAATAACTTTCACGAAAATGATCTGACGAGTGTCAAACATTTAATTTGTCATGGAAATGATTTATCACTCGAGAATATGAAATAAAAATCAACTTTCGGGAAAAATTCAGAAAGAAATGAATAGTAAAAATGAATAGTAACATGAATAGTAAAATTTTCCGAAAATAGAAATTAACCTGAAATTGTGATTTGTTACAGTTTTTATCATGCTTTTCATGTATTAAATGAAAGTGGAAACTAAGTGATTGCATTCATGGATTTCATGTTAGTCAAGTGTTGGACTAAAACATGCTATCTTTCAAACTTATGTATTAAGACAATGATGTCTTTATCTTTTCAAACATGTATTTCTGAATTTACAATGTAAAAGTAGGGAGTTTCTTTTTATAATATTGTGTTTGGTATTTGTTCTATATCTTTGTGATGTATATTGGCTTCGTCGTGCCTCGCGTTTTCGCCATCCAGCGAGGTGTGACACATAGTATATTGCCCTACCAACATGCAACATATGACCATATGTCATTTTGAATGAACCCATTGAGATTAATTACATACTTGGTGGCCTAAAGGCGACTAGTAAAGTATACATTCAACGTCTTGGTTTGTGACGTTCAATTCAACACAAAAACAAATACAATAGGCATTCAGTACTAAACGATAGTTCAATTTTGAGCATATATTATTTTTTTGAGCTGGACACCAAACTTCACAATACAATAAAAATAAGATGGTAGACACATTATACCACGTGTGTGACTACATACTTGCCACATTCAAGTTCTAAGTTACTGAAAGCAACAATATCATTATGCAGCTATACATTTATCTAGTAAAAATTGAGAACCTAATATACAAAAAAAATGTACTATGAGATACGTACAAAGCTTTTGAATCTAATACTTATCACTACCAACAAAATACATGATGAAAACTTAAAGCTGAAGCAAGGCAAGGAAAAAACATATGAAACATTTTGGTTAGACTACCAAATATGTAACTTATGCCTGGCGTTTCTACTTAAGCCAAATATGACTGGCACACCAAATGGCCTAACAAACGATTCATGGACCGATTATTTAGCTAATCTACCAAAAAAAATAAAAAATAAAATAAAATAAAAAACCACTATGGTCAAACAACAAAAGCAAATTTGGAAATACCAAAAGTTGCCTACAAATTATATCATACAAAGCTAAGCATGACTAAATAAACCAAAACTGTAACCATTTCAACCAAATAATGTTAATAATACTAATATCAACGCGAATTATAATCATACAACGCAGATCTAACAAATATATATCATACATCAACAATAGATGGACATCTTTATATCATCTACAATACAAAACATCCAGAATACAAATGTAAAGATCAAAAATTAGTTTAGATATAATAAAAGCATACTACAAACAATATCATACAAACCTAACCACTTCGAAATAAACCTAAACTATAAGTACTAATATCAACACAAATTATAATCATACAATGCTGATCTAGCAAATACGTATCATATACCAAGCAGATCTAGAGTATAATCACGAATCAACAATAGAGCTCTACGAAATAAACTGAAACTGTAAGTACTAATATCAACACAAATTATAATCATACAACGCATATGTAGCAAATACATAGCATATACCAAGCAGATCTAGAATACAAACACGAATCAGCAATAGACGAACATGTTTATTATACAATATATCATTTCCCGTTTAAAGTATAAAAACTTTCGGTGTAAAATAAGATTCATTTTCCATTAAGAAAAAAAAAGTTAGATTGGTTTGATTGGAGTAATTGACTTATCATAACAAAATGTTCTAAAATCAATTCCTATCAATGAGGTTATGAACATCCTTTAACCACTAAGTATTTGAAATTTACAAAATGATATAGCATATGGTACTCTGACTTTTGAAGTGTACTTAATTAAAATCACCCACAAAGATATGACACATAAACATAGTATATGTATAATGTATTGGGGGTAAAATTTCGTATAACATTTTGATTATCATAATAACATGCTCTAGAATCAATTTCTATCTAAGAGGTTATGAACATCTGTTATTTGTTAATCATTTGAGACAGCAACTTAAGTCTATTAAAAATGAGAACCCTAAAAATATATAGTTAGAGACCAAAAAAATACATATACCATGAACATCGGCAACTCATCATTCAAGAAAAATGTATACAATGAGATGTAACAATCTAAATTTTACCCTCCAACAAGAAACACTTGCAGATTAAGCATGCAAAATCAAAACGAGCAAGAATAAATACGATTGATAAAAATTAAAGATCGAGCCCTAGTTTTCATTCTTCTATTGATGATCACTTGATTTTGATTTCTCTAATCTAAACCAATAGATCTATTGCACGACGATACTTGTTGGTGTGTGTTGAGAGAAATAGAGTTGTGATTATGAAAAAATTATGTAAAAAGAAGAGGACATAACCAGGCAGGATTGAGATGATCCTCCCCTGTTGACGGGGTTTGTAAATCATCAATTTTGGAGGTGTGATTTCTAATTTTAAAACCCAACCCTTTCAAATGATGCTATCAAGCCCAATCTCACTCCTTAAAGCCCACACCCTTGAAACAAAGGGCCCTAAATATTTTTTCTCAACTACCGCTATAACCTAAGAAACTCCAATCCATTTTCCCAAAAAACGGAAATGTAACCCTAACCCAAAATGAAGCGCAGTCACTCATCTCATCTCCATCATTCACCAAACACCTCTCGATAACCAACAACCACTGTACACCATCCCCTCCTCATCGCTTACCTCACCTCCACGCGCCACAGCCACTTCCTCTCATTATCACGCGCCACCTCACGCGCCGACGTAACCGCTACTCATTCATGACGCCTACCGATGTGTTACTAACTTCTGGTAAGGGCTTTATTTAGAATATGTTAAATTTAACACGCCTGGTTCGTTTGGGGTTTACTTTTTCGGATACGATGAGGTTAGAAATGAACACAAGTTTTTGAATATTAGGATAGAGATAATGTTGTTTGGGTTTACGACTGCGGAAAGATTTATATATGTTACTTTTTGTGATACGATGAGGTTAGAAATGAACACAAGGTTTTGAATATTTGGATAGAGATAATGTTGTTTGGGTTTACGACTATGGAAAGGTTTATATATGTTACTTTTTGGGATACGATGAGGTTCCGAGTAGCGTAGATCTAATGTTGTTTGGGTTGTCGAGTTTTGAGTGGAGGAAAATTGATGCGGAGATAATTAGTGGAGAAGATTGGTATTACGGGACGAAATATAGTGTTTGTGTTAATAGTTCATATTGAAAGTTTCGAATTATCTATGATGCCAAGCCTGATGTGGTGAGTAAACAAAAAAGGAGTTAAGCATTAGCGATTGCGAGACATGATGTTTGTCTATTTAAAACATCATGTTTGGCAAACGCTTTTGCATAACTCCTTTTTTGTTTCCTCACCACGTCAGGGTTGGCATCACAAAAGATAATTCGAAGGATTTTCAATATGAACTATTAACACAAACACTGTGTTTCGTCCCATAATACCAATCTTCTCATATCTCCTCATCAATCTTCCTACACTCATGTTTTGGCATAGGGATTCAAAATACATGTGATGTTACATAGTAGGAATGAGGTTTTAGCGTTTGATTTGTGGAGGGAGATTTTTGAGATAATTAAGATACCGAATGAGGCGTTGCCAATAATTGAGTATAGTTCGTGGTATGATTGTAAAGTTATGAAGGTGAATGGGTTTTTGGGGTGCTTTGTCATGATCGGGCTGTGGAAAGTAATGAGATGGATATTTGGATGTTGAAGGATTACAAGGAGCATGTTTGGGTTAAGGAAACAATTGTGCGTCGTGGGTGGATTTGGAGGGTCCCTTTTCGTTGGACGGATTGTGTTATTTTGGACGAGATTGCTTTTGCGTCTATTAACATGTCTAGGAATTTGATGAGACCATCAGGATACCTATATGTGACATGCTAGAAGTTTTAAGTCAGTGAAGTTCTTTCTTGGTGAACATTTTTTACGCCCTAAGACGGTCGAGTTTAATCAAATTTAGGAGCTATGACGAAAGCATCTTGCATCTGTAGAGGAACGCGACAACTACTTCTTGATCCCGTAGACGTAGAGGTTGCTCTGTCACAAAATGGTCGTCTATGACAAAACACTTCAGTTACATGCACCGGCTTGCTTTTGTTCTGCTACAAGTCTGATCTTTAATTTTTTTGGTATCTCATTGTTAGTAGTTAATGTATGTTCTTTTAGAATTTCTTATGCTAAGTATTTCCTCAATGGAGCTTGTGCTCCTAAACAAACTATTGTATTCTGATATATGGAATCTTTGATTGTAAAGTTCTTTGGAAGGATGTAATACTATGATAGGTTTGGTCTTCTGTGAAAACATATCATGCTGTTAATTTCATGACAGTTCTCTCTGATTAACTGTTATGCAGTCTTTAATCACGCCAAACATGAATTTTTATGGTTAGGTTGAGACTCTAAATCTGAGTGTTGCTTTATTTTTGAATGTTTGGATAGCCTTGGACTTTTGAAAAATTCAAAGGGAATTAATCTCGGAGATCAAAATCATCCTCATATAGTTTTTGGTAAAGCAAGGCTACATCGTTTTGGTTTGATGGAATGAGCACACAATATATATACACCAAAGCTGAGTTATCACTGAGTAAATTTTGTATGTTATGAGTTTCAACTTTTATGGTATTTTCTTCTATGAATATGTGACTGCTCTACTATATGACAGTCAAAAGTCCATTTAACTGTTTGAAATATGTACTCAGTAAGAGTATGAGGAAATGGGAAATGGGAAATTGGTATTCAATTTCAATGCTCACAATCACCTACATACAGATGATGCGTATGGGGTGAAGAAAGGCCAATGACTTGGCATGATACGAATGACCACTAGCATACGCAACACTAATGGAAATTCTGTGATTTTCACTGAGTTTGGATGGTGCTATTGTCCCTTTTTTTGCTGCTCTGTTAGTTTAATTCTTTTATCAAATTTACTTCGCACACAACAAATCCTTGTGTGTGTACCATCTGTTGCTGATCTTCTACCCTAAGGATTAACTGGAAGGCCTTTTAGGCTTTAATTGCCTGAGAAAATAGGATATTTTTATAACCAAAAACGCAGAAAGGAAATGCACAAAATTGTGGTGTATTCCGTCAAGTGCTCTGCCAACAACTGGTTTGTACAATCTGAATGTTCTGTTCAAATTATGTTATGCAGAATAACGTGAATTTCACAAATCTTTGCAGCGTGTGGCTCCTATTACGTGGCACACCTGAACATTGACTATGGCAAGATTTGAACTTTTTGATACCTTTTCAACTCAATCTTAGACATGGAAATCCCGAGGTACTTTTCACAATCCATTAGTTATTCCAATTTGGAGCTACATGCTATGAACTGTTATTAACCTGTATCCTTCTACCTATACATTTACCTTACGCTACAAATATGTTGTTTATATGCTTTATTGGTTATTGAGGATACGGTTACTCGGTTAGACATAGACCGGTCTTCACTGTAGATGGAATTGGACAAGGAAAGACTAAAGTACCCCTAGTAGCTAATAGAATATGTAAATTTTCCTCAAAATATTAACAATTATAAGAATCAATAATAACTCTTATTGTAGACATGTACATTTACTGAAGCTATTTACGTTCTTAGTCTGAGCTGCACACTCGACCAATATGTATGTATCTTTTACAAACATGTTCTTTTGTTCGTTAGTAATTATTATGATGACATAAGGTTAATGATGGGAAGTGTAGATATAGTAATGGTACTGGTAATAGTATGGTCAATTTAAAGATGATGGTTTTGAAAGCTGGGGGATCCCGACATAAGCACACATTACCAAGTTTGATGGGTGGGTATAACTGTGAAACCATTATCAGCATTCATTTCGGGTTGTTTTTCTGACATGTACCCCTGCACACTCTTTCCCTCATAGCTATTGTTAAATGCTAATTTATTTGACATTTTTAAAACACATTTTAGATTAATCGTTACGAGTATATAGTTTGTACCGCATGAAGTATTACCCTTATCTAATAATACTTGAAGTAGATTATCATATTTGGAATACCAAAACAACTTACCGGAGGGAAATTCGCTCCATAGGATGTTATGCAAAACTGTGCCAGTTTTAATCTTTTCATATGGATATGAGTTAAATCAGGTTCTTAAGATCATGGGTCAAATGGATAATATTCGCTGTATTTGAAACGGGTCATTGGGTCAGAGAAGCTGACAATCGCTTTAGATGTATCCAGATATATACAACCCTTCAAAGCGTTTTGTTTTTCCAAAAGATGTAGTGCATCAATGAATATAGTAGCGTTTGTAATCACAACTCTATTAACCTAACCAACCCAACCATATATGTTTTGACTCCCACATTAAAACGATGTGTTTTGACCCTAGCTCATTTGAGTCAATTACGCAACCTGCCCACTATATCATCTCTCTGTCAAAATGTTTTTCTTTTTAAATAAAAATCTTCTCAAGACCATTTTTCAATCACTTCAGATTTTCTCTTCTTGGCTATATTTACAAACTTATGCAGTTTGCTTCGACTGAAAGATTGCCTCTTACTATTACAATCACTCATTAGTTTGACTCAAAGAATCAAAGATTTAGTCGTGGGCTTTAAAAGCCTAAAAGCGTAACAAATGAATCTTGTGTGATTTTCTTTTTGGTCACTAAATTTGCATTTTCATCATGTAATTATTGGTTAAATACTTATAGATGACCTTTATAGTTTTTACCCAATGACTATGAAGTGAAAAATACTGGTGTTGCATTTGGAGTATAAATTCATTGTCATACGACTTTTGTGAAGTACTAGGTTTGACATTAGAGACACAAATCTAAAAATGGTTCGTTTATAGCGAACTTGATAGTTACAACCATAAAAAAAGAAATCTGTTTTTTTTTTTTTTTTTTTTTTTTTTAACCGGTGAAAAATATATTAACTCAAACATTTATGAAGCTACAAATAAAGTGATTATCACTAGAACTATGACAGGCCCATATATACTTGACTAGAGATACAACATACAAAACAGATACATGGTATACAATGCTAAACTCAATCCAATCTTAGCTTTCATACATCACTACACTTGTGATTTAATTTGTCACCAGTTCACCAAAGAGGACTACATTTCCCTCTTAAATGGGAAGGAACTAACAGCTTGCTTGCAGCTTACATCCTCAAAAACAGACTGTTAGACCCACCTATTTAGAAGGCATTATCCCTCCATTCACATGCAACCATCAACCTCCAATAGGCATTTCCACAAAATTGGCTACATTTCCTAAATCTATTCCAGACAAACAATTCCAAACTGCAGCCCTACCTCACAGAATGAAAGAGCAGTCAAGAAAGAATAGGCATCACCAAGTAAGGAGAAACACCTCTCCTCCCCTAAGCACTATTCTGTCACAAACTACATTTCCTTACACAAAGGCCACGGCTATATAACACCACTGCAGCCACATACTCACAGTAGTGTATATAGAATGATCATCTGCTAAGGCAACATTAATGACAGAGCAATACTCAGAGGGAACATTATAAGAAAGCATCCATGCCAACTGATACTTCAACCATAAACCAATGCCAGTAAACTTTTCCTCACAGAAACACACAGCCATCGTTTTGGTTAGAACAAAGCTAGGACCAAGTATTCCCATCTTGCATGACTCATTTGTCTCATTACTATCCCAAGCACCAACAATCTCTTCACCATTATCTGAATTCATGAGAACTTGCCATCTTTTAGTCACATTCATTACTTGTCTAGTATTCTTGACTCTTAACCTGGCCGTTTTGAATCTGATATTGTTTTATAATCCCAACTAAGACCTCTTTCCATTCCTCCTTTCCATTCTTAAAAATCCTACTATTCCTTTCATGCCAAATCCAGTATAATCTGTTTTTCTACTACAACTTGAATAGACATTACCAACTGTGAAAATATTTTGATTTTTAATTCCCTTGTTTGCCGAAACGATGGTGGCACAGTGGCGGTGATGCGATGACGGTGTGGTGGCATGTTGAGCCGTCTAAAGATTTGGGGAACTAGGAAATCTGATTGATAACGATGGGTACAGAATGAATGTAGTTAAATGTCAATCAAAACTAGGGCAATATAACTATACACCAGTCAATGCCTGCGACAGAACCGCAAATACAGGATTCGGTTAACAAGTTATGGTTCGTCACAAAATTAGTGCTGTTCTTAACGACGTGAATTAACCAAGAAGTCGCAAACTTAAAGACGCGTTTAGCGACTTTTGCAAGGATGTTACGAAATTTGCGACATATTTAGCGACCGAGCTTGCGACATCGCCATCTCAAAGCGTATTGTCCGACATATTCACATTGTAGCATGAGGATATTTTTGTAGGTTTCTGCAAGTACTTAATGAATTGAATTATCAAATTCCAATAAGGTTCTTCAATTCTCCTACGTCAGTTTAACAAGGATACTTGGAATTAGTGATCCGGCCAATTGGTTTTATGACCTGCTCTAGTAATTAGAACGACGACTTGAAGTGAAATTTCAAAATGATTATTAACAGAGTAGGCTTTGAATTGGGCCGATAGGCTCAAAGCCATACAAGGCAATAATTACTTATCCTGCGGGAAGGAGGCCGGGTGTGGAACTGTAATCTAGTTGAGTGGCCAAATTAAATAGGTGTACGAGTTCTTACAAACTCGATCATAGGGTTTTCTCATTTCTGTGTATATATTTTCTAGGTAGGCGTGCTTCAGTATATCCTAATTGTGTGGGTGGATGCAAGTCGATTCCTGTCTTTGTGCATGATTGCTTAGTCTTTTTCTTGCTGTTATATATATAGCGTGGTTCCTACTTCATACTAGTCACAGTTTTACTATTTTCAATGGGTCAGTGACATGTGTCCCTCGTTTATTGAAGAGATCATCAAAACATATACTAGTAGTTTTCAACATTCATAAGTTTACATAAATTCAATAGAAATTACAATAACAGGAAAATACATGTCTTTGGAAATTAAAGTAAAAAAACACATGATGGTGGAACGATAGAATCACAAAATTACATCAATCCAAATGAAACTTCCTACTAGCAGAAATCTTGGATTCATAAAGCATTCTAAAACCACGCTCGATGCGACTTGGAAGATGATATTTTAAGGAGGCAAATATCACAAACGGGGTGATAGCAGTCACGCTGATGGAAATGGGTAACCAAATACGCTCTTTCTTAAAAAATAGGAAAAAGTTGATAATGAAAGTAAGAACCATGGTCACTATAGATACGAAAACAAATCCTAGACATATATCCAACTGCTTGGATAATGAAAGCATGAAATCATATTCATCATAATTGGACCCAAGGATGGATAAGACCATGAGGATTGAAGTTGTAGAAAATATAAATGACAAGCTGTCAAATATAATGAACGCTTTGAAAAGATTAGGTAAAGCGTAATAACTAAATGGAGGTTGAAATGCTATTGTATATGACGTGGTGGCAACAAGTGCTGCCACAACCATTAATTGAGTGGCTATTTCTTTCATCCAGTCTTCGCCTTTGGAAAATAGATCTTTGTGGTTCTTGATGAATACATTATGTGGTGTTAGACCAGCTGCGTTCTTTTTTTCTCGAAGACGAGAAGGGATAATGGTCTCGATTTCCTAGCATGACAAGGACATATCAAAAATCAAATAATCTGACTTTCGTATTTAAAAAAAGAAGAATATTTCCTTATTAGTTAATTTTTTAATTATTAATTTTTAATTTATAAATTTATAAATTCGTTTTGTTGATATACAGAGTACTACACATGTAGAAGATAAATACAAAAAATATATATAACAAGCAACTAACAATAAGATTAAATTACCTTTAATAATAAAAAACTATAATTAAAAATCATAAATCAAACAAAACAAAACAAATATTAAATTTTTTTTTAATAAATAAAAATATATCATTAAAAAAAATGCGCGTGCACAGGCATTATAACTAGTACTAATAAACTAAAAAAAAACCTGTTATCAGCAACTCATATCGAAAAACTCTAAAGAAATAAGTTCACTTGTTTTATAAGTGGGTGTAGTTATTGTTGGATCGTAAACTTGATTTTGTCCAATAAAGATTGGACTATCCATAAAAGCCCAAGCCGGTGATCAAGAAGCTTCTAGAATGACGAAGAATGGTATGGAAGCTTCTAGAAAGTCGTAGAATGGTATGGAAGCTTCTAGAATGACGAAGAATGGGATGGAAGCTTCAATAAAGACATAGAAAGGTACGGAAGCTTCTAGAATGTTGTAGTAGATGATATCTACTAGAAGTATGTAGCAAATGTGATAGAAATATCTAGTGGTAATTATCTAAAATTAGATAAGGATGATGATGTAATAAGAATTATCTAGATTATGTTAGAATATCCATGGAAGTATCTCGGTTCTATAATCTTCCATGGATTAGTATAAATAGATGTTAGTGTAATGCATTTGTAATGTACCACATGAAGCAAAGCTTAAAGGAATAAAAGTTCCATTGTAAAAATTCTCTAAGTATTCCTCTCTTCCTGTAAGCCTAAAAGGCCCTTGTGTCTCCAACAAAGTGGTATCAGAGCTAGAAGATCGATATGTCAGGTGCAATGAACTTGTTCCAGTTTCCTCGTCTTACCAAAGACAACTATGGTAGTTGGTGCATTCGTATGAAGGCGTTGCTCGGTTCACATGATGTGTAGGAGATAGTCGAAAAAGGTGTTGAGAAAGCTGATGATGAAAGTTCGTTGAATGCCGCCCAAAGGGTGGAGTTGCAAAAGGCAAGAAAGAAGGATCAAAGTGCTCTTACACTCATCTATCAATGTCTTGATGATGCGATGTTTGAGAAAGTTGCAAATGCAACCACTTCTAAGAAAGCGTGGGAGATCCTTCAAAATGCTTTCAAAGGAATTGACAAGGTGAAAAAGGAACGCCTTCAAACTCTTAGAGGAGAGTTTGAAAAGCTCCAAATGGAGGAATCCGAAACCATTTCGGATTATTTCACTCGTGTCTTGACCATTTCAAATGAAATGAAGAGAAATGGTGAAAGCTTGAGTGACACAAGGGTGATAGAAAAGATTCTTCGCTCTTTGCCACCAAGCTTTGATTACATTGTTGTGGCCATAGAGGAGTCAAAAGACATAGACTATATGACCATTGATAAACTCATGGGATCTTTACAAGCCCATGAAGAGAAGTTGAAGAAAAGAAGGGGGTAAGAACCCTTAGAGCAAGCTTATACTCAAAGGTCTCTTTCAAAGAAAGAGAAAAGAGCTTTCTACATGGAAAGGAGCAAGGACGAGGACGCGGTACTTTTCAAGGTGGTTTCCAAGGCCTAGGAAGAGGAAGAGAAGATGCCAACAAAGAAGATGAAAACCAAAGGTTTTCATATCGAAGAGGTCGTGGGAGAGGCTTTCAATCTCAAAGAGGAGGTAAGCCGCATATACAATGTTACAATTGTCGCAAATATGGTCATTATGCCAATGAGTGTAGTAGCTCAAGACAAGTTGAAGAAAAAGCCAATCTTGTGGAGGTAGAAGACAAATATGAGCTTACATTGCTAATGGCAAGACATGATGAAAAAGAAGAGAGGATAGAACCATGGCATATAGATTCCGCTATGAGCACCCATATGACAGGTGAAGAAGACTTGTTTGTGGAGATGGAAACAAGTAAAGGTAATGTCACCTTTGGAGACGAATCAAAGGCACTGGTGAAAGGAAAAGCTAAGTGCTTAAAGAGTTGTCTTAAGGATCATTCGTGGCTTTGGCACATGAGGTACGGGCACTTAAACTTTGGTGACTTAAAGTTATTATCCTCAAAAGGAATGGTGAAAGGGTTAGATCAAATTGATCATCCCAATCAAGTGTGTGAAGGATGTCTTCTTGGGAAGCATGCTAGAAGTTCGTTCCCGAAAGAAGCGACATCAAGAGCTAAGGAGCCTCTACAACTAATTCATACAGATTTGTGCGGTCCCATTACTCCACCATCTCATGGTAAGAATCTTTACTTTATACTTTTTATTGATGACTTTTCAAGAAAAACTTGGGTATATTTTCTAAAAGAAAATTCTCAAGCTTTTGAAGCTTTTAAGACATTTAAAGCTATGGTAGAAAAGGAGAAAGGTTTAAAAAATTAAATCCATGAGATCCGATAGAGGCGGAGAATTTTTATCAAAAGAATTTAACAAATTTTGTGAGGATAATGAGATCCAGAGATTTCTAACGGCTCCTTACTCCCCACAACAAAATGGAGTGGTGGAGAGAAAGAATAGAACCATTCTCAATATGGTTCGAAGCATGTTGAAAAGTAAGAAGATGCCAAAGGAGTTTTGGGCCGAAGCTGTTGACTGTGCGGTATATCTATTGAACCGGTGTCCGTCAAAGAGTTTAGATAACAAGATTCCACAAGAAGCATGGAATGGGATGAAGCCTACCGTCTCTCACTTAAGGGTATTCGGAAGCATAACATATGTTCATGTTCCAAGCCAAAGGTGATCCAAGCTTGATGATAGAAGTGAGAAGCATGTATTCGTTGGCTATGACAAGCAGTCGAAGGGTTATAAGCTCTATAATCCAATTACAAGGAAGGTGGTAGTAAGTAGAGATGTAGAGTTCGATGAAGAAGAAGCATGGGATTGGAGCATTAAGGAAAATGAAAGGTATGACTTTCTTCATATCATTGACGAAGAAGAGACAAGTGAATCAAGTGAAGAAGTCCAACAACCTCAAAGTCCAACTCTAACCCAAGACTCACCTTCAAGTTCAAGTGAAGGAGAACAAAAGACAAGAAGTTTGCAGGAGCTCTATGAGGTAACTAATGAGATACCCCTTCTTTGTTCATATGCTGATTGTAAACCTTTAGTTTTTGAAGAAGCTATGAAAAGCAAGAAATGGAGACAAGCAATGGATGAGGAGATAAAGTCAATCGTGAAGAATGATACGTGGGAGTTGACGACCCTTTCCGAAAGGCCAAAAGGCTATTGGAGTTAAGCGGGTACACAAGGTAAAGAAAAACGCCAAAGGCGAAGTGAAGAAGTATAAGGCAAGGCTTGTGGCTAAAGGGTACAAAAAGAAGCATGGTACAGACTATGAAGAGGAAGGATGTAAGAATGATACATGCGAGGTCCGAAAACCAAGTTGCAGATATCCTCACCAAGCCGCTCAACGAGAAAGATTTCTCAAGACTAAGGATAATGCTTGGAGTCGGGAAATCAAGTTTAAAGGGGGGTGTTGGATCGTAAACTTGATTTTGTCCAATAAAGATTGGACTATCCATAAAAGCCCAAGCCCGTGATCAAGAAGCTTCTAGAATGACGAAGAATGGTATGGAAGCTTCTAGAAAGTCGTAGAATGGTATGGAAGCTTCTAGAAAGTCGTAAAGCTTCTAGAATGACGAAGAATGGGATGGAAGCTTCAATAAAGACATAGAAAGGTACGGAAGCTTCTAGAATGTTGTAGTAGATGATATCTACTAGAAGTATGTAGCAAATGTGATAGAAATATCTAGTGGTAATTATCTAAAATTAGATAAGGATGATGATGTAATAAGAATTATCTAGATTATGTTAGAATATCCATGGAAGTATCTCGGTTCTAGAATCTTCCATGGAGTAGTATAAATAGATGTTAGTGTAATGCATTTGTAATGTACCACATGAAGCAAAGCTTAAAGGAATAAAAGTTCCATTGTAAAAATTCTCTAAGTATTCCTCTCTTCCTGTAAGCCTAAAAGGCCCTCGTGTCTCCAACAGTTATCAGATGGATACAATCTGTATACGTGGCTAAGAGCTACAATAGCTGACCAGAGAGGAATTATATATGTACTGTACCTTGAACCAAGAAATTTCAGGATTCAATCGGAGACCCACTCCTCGGATGTTCGATCTGTACTTGATTACCCTTAGCCCTCTCCCCGACCAAATGCAACATATTGTTGCCATTTTTGTCTTCAATAGCAAGTAAGGAATCCCTGCTGCTTGATTCTATGTCCTTTAATAGATTGTAGATACCCACATGGCCATGTGAGACAGCTACATGAAATATACTTTGGCCATAATCATTGACCTCCTCAACCAGATCTCGAAATGTCTGAAGGACCTCAACTACAAATGCAGTGTTACCTGTCTCTGCAGCAAGAAACAATACCCGTGAAGAGTATTTCTGATTCACGTTATTCATACCTATTGTCGTTTCATTAGTGGTCTTTTTAAAAAGGCTGAAAATTTGAGCTGGCATTTTCGCAATGTTCTCTGAAATGGTTCTAAGCAGATGAATTACTTCTTGTGTTTCTTTTTCGTAGTGTGTTTTCTTTTCATCTTCCGTAGTTTCATCAGGTGGCCCTCTGATTATTGCATCACGTTCACCCTTAGGCAAATCTCTGATCTTTTCCAGAATGAATCTCAGTAATTTCAAGGCATCACTCTCACTTTCCTTGTCAGGGAATCGAATCTTCAAACGACAGACACGGAAAACTATGAAAAATTAAGAGAACAAGATGATATTATATATTTTTGACGAGTTGTCAATATAAGATCTTATGGCAGAAGTTAGACATTGCATTCAGCTTCTTACACTAGAAACAAAGAAGCTTGTGTAACAAAAAGTTAATTAGAATATAAACTTTGCCAAATTGGAGTCTCGCTTAATTTAAGTAAATGGTCAACTAATTATAATTAGAGATGGTGGGTGGAGAATATTGTGGATCATATTTCTCTTCCCCATCCCCGCTCCACCCCCTCGAAAATTATATTAAATCCCCATCCATGTCCCCATGGGGATTCAAGGTTTGAAACATTTCTTTCTCCGTTCATTCTAAGGAAAAAAATGAGACGATTAAAAAACTGGACCCTAAAATGTACAATTGTTAACAACTAACATTAATCAATGTATAAGCTCCATGAGTAATTTGACAACCGTTTGGCTTCTTTTTAAATGATGGGGCGGTGGTGTCAAAAGGACATATGCCTTGGAATATAATATCAATGAATGGAGATTCTTACGTGAATTTAAGCGTTCTTGGATAATACTCGGACCTATAACGTAGAATCCACGAGGTTTGCGAGCCAGTAGTCCTAGCACGCTCTCATTTTTAGCTAGAGTTGGATGTTCGGTCACAATTCGTAATGCCTCACCTAAAACATATATGATATAGTCACTTGATGAGTAAAACATATATGATATAGTCACTTGGTGAGATCATAATTTTCTTTAAAGGTATACCAAATTACTTACCAAATAGATCATCCTCAACACATTTCACATAACGATTAACCAAATCCTGATCTTCATCAGTCCTGGGTTCACCAGTCATTTGTCGAGACTCTGTGTACAACAAATCAACAATATCACGTTTTCCACATGAAGCAGTTTTGTAGATTGGCATCTTTCTATCACGATCAGCTATATTGCATTTAAAAGGTATATTTGTCTTTTTAGTCTCTTCCCCCCCCCCCCCCCCCCCCCAATAAAACAAAAGTGTATTTTGTTGTTGTTTTTTTTTTTTTTTTTTTTTTTTTTTTTTGGAAGACTGGCATGGGGGAGTATAACTTATTTTGTTCTGCTTACCCTGATCAACACAATCTTTAAACGACCAACTTACAGGTTATCAAAGGAATTGACAACCATAAAAACCATACAACACAAAACCCCCTATATTATGGCTAAAGCAATAGCATATTTAACCTTCAGATACAAGCTAGTCCAGCTAGCAAGGACAGTAGGACACCTTTACATCAACTCAAATACAATACGGATTCAAGCAGTTTTAATTAGTGCTAGTCATACATTTGATATATGTTTTGCGTGTTATTTTCACGTAAATTCTACTATATACTTTACATCAACTCAAATACAATACGGATTCACGTACGACCTTGCTTGAACTTCAAAATTGCATTACGTACGATAAAGAGAAAGAAACTCGATCATACCATTAAGTATTTCTTGAGGAGGTAGTTGTGCTTGTGCACGTGGCTGATTACGTGAATTACTGCTTGGTATGTCAATACTGCATGCGTCATGTTGGCTGGTGTGATTTACACCATTGGTAGGTGTCGATCCTGACTTAGTGTTTGTAATTTCAACCACTTTCATAACCTGAAGTGACGTAGGTTTTTTTTTTTTTTTTTTTTTTTTTTTTTTTTTTTTTTTTGTGTGTGTGTGTGTGTGTGTTTAATTATTATTATTTTTTTAGGGAATGTTTGGGAAGAAAGAAGGACGGGTGTGTGTGAAGTGTGTGCGCAAAGTGAAGTGAGGAAGACGAGATTTATTTATTTTTAATGTTTAAAATATAATATAATAAAGTGTGGCTGAAAATAAATTTTAATAAATGTGGCTGAAAAAAAGTTTTTTTTTTTTTTTTTTTTTTTTTTTTTTTTTTTTTTTTAATTATTTAATGAATAAAAATTAGCTTGTTTGAGAAAATGGAAAAATAAAATAAAATGGTAAGTCTGAAAATAGATATTATAACATGTTACTATTGATGTATAACTTTTTTGTGTTAATGGCGTTAACACGCCTTCTACTCTATGTTGTGACTATTGATCACTTTTTATATACGCAAATTTAAAAGAGACGTTCACAAAGTCGATGGTTAAAATTGCCTGCCTACCGACTACACTGATCCACAATAGTTGAGCATCGCGCCACAAATTGAAACTTTCATGTAACTCACCCTAAACTTAATTTGTGATTAAGATAGAGCAGATCTATTGTATTTAAATAAAAACTTATTAATAAGATTTTTCTAAAACTTTATAATAAAAATCTAAGGTTATTTATATAACTTACTACAATTTTGTGGTGCTAGTTAATTCGTTGGCAAGCTTTGAGAAAATTCGTAGAAATCGTCTTTCTTTGCGAAGCAAAGAATATTCTTACGATGGTGCATGCCTCTGATGCGGTCACCATATGAGTTGTTTAAGAGAGAATTGCAAAAATCGTCCTTAAAGTTTGATCAAATTGCACGTTTCGTCCCTAAAGTTTGGAAAGTGCAAGGATCGTCCTTGTGGAGAAAACTTTGGTGCAAATATCGTCCCCACAGGGACGATACTTGCACCAAAGGTTTCCCCCAAAAGGACGATACTTGCACCAAAGATTTCCCCACAGAGACGATCCTTGCATTTTCCAAACTTTAGAGATGAAACGTGCAATTTGACCAAACTTTAAGGATGATTTTTGCAATTCTATCGTTGTTTAATAAACAACGTGAGTTAATAATAATACACGGAAAATATTATTTTGCACTTGGAGAAATTCTGTGACTTTAACCTTGTGCCCTTGAGTTCTTTTTAATTTTTAACCAATTTTCTTGTTTGACTTTTCCACGTTTTACTTCTCTTACCTCTTTCACTTTACAATAGATTCTAATAAGCAAACTCCATCTTCTTACATATTCGTTCGTCTCTCTGTCATCTCGTTATCACCATAGAATTTTCTCGACACAAATCGTGAAATTAACAAATAAGTCAACGATTTAAAACCAATTTGTATTGTTTAACTATGAGATGCAAAACATGATTAGTATTTGATTGGAGATGGTTGTGTTGTTTGGCTTCCCATATTAAACGATAAGTACCAAAAGGATTGATTAATCAAGAGTTTGGGTACGAGTCATACAAACCATCACTAAAAGAAAAGGGTTAGACTCACGAAATTTTCCTAAAGAAATTTTTCAAATGGTAAAAGTCAAAAAAAAAATAAACAAGCTTTCTCAGTTATACCAATATGATAAACATAGTTATCTATGTACCAATATGCTAAACCAAAGTTGAAATTATGTACAATAATGGGTAATTCTTCATATCTTCATCTATTACATTTGCATCGTTAGTCTTTATACTAACGGCCGTTAGTTCAGTTAGCTAAGTCCAATTGCAAAATGTCAATGTTAGTCCTTTACACTAACGGTCATTTGCAACGTTAGTCCTTTACATCAACGATCGTTGCAACAATTGCCACATTAGTCCTTTATACCAAAGATCGTTTGCAATATTAGTCCGAATAAAAAATCTAAAATAAAAAATTTCTGCAACAATTGCCACATTAGTCCTTTATATCAAAGACCATGTTTATCATATTGGTAGATATGAGAAAGCTTGTTTATCATTTTTGACTTTTTCCAACATATTATGTGCATAGTTATTACTGATGGTGTTCTTGGCAATTTCCTAGCAATTAATGACAAAATATTCGCCCTAGCTAATCCGTCGGAGTTCCCTTGTGATTTCCTAGGGATTTCTTATGTATAATAATTACCAAGACATCTCTACGTGAATTATAGCTATCGCATAGGAATTTCCTAGTGACTTGTCTGAAGAAGTAGAAAGAATAATAAAAATGAACACAATGTATATTTTACATGTGTGTTTATATTGTGATGACTATTTTTTTAATTAGTGTCGAAATAATAAAATGACTTAGCGTTTCGTCTAAACAAACATAGTCCATTTACAAGTGTGAGTTTGTTTTTAAAAATGCACTATTGTTATAATGGAAACATTTGTTGTTATACATAATTACGTGTATATATGTATATTAGCGTGGCAGTAGTTTATATGACGACCCAAAAAAAGTGAGTTAGGGTTCGAGTTAACAAGTTAAGGTCCTAGTAACTTGTTGTTAGAAATGCCTAGGAAACGCTTACGTTGTTTGGTAGGTAATCATTCAAAAATGAAACTGAAAATCCGTAGGAATCACAAGAAGTCAAACTGAAATCTCATAGGAAATTGCTATGAAACATGTAGGATGGCTTTTGATATCCGTTGTAAAAGACAAATATACAAGGAATATGAACATTTAATGATCCTCACAAATATCCTAGAAAATCTGTAGCAAATTTAGTGATAAACGAGTTTGGTACCCGCGCGTTGCTGCGGAATTCTTTTGTTGCCGTTAGCTACTTAACATGAAGTTAGTTACCTAGGACTGATTTTGCAATTGATGTATAACATGAAGGACCATTTATGTAAATTATTTGAGGACTAAATTTGCAATGAACCACTGAGATGAAAGACAAAGTGCGTACAAATTTTTTTTAAGTTAACAGCCGTTAAATAACTAACGACCGTTAATACTATAAAAAAAAAAAAAAGAGTTACTGTACAGTGCTTGCTACAGTAACCTCTTACCCTTTAGTATATTACGAGTTTGGTACCCGCGCGTTGCTACGGAATTCTTTTGTTGCCGTTAGCTACTTAACGTGAAGTTAGTTACCTAGGACTGATTTTGCAATTGATGTATAACATGAAGGACCATTTATGTAAATTATTTGAGGACTAAATTTGCAATGAACCACTGAGATGAAGGACAAAGTGCGTATAATTTTTTTTAAATGTTAAAGATAACGGTCGTTAGTTAACAGCCGTTAAATAACTAACGACCGTTAATACTAAAAAAAAAAAAAAAAAAAATCACTGTAGCAAGCACTGTAGCAAGCACAGTGCTTGCTACAGTAACCTCTTGGGGTTTAGTATATTATATAATTCGACGAATTTTCGTCATTACTTTTGGGTCATTTGTGAGAAGTTTCCTAGGGAAAAGACAAATATACAAGGAATATGAACATTTAATGACTAAAAAGACAAATATACCTTTTAAATGCAATAAATAGAACAATAGTGTAGAAACGTAGATGATATGAATACGTTTCTGTTTAAAATTTTAAATGTTTTATATTAAATTTTTGATCAAGTGTGACTAAATATAAACAGTGGTTATTTCACTCATAACAAATATTAACATACAACAAGAAACACACAGAACAACTAAGAGATTACAATTATAGTAGAAACTCTATAATATAATACACTTGGGATCACCAAAATTTATTAATTAAATGAGTTATTAATTAATCGATAAATTAATAATTATTAATTTATATATTAATTAATATTTTATTAATTTATAGTAGAATACTTAGTTTACAAACACCTTTCAAGCTTCCACTTAATTATTGTATACAATGCATGTATATCAAATGAACGACCAATTTGAAAGAAACCTTCAATCTCCCACCTTATTATGCTTTTTGTGTTCAATGTATCACTTTATGGACATTAATAGTATTTTCTATATAAATACAAGATCAAAATAGGTTAACACAAACAAATCATACACACAACATGGCTTCCCATCTTAAAGGTGTGAAAAAAACAACAATGACAGACGAGATTCGAAGAGCATTATGCAAGCACAACAAGGATAATCCAAGTCTCACTCAAAAGCAATTGCAAGAATGGGTTCATAGTAACTATGGTTTGCAGGTGAGTCAAGCGACAATATTGAATACAGTTAAGCGTTCTTTAGAGTAACTATGGTTTGCAGGTGAGACGAGATTCAAGGGGAAATTGATTTCAACAAAAACAAAAGACAATTGAGTCATTTTTCAAGAAACCTTCATAAATCATTTATGTAATATGCTATATATAAGAAATTATTAATTTATGTTTTATATGGGGTCTAAAGAAATTATCAAAAATGTATTATCTTATAATTTTAGCAAATTATTAATTTAGCACCCTATCCCCGAGTCGGGACCGACAAAAAATATTTTCTTAGAGAGTTTATTAAATAATCGAGTATTAATTTATCGAGTTTCTACTGTAGTTTTGATCAGACATTGTGGACGGTCCATTATATATCCGGATGGTCCTTATATGTTTAGGAAGGACCGCCGATAGTGGCGTGTTTAAGATAGGTGATTTAGTGTGTATTTCCATATTTTAAGTTATCTTAGTTTATATTACAAGCATACACACAACAAGCCACACAAACCTAAATGTGATGCAAGTGTAGAAAGTAAAGAGATGAGAAGAGAAAACGCAAACCGGACACGATGATTTATAGTCGTTCTACTCCACCCCCCGAGTACCACATTCGAGAGTTACTTCACTAGTTAACACGCTCCCTTTAGGCGGAACAAACCATACACAAAGCTTACACCAAATTTAACGATACTAAGCGGAATGTCGAGTCCTAATCCTAGCTAGAACCAATCTACACAAAGCCCACGTGGCTACACGAACAAGCACTCTTGTCCACTTGGATTCCCACAATCCAAATCTTCTCACGACGATCACTTCGTCTCAATCTTCACACAAACAAGCACTCTCATCCACTTGGGTTCACACAATCCAAGTCTTCACACGACGATCACTTCGTCTCAATCTTCACACGAACGAGCACTCTCATCCACTTGAATTTTTACCCGATTCAAGTCTTCACTACAAGGACTTACCCCAAGTCCAAGTCTTCACACGACCACACACCGACTTATACAAAGTCCTAATCTAAATACACCACTTCACGGACTTATACGTTGTCTGTATTTGCCCTAACACACCTGATCATGACTCATACACAAGTCGGTTCTCTACATATACAGTATTTACTAACAAGAATATTTGGGAGGAAGAAGAGAATCGTAACACAAGTTACGTGTGTGTGTGTGTGTGTGGAGTAGACTTTAACACTTCGTTTCTTGACGAAGCAGCCACTCATCTCATCTCCATCCTTCTCCAACCACCACTCGATAACCAACAACCACCGTACACCATCCCTCCTCCTCATCGCTTACCACATCTCCACCCGCCACAGCCACTTCCTCTCATTCTCACGCGCCGACGTTACCGCAACTCATCTCATGACACTACTGACTTCTGGTAAGGGTTTTATTGAGAATATATGTTAAATTTAACGTGCCTGGTTCGTTTGGAGTTTACGAGCACAGAAAGCTCCATATATGTTACTTTTTCGGATACGGTGAGGTTAGAAATGAACACAAGGTTTTGAATATTAGGATGCTTAAAAGAAAGTTTCAACCGAGTAGCATAGAGATATTGTTGTTTGGGTTGTCGAGTTTTGAGTTGAGGAAAATTGATGCGGAGATAATTAGTGGAGAAGATTTGTATTACGGGACGAAATATAGTGTTTGTGTGAATAGTTCATATTGAAAGTTTCGAATTATCTATGATGTCAAGCCTGATGTGGTCAGTAAACAAAAAAGGAGTTAAGCATTAGGGTTTTTGAAACATGATATTTGTCTATTTAAAACATCATGTTTGGCAAACGCTTCTGCATAACTCATTTTTTGTTTCCTCACCACGTCAGGGTTGGCATCATAAAAGATAATTCGAAGGATTTTCAATATGAACTATTAACACAAACACTATGTGTTCGTCCCGTAATCCCAATCTTCTCATATCTCCTCATCAATCTTCCTCCACTCATGTTTTGGCATCATAAAACATAGGGATTCAAAATACATATGGTGTTACAGAGTAGGAATGAGGTTTTAGCGTTTGATTTGAGGAGGGAGATTTTTTCGATAATTAAGATACCGAATGAGGTGTTGCCAATAATTAAGTATAGTTCGTGGTATGATTGGAAAGTTATGGAGACGTTGAAGTTTATCAGCCGTTTTTTATGAAGGTGAATGGGTTTTTGGGGGTGCTTTGTCATGATCGGGTTGTGGAAAGTAATGAGATGGATATTTTGGATGTTGAAGGATTACAAGGAGCATGTTTGGGTTAAGGAAACAATTGTGGGTTGTGGGTGGATTTGGAGGGTCCTTTTCCGTCAGACGGATTGTGTTAATGTTTGCGTCTATTGACGCGTCTAGGAATTTGATCAGGCCATCAGGGTACCTTACCTATATATGACATGAAGACTAGAAGTTTTAAGTCAGTGAAGTACTTTCTTGGTGAACATTTTTTACGCGCTAAGACGGTCGAGTTTAATCAAATAAGGAGCTAGACGAAAGCATCTTGCCTCTATAGAGGAACACGACAACTACTTCTTGATCCCGTAGACGTAGAGGTTGCTCTGTCACGAAATGGTAGTCTATGACAAAACACTTCAGATATATGCACCAGCTTGCTTTTGTTCTGCTACAAGTCAGATCTTTAATTTTTTGGGTATCTCGTCATTAGTAGTTAATGTATGTTCTTTTAGAATTTCTGATGCTAAGTATTGCCTCAATGGAGCTTGTGCTCCTAAACAAACTATTGTATTCTGATATTAGTTATAATGCCCGCGCACGCGCAGATTTTTTTAAATTCTTTGAACCATATATTTTTATTTATTAAAAACAAATAATTTAACATTTGTTTTGTTTGATTTATGATGTTTAATTATAGTTTTTTACTAGTTATAATACCCGCGCACGCGCGAGACTTTTTTAAATTTCTTTTAATAATATATAATTATCGATTTAAAAAAAGTAGTTTATTTATTTTTATTTTTTTATTTTTTTTGGTCTAATAATGTTTACCATGTTGCCCTTGTTAATTCAACAGTTATAACATTTTATAGGTTTTTTTCAATAATAAAAAAAAATACTAAAAAAATATTAATAGATTTATCAACTTTAAATTTATACATTAATGTTCAACGTAAGGACGTTTATTTATATTGTTAAATTTTCTGATTAATTTATATGTTATAAAACTATGTTCAGCGCATCGGGTTTGCATAAATCCATACTGAGATTTTTTATTTTTTATTTTTTTTTCAAATTACAGTGAAAGATTACTGCAAAATCAAATATGTTGTAAATGATTAAATTATAAAGCCTAAAAGTTTGTACAAAAATCTAGAGTAACAGATATAGATGAATAGTGTGGCAAGACATAAGAGACTCAGTTGTCTAAATTACAAATATACGAAACTATGAGATCTTACGTGGGTCATTTACCAGGTCAAAATGGGTTATACCTAATATGAGTCAAGTGTGTTGGGTTGTAAAATGTTCTTCCATAATGCAATACCAAAGACCCCTGCCTGATGTGCAAATAAGTAATACCAAACACCCCTTCCTTATATGCAAATAAGCAATACGAAACACTCTGCCATATGAAATAAACAGAGGCTATACTTTCATATCCTTTGCATAAGCTCAAAGTCTGCATATATAACTTTAAATATTAATAAAATTATGATGATTCTCATAGACTCATCATAATTTTTATGTGAAGTGTCTCAACTTATAATGCTCATACACGCACGTTTTTTTTTTTTTTTTTTTTTTTTTTTTTTTTAATTAGAATGCTTTTTGTCTATTAATAAAATTAGGTTATTTTTGTTTTTGTTTATAATTATAGTTGATGATTATGTTTGACGCACGTGGTAAAAGATCATATATAGTTTTTGCATAGACATGCTCATTTTATCAACCAAGTTTTGCCACTTCATGTTTCGCTTAATCTATGAGTTTGAATATCATCATATGCTTAAACCACTAAACTGTGAGTTAAAACCACCAAATTGTTCAGATAAACATCATCATAATTTATGTTTAAAGCAACTCTCTCTTTAGGATTTTCAGGTCAAAACCACCAAACTATTTCAAATTACAAAGTTTTATTGCTTTCGGTCAGACCATGAACATCTCTTGGTATTTTAATCATTTAGTTTCTTTTCCAACGATCAAACTAAGGTGTATATCCTTTAGGTAGATCTACAATCAGTGTGAGACCAATCTTAACGTCACCAGAGGGGTCATGAACCTTCGGGTTATTGTGAAACAATTCTCCAGCAATATCATAAGAAACATGATATTGGGCAATAGATATTTAAGCAAAGGGAGTGCAGATGGTGGACCTGAGGATGAAGAGATCGAGCATGTTGATTCATTTTCAAAGATGATTGCACATATATGTTTACGCCTTATGTGTGACAGATTACATCCCATGGTCGTGATGGATAACTGATTTCGATGGGCATGAGAAGATTATGAAGGACACTCTTCGTACAACAAGAAAGTATCAAGACGCTATTATTGATGAAAGGATTCAACAATGGAAAGATGGATTTAGGACGATAGAAGACGACATTCTTGATGTTTTCATCAACCTGGAAAACCCTAAACACAATGCAAATGCGATAAAAGCCCAAGTCTGAAGTATATAATTCTTAGATTGTTCACGATCAATTGGGTACACTGTAAGTGATATAGCCTTCATAAAATATCATTATGCCAGATCTTTAAGCTTTTTGAGAAGCTTAGTCAAACAATCAAACCCCATGTTCCAATTAACAAAAATTAAAGTTTTAAGCGTCTGTTTAGTCTCTACAGAAAATAAAGTAGAAAAACATGGAAATTCTAAGAGCGATTCAAGAGAAAATGTGTGTATCTTGTGAAAGATAGGAAAAAAAGGACTTCAAGCTTTATGGGTAAATATTTTGATCACGCCATCCTAAATGAAATAAGAGTGAGTACGTTAACAATCGTACAAAGCGAATAACTTGTGCTCTTATAGGAACAACTTACATTTGTTCTCCGCACATGCAAATCAACTTGCTATAAACCTTTTATAACATTAACCAATTAAACATGATCCAACCACAATTTCTTGTATTATCTTTCTTCAAGATAATTTGCGAGTTATATGAAACAATTAGTTATTAGAGATATGCTTGTAACGGTTTTCCCATGTCATTAATTCATTAACAATAAACAAATCAAATATCATCGCTGCCTTTCTAAAAAAACAAATATGGTCGCTAACTTTGGGATACAAAACATGTTGCTAGCGCATCATATTCGCATAGTTTTTCAATTTAAGATTGTTATAGTTAAGAAAAGGAATTTATTGATGAAACCAAATTTTACATGTCTTCTAAGAATCTATATGAATTTTCAAGTCACTAAAAGGGTGTTTGGCATTACGTTGTAGAAGTTATTATCTCATTATTGTGTTTTCAAGTCACAATTAATCATTTTTAATGTTGGAGTATAGCAAAACTAATTCTAACTTAGTTAGCCATATAGATGGGCATTGTGAATGGGACGGTTTTTGTTGTATTCCAGAAAAGCATCAAGTAGATTGGCATAGTTGAACGAAAAAACCATAACCGAGTAGGCAATTTTATTTTTAATGTAGTCAGTGAATTATATATCTGCAATCGGCCAAAGTAGTATGGGTTTATTTAACTACAGAAATATATAATATGTCTGATGCATTTAGTGGCTCTCTGTATGCATTTTAAGCTTCTTTGCGGCGAACGTTTCTTGGCACAACCTCATTAGTTCATACTTTCCCCAACAAAAGCAAAACACCTTTGACTTTTTTACTTAATGAGATAGGGCTGTTTAGGATTAAACATTTAAAACTGACAAACACAAATAAGAGATTACCTAAGTAATACATATAATCCAAGGGTGCCATTGAACTCTCTTATGTAGTTTTTGAAAAGAGACTACATCTTAGGATTCACCAATTATCATAATACACAACCAAACTAAAACACCAGGCCACCTCAAACAAACAGTACTGCAACCCCAAACACCTGCTGAAACTCGACAAACAACCCAGTGTTGCAGCATCTGCTAGGTGCAGCCACACGTCACAACAATTATCTAATTAATGCTATGACAATGGATTAAGGAATATAATACCTTCGTAATCATCAAATCATCATCTAGGTTTGACCTCTTGGATTCTTGCATAATTAAAAAGATTAAACATAATTTAAGAAACCTGAAATTAAATTACTGGAAGATATGAATTTTCATTTTCACTTTTGACACAACTAACCCTTCGATCAATCAACTTAAAAAAAGTTAGCAAATCAGATTAGGGTTTTAGCTATTCATAGATATTAAAGTATTGAAATTGAAGACTTAAATTTGAATTTACAATCCAACCTTCGAATTCAATGAACCAAGAGTTATCATGAATGTTCTGGCAATGAAGGTTTGAAGCACCCCTCTTTTGTGTTTCAATTGTTTCGGTGTATTGAGGGTTAAAGAAGAAAGAAGCAATCAACAAAACTTTGGATGGACTGGTTTTTTTCTTTACCAAACCACATCCGGTTTTTCTTGGTTTTTTCTTTTTAGTTTTAACCCTTAAATTTTTTGTAAATTACTACCGCTTTTTAAAAGTTTTATTGTTAATACTTTTGACACATCTATTTTTTTTACCAAAAATTTATAGAAAAAACAAATTTGCTAGCACTTTTGCCAAATAAAGAATTATTTAGGTTTTATTAATTGACTATGCTTAAAATAGTGTGCAACAGGTAATCCGATCCTTAAGAATAAGTCGAATCATTAGTAAGAAACTTAAACCAACAGATGGGAGCTACCAATAGAATACATGAGTAAACACGGTAAAAAGTAAAACCACTAACAAATGGTAAAATTTACACAACAGTTACTTTCGGACATCCTTGCGCGTTAGTGGTTATAAATAACTATACTTTTATTTGTGTTACGATGAAACTTTAAAACTTAGCTTATTAAAAATTTTAATCCAATAATCATTTGGTTCTTCATGCCTAATGTATTATTGCTTTCAAAATTATTTGCAATGCATTATATTGTTTATATTATAAATAGTTGAGTTAAATGGAATATAAGAACATCCCAAAATGACATAACATAATTATACCATAAGGCGTAAGCCTGAATATTTTGGTCCACTTCTGCAACCACAAATGGTTCATTTTTACTATGATTATGTAAATTGTTTACATAGTTATACCATTGTTATCTGTTTAAGATGGCTACTAAATTTAGTTTTGGCTAAAGGGGGTGTTTGGGATTGCTTTTAAAAATAGCAGTAGATGAAAACATGAATGCAACATATTGGGCATTAAGGCTATACTTTTTAAGTAAACAAATTAGAAACAAAAACTTTATTAAGAGGAAAAGTAAAATGTAGATTTGTAGTTACCAAAGTGGGAAAACAACTTTATATAGTTTTAAGAAATATGTACTCACTAAATCGCTCATATTGTTGTTCAAATTATATGTCACGGGGTGGAAGGAGACCACGGAGCCCAAGTCGGTCTCTTTCTGTCAAGGGAAAACCAGTATCCTGCACGAAAACACAGTTACCTTATGTATAACTGTGTACCTCTACAAAGCATGAAAATTATAAAAACGTCAAGTGTAAGACTTATTATTCTTTTCAGTATTGGCAATATGTTATCAATAGTCAACTACGCAAATGCCCTTAAAATGGCAATGCATCTACCTCTTCGGCAACAAAATATATGAAATAAGGAACCAAGGGATGAAACCCTGCGTCAGTAACCAATTTGCATAGATGATAATGTTTGACTACTTACATTGAGATCTATGATCTTTTCATATGTAATCCAAACATTAAATAGCATTACAAAAAACTATTATTAGAGTACTGACTTTATTTGAGACATTTACCCATCAAGTACACCTCCAGTGTCCATGAAAGTGCCTTAACAAAGATGCAAAGTACTCACTTTGCCAACACAAATCTGCATAAAGTAGTCCATTATAGCTATTTTCTTGCCAACAACACATATACACACAAAAAAAGAACAATTTTGACTCGCCACTTCACTTGTTCTAGAATTAGAGCAAAGTATGTGACCCGTCTTTTGACCTCACATTTTTCACATCCACTTGTAGAACAGTAGATATCCCGCCACATTTGGTGTGTGCCACCCTTATTGCATTTGTGGTCAAGTTTAGAGTTTAGATATTTGTGGCGCCCATATACTGGTGCAGAAGCATTAGCTAATACATGATTGAAATTTGAGTAGTCGATTCCGTGCCTGAAGGTTACACAACCGGGCTTTTTGTAGAAACAATATGTACGGCATGGGTAGCCACTTGCTTTGTTTGATCTCATGTCCATTGTTGCCATCAGTACATTTGATAGGTAATCTTGTTTATACCATGTCATTGGCAGCTTTCCTCCTGAAATCATATACATTATGGAATATAGCATTTTATATAATGCTTCCAATGTACGTCCCGATGTGCCCTCTAATAAGAGCCTCATTCGGGATTTATGCGCTTGGTTTTGAGGAGAAACGTTATTTAAGGATTTTATTGCCACGTCATAAATTGAAACGCCTCGTGGTCAGGTTTCTAGACCTTTATGAGCACTAATATTTTCCTCTGTTTGAGTAGAAGCATCATCAAGACCATGATTTTCATAGATTTTGTATTCGGTTAACGGGTTAAGCTAAGACAAGCGCCAACACCGTACTTTTCCCACCTCTAGACTCCGAGGACAGACCAGATGAGCTAGAATGCTGAACAGGAGAAGATAACTCATCGTCTTGAGAGTTTTTAATCTCTCTACCGCTCATGCTTGTTGATGACAGAGAGTCATCTTGACTTTTTTGAGATGGTGGTTCTGGTAATTGTTCTAGGTTCTGCAAGTTTACAGCAGGAGCGAAACACCCTGCACACATATTACACACATGATTAATCTACTTACGGACATCAGCTTATCAGCTATATTTCACTATGGATTTCAGACCTTATAACCAATTAACGTTGCTATCTTTCTATAGCATAAATGGCACGAGATTTTATTGGGATGCATAACATTGTTCAAACATCATGAATTCAACTCTAGTACCTACTTTACACAAGTGATAAGCCCGTAATCGATAACTAATGTCAATCATTCTGATATTAAAAGTTCTCAAACACCAATAAGCTATTCAATAATTAAAGTTCGAATTACACAAGTGATATGCACCTGAATTAGACTCTTCGACAAGCTCAGACCCTTTGAGAACATACTCGTTACCAGTAGCAGGCCTAATCGAATCATCTTCACAAAGATCATGCTATACGAAACCATTTTTGTAACTCCTGCATCAGCAAGCAATTCAAAATCAACATTCATTAAACTATTCTAGCCATCAAACATAAATTATGTCCCTTAATAAATGTTATAAACTTTATAGCTTTAAAAAATGTTACAACAACCTACAGGCAATAACATTGTTCTTTTTCTTTCGTTAGAATGAACATTAAAATTAAAATAAAAGAATTAATTACTTGAATAACTACTGAACGAAAGAGATCCATATGAGATGAATTAGTAAACAAATGTTGAACTACATGAGGTTTTGAATCCGATTCTCTAGTTGCGATTATTAGTTTTTTTTTTTTTTTTTTTTTTTTTTTTTTTTTTTTTTTTTTTTTATTGGTTTGTTAGGTTCGGGGAGAAGGTGTGGAAAGCGATTATGTTTTGTTTAAACCCCTGAAGATATTGTAAATTTACCCCACCTTTTTAAAGTTTTATTTTTTCATACTTTTGACACATATAATTTCTCACTCACTTTTCATCTATAACGAATTTATAAATTTTTTGGTTAAATTAGGAAATATTTAAGGCTCCTTTTATTATAAATCTTTAAAATACAAAATAAGATAATTAAATTATTACTTAATAAGGAATGATTTGATTATTTTGAAATGGAAAAGTCCCCACTAGGGGTTTTATTTTATTAGGAAAAAGATTATTAAAGATAATTATTTAAAAATTTTAATCCTATTATTAATTGCATCTTATCTATATTTTTTGTATTTATTTTCTACTTATGTTATGGATAAATATAAAATGTTACCTAATAAGAAAATAATTTTTTTTATAAATAAAATTATTACTAAATAAGGTATGAATGCATTTTTTTGAAATGAAAAATTCCCAATAGGGGTTTTGTTTTATTATATAAAAGATATGAAATCTTTGATTGTGAAGTTCTTTGGAAGGATGTAATACTATGATAGGTTTGGTCTTCTGTGAAAACATATCATGCTGTTAATTTCATGACTGTTCTCTCTGATTAACTGTTATGGAGTCTTTAATCACGCCAAACATGAATTTTTATGGTTAGGTTGAGACTGTAAATCTGAGTGTTGCTTTATTTTTGAATGTTTGGATAGCCGTGGACTTTTGAAAAATTCAAAGGGAATTAATCTCGGAGATCAAAATCATCCTCATATAGTTTTTGGTAAAGCAAGGCTACATCGTTTTGGTTTTGATGGAATGAGCACACAATATACACTTATACACCAAAGCTGAGTTATCACTGAGTTAATATTGTATGTTATGAGTTTCAACTTGTATGTTATGACAGTCAAAGTCCATTTAACTGTTGAAATATGTACTCAGTAAGAGTATGAGGAAATGGGAAATTGGTATTCAATCTCAATGATCACAATCACCTACATACGGATGATGCGTATGGGGTGAAGAAATGCCAATGACTTGGCATGATACGAATGACCACTAGCATACGCAACACTAATGGAAATTCTGTGATTTTCACTGAGTTTGGATGGCGCTATTGTCATTTTTTTGCTGCTCTGTTAGTTTAATTCTTTATCCAATTTACTTCGCACACAACAAATCCTGTGTGTGTACCATCTGTTGCTGATCTTCTACCCTAAGGATTAAACTGGAAGGCCTTTAGGCTTTTATTGCCTGAGAAAATAGGATATTTTTATAACCAAAAACGCAGAAAGGAAATGCACAAAATTGTGGTGTATTCTGTCAAGTGCTCTGCCAACAACACGCTTGTACAATCTGAATGTTCTGTTAAAATTATGTTATGCAGAATAACATGAATTTCACTGCAGCGTGTGGCTCCTAGTACATGGAAAACGTGAGCATTGACTATGGCAAGATGTGAACTTTAAGATACCTTTTCAACTCAATCTTAGACATGGAAATCCCGAGGTACTTTTCATAATCCATTAGTTATTCCAATTTGGAGTTACATGCTATGAACTGTTATTAACCTGTATCGTTCTACCCATACATTTACCTTATGCTGCAAATATGTTTATATGCTTTATTGGTTATAGAAGATACGGTTACTCAGTTAGACATAGACCGGTCTTCACTGTAGTTGGAATTAGCTAATAGAATATGTAAATTGACCTCAAATATTAACAATTATAAGAATCAAGAATAACTCGATGTATATTTACTGAGGGTATATATGTTCTTAGTCTGAGCTGTGCATACTACCAATATGTATGTACTTTTTGCAAACATGTTCTTTTGTTTGTTAGTAATTATTATGACGAAAGAAGGTTAATGACCAGAAGTGTAGATATACTAATGGTAATGGTAAGAGTATAGTCAATTTAAGGAGGATAGAAAATGATGGTTTTGAAAGCTGGGTGATATCCCGACAGAAGCACACATTACCAAGTTTGGTGGGTGGGGGTATAACTGTGAAACCATTATCAGCATTCATTTCGGGTTGTTTTTGTGACATGTACCCCTACTCTTTCCCTCATAGCTATTGTTAAATGCTAAATTATTTGGCATCTTTAAAACACATTTTAGATTAATCTTTACGAGTATATAGTTTGTACTGCATGAAGGTATTACCCGTATCTAATAATACTTGAAGTAGATTATCATAGCAAAGTTATCATATTTGGAATACCAAAACATATTACAGTACTAGTGGAAATTTCGCTACCATAGGATATTATGCAATACTGTGCCAATTTTATCTTTTCATATATGGATATGAGTTAAATCAGGTTCTTAAGAGCATGGGTCAAATGGATAATATTGGCTATTTGAAATGGGCCAACGGGTCAAAAAAGCTGACAATCGCTTTAGATGTATCCAGCTGTAAACAACCCTTCAAAGCGTTTTATTCTTCCAAAAGATGTAGTGTAACATATGAAATAAGTAGCGTTCGTAATCAATAAGCAAATGACACATTAGTTAAGGCATCAGACTAGTCATGAGTTTTAAGTCCTCCCAATCTTTTTAATATTCTTGCAAAGCAAGTATGGATTTCCACCTCATAGTACATCACTAGAACCAACCTTAACAAGGTTAGAATAGCATATGCCTTATGATAAACCAGACTCAGGGTCAATGGGTCATACTGTAGAAGACCTGAGCCCTGAACATGAGTACTTTGCTTACCAGTTGCGAATAGACAAAACTTGTAAGAATTTAAGATAAAACATCATACACCTTAATCAAGAGATCCAAAAACCTAGAAATTTCACATCGATAGTAAATAAGCTTATTAGCCATAAGTATTAACGTATTGCCAACAATTAGCTTTTTATGATTATACCAAGCATCATAAATCAGAATCTGCTAAATCAAAATCACTTGTTAATACAATTTAAATTACTACGTATTATGCTTTAAAATCAGTTACAATTGATAGCTAATAATATGAATTCAAAGTGGCACCCATTAATTGTCATAATTGCCAGAACGAGCATAATCAAGCGATTCGTTGTACCAATCTCCACTTTTAGTAGAATCACTATCAGGATACTTCATGTTTGATGGAATAATGAAACCTTTAGCTTTCAAACGATAGAGTGCCTGCTAACCAAAAATAGCAATGAGAAGAAAACAAATAAAAATGGGAATGGTGCAATCGAACCGCTTAGTAAAAAATAGAGACACAAAGCAGTAAGAAAGAAAGATATGCATACTCCCTCAACGAGTTCTAAGAACACCATAATCAAGCCATTGATTTCAACCAATTATACTATGTTTATTAACAACAATTGATACGGTACTACTAAACCTAATGATCAATAGTTCACACAAAGACACAAATTGGCAAAGAAATAAAAAGAAAAAAGAAACAGTAGGCAAAGTTTTACCTTTAGACAATCCTTCCCAATTTTAAGCTCTTCGACATGGCGAAGGCTTAGTATAAATCTTGCAAGCATATCTTCTTCTTCTTCTTCTTTATTTGGTACATCTTTCGTATAATCTAAGTAAGCTTTAACTAACGAAGACACATTTAGCAACATAAGCTTACAACAAAATTCATAGTAAACTTTTAGTGACAAAATATGAGGAGCATTGATTGTGATAATATTCCCAACGTCTTCAAGTTCATCATCTATATGCATGGATCCAGAGAACACCAAGTTTTTTACACTATTTGAAGTAATATCAATCCGGCTAAAACCGTAGCAA
Organism: Artemisia argyi; assembly: GCA_030686995.1. NCBI lineage: Eukaryota > Viridiplantae > Streptophyta > Magnoliopsida > Asterales > Asteraceae > Artemisia > Artemisia argyi. Next base: position 482,480 of record JARVZY010002218.1, read on the forward strand.
TTATCTATTACTAAAGTTTCCAATAAAGGACTCCCCGATGATAATATATTTTGAATCAAAACTTCATCGAATTTCCCGTATGTAATACACAAACTACTAAGATTTATCCAACTAACGCTCCCACTTGGATTAAACATGCAGTCTTCCACGTATAGATGAGTAAAACATGAATTAATGAAAAACGACTCAGAGCTTATCACAAATAAATCATCCGATTCCCACTACTACACAAAAGGCTATAAACACCCCCAAATAGAGACCGGTATTATAAAAACCTGTTCCTATGATAAGAATCTCGCGGGAATGGAAGGAACTGAGATTGGTTTTCTTGAAAAAACCAGTTTTCATAATACATAATGCAAAAAAACTTGGCTTGCAGTTAAAAATCAGTCTTTTTACACAATCAATGACACTGGTGTGTAGGGAACAACATGTCTCTATGTGTTAATGTTATCGACACCGTTTTTGAAAAACAACCAATGTAAGTATTCTCTATTTTGAACTTCCGAAAATAATGTGCAAACAATTATTTCCAAAAAATAGTCGTTTACTTGAATAAAAGCTAAAACACACCATAAATGCTTAAAAAAGAATAAATTAAAACCATCATAATTGCTCAATAAAACCTAAAGATAGCATATTGTATGCAATAGCCGTTGTTTTGATATTTTCATATGTTTTTTACTTTATCTATAACCTTTTAAGTTGTTAGAATTTAGATATGATTAAAAGTATAAGGACTGTAACTGTATAACTTTAGAATTAGTTGGGTTAGGGTTAGGGTTTTGGAATTCTTTTGAAAAGGAGTTGTGACAGGGTCAAGTGACATCGTTTGAGGGTTATGGTGACGGTGCGGCTGCATATGTAACAGAAGTAGAGTTGCCCTTCGCCAAAGTTGGTGATGGTTTGTGGCCAGGTTAAGGAGGTAATAATATATTCTAGAAATATTTTTCATCAAAACCGGAACAATATTGATTTGTTTTGTATGTTTATGCAATAACAGATACGATTACTATGTGTAACATGTTGGAAGGACTCAGAGACATGGTGTTGAAACATAATGAATTTCATTGCTTTATACAAAGATTAAATTTTAGAAAAGATTTATTTTGATTTGGTGGTGTTTGGTTATGGATGCAGGTTGGTTCTTGGATATGCTTATTCTGTTTTTGAGTGATATAAAACGCATGAGAAACAAGGTGTTGAAAAGGGTGAATTAAGATTTTGGTGTCAATATTGGTGAGTTCTCAGTTTTTGCTAATAATATGATCTTCAGCCGTGTGTGGGATTGCATATTAGTTATGTTTCAGGTTATAGCATTTTGATATAGTAGATGAGTAGTCTTAAGGATCTGCTTATACGAATTTCTATTTGGGATAAGCAGGTTTGGATAAGCATTTGCTTAAAGGTGGATACATTGATAAGCAATATTAATAATGAACCCCAAACACCATGGATATAGTTTATTGGATGTTTGGTCAACCAGTTTGATCCCTTCTTAATGTTATCCATTAAGGTTAAAATGAGGAATAAATTTGCTTTTCATGATAAGCCACTTTCAAGTTCGCCTTTTTTCCACTATACAGATCAAGTTTCTCGGTCTTTCAGAATCTGTATACCATTTACGTACTTTTTCTTTATTTTTTCTTCACCTTTTTACGTTATAGTTTTGTTGGATATCCATATGTTTTTGCTGTCGAAATACCGGAAATCATTGATGTTACCAAGGATCTCAGCAATTTGGAAACGGGCACCAAAGGTAATACACTAAGTTGGAATTTTTTCCTGTACACTAAGGGAAGCGATGTTGAGTTTCTATTTAAAGAAATATTGCTTAGATCTGAAACATATGTGTGATTACTTAAATCAGCGGTGTTTGGATTGGGTTATTTTAAAATCGTGCCTCTTTTAGCTGTTATGTTCTGTTAGTTGTATCACGTGTGGGTTGGCCGGTTGGGTACAGGCCAAAATGGGTAATTTATCATATTTGTCAAAATGAGTTGGCCCATTCTTAATTCTTAAAATTTGGTGTCAACATGAGTACAAAAATACTATTTCAATGGCAATAATATTCTGAGGTCATGGATTGAAATAGGGGTTTGGGTTCGAAAAAGAGTCGGATGGACCTCACCTGGAAGGTTGGTAGTTGTTTTTTCAGAATATAACTTTGCTTCTAGATTTGTTTTCCGGTATATAACTCAGCTTCTGAAAATCCGAGGGAGTAAATAACCCAGCATCTCCGGATTCGTTATTTTTAGTTTCTTTTGGTGGCAAACCGAGTGGTAAGATTTGTTTTTTCACCCAACCCGTAAAAGATCTTGGTTACAATTGAAAATGTTACCTAACTTGTGTAACCCACCCATTTTTTCCCCACTTACTTTTAGAAAATGAACATAGTACAATTCATCGAGGTTTTAGTACAATCCATTCAGATGGGAGGTATGTTATATTGGATATGCAAACTTTCAATGCTATGTTTATACTAGAAAATATGTTCTTTAGATGCAAACTTTCAACGCTATCAGTTTCATGTTTTAGGCTACAAATCGAGGCTCCACATAGAATATTCTATAAGATGGCACTCACCACGGACCAAAACATTAACACAAGATGAGAGAATGGGAGGACCACGCATCTGGCATATAGGTCAATCGGTACAGGTAAATCGTTCATTATTATATTTATCATAAAAAGCTTCTTAATTTTCTGATCACTTTCATCAGTAGGTTATGAATCCTTATTCTATTGGCTGTGTGCAGCTATGTTATAAAAATCCAACTATGTAATTTTTAAATATGTTTAGAGTTGTTGAATAATAAATTGAAAGTTTCTTCTTGCTACACAAATAATCAGTGTTTTGAAACCCGGTTCGACTGGTTCCAGTAAAAAAAAGGGGTAAAAAAAACCCGGGTTTCTAAAACCGGGTTAACCGGTTAGACCCGCCGGGTTTTGAGTGAGCCGAGTCAACCCGGTTCTTGAAACCCGGCCGGGTTTCGTTTTTTCAATTTTTTTTAGTAAAAACCCGGGTTGACCTAGTGGTCAAACCGGTTGACCCGGCGGTCGAACTGGTTGACCCGGTCAAAATAATAATAATAATAAAATGAAAATCGGGTTGACCCGGCGGTTCAACCGGTCGAACCGGTTGACCCGGTGCTCGGTGACTCAACCGGGTCGATTTCGAACCCGGTTTTCAAAACATTGCAAATAATGATGAGGGATAAATGAAAGCAGTTGTGGTGCCAAAAATCCTATGGTGTACTCTTTTTAACCTTACGCTCGATACTAATTAAAAGATTAAACTTTATTATGAATTTCAAAGTTTAGAGAGGCATGATATAACCTCTTCACAATCAGATAAGCATTTATCAACAGGCTAACAGTGAAGGCAATATTACATTTAGGATATGTAGTTAATAAAAAAAAATAATCAATGTTGTTCCAGCTTATTTTAAGTTTATTTCGTTAATTTACATGTAGGTACCTTGGAGTGACGAGCGTCCATTAAGAGAACAAAGAGTTGAACGCCATCATTGGTGTATGGTTTACATTGTGGCGCGATTAATACCCGATAATAATGTTCAATTATGTTGAATTCTAGTGTTTTTCTTTAAAGTTTGTTGAATTTTAGTGTTTTAATTTGGATTTTTGATTAGGATTTATGTTTAGTTGAATTGACGTATTATCTTAATTTACTTTGTTGTTTTCAACATTTATAGTGTATTTTAATCACTTTACATACATATATATTTCTTTATTTAAAAAATATCACTTCTAAAATTTTCCAATTTCTAAAAATTGAAAAATTTTAGAAATGGTTTTTTTTTAATAAAATAGGTTTACCAAAAAGATAGGTTTTAAGATAAAAACATACTCCCTCCGTCCCATAATAAGTGTCCACAATGGAATCTTGGAATGTCTCAAATTAAGTGTCCATGTTGTATTTCAACCAATGAGAAAAAACTTTAGTGGGTAAAGATGATATTTGATTGGTGGAGAGTGTAGTTAGTGGGATTTCCTAAAATTTTGTGCAAATGGAATATGGACACTTAATATGGGACGGAGGGAGTATCTTTTTATTCTATATAAAGATAGGTTGGATACTTCTATAAAGACAGGTTGTGGGAGAACAGGTGTCCATGTCCAATAAAAGTATGTTTGTTTACTCGATAATGGAGACCAATTTTAAGTAGAAAACCGGTGTCGATGCTTCTAATAGAGACAGGTTGCCAAACCGGTTTCTATATGTTTCGATCATGGAGATACCCCCTTCAGAGAGTGGTTCCATAACCACTCTTCATGGGCCATTTTGACCGGTTTCTGTGTCATTTTTTGTAGTAGTGTCCTCATCCTCATCCTCATCCTCATCCTCATCCGTATGCGATAACAACAACCAAAACTGTTGGACATTACAGCTAATAGCATAACGAATCAAGTTGTTGACTTGTGCTTTAAACTTAATATTGTAATCGGTTTCAAGTATGAATTTGACTAGGTTCAAGTGGCCACGTTGAGTTATGGTTTTGTAAACAGACGAAAAGAATTCAATGAGTGATACATCTTTATCATCTTCATCATGTTTAAACACAAGATTAGGAACTTGAGGCCAAAGATTTTGCAAACCTGTTGTAATGGCTTCTCGTTCTTCATCCATTACTTCGATAGGTTTCTTTTCGGGTGTTTTCTCCTACTCCGTATTAAATTTTATTTATAAGCAAGTCTCTTTGGCCCCAAAACAATAATTGCACTCCCTAAAATAAAACTAGGTATAACATTCAGTTATTAACAAACTATAATGGGCTTAGCCCAACAACATTTCTTTCTAGTTAGTTAATCAAACTTATCTAAATATTAGTAATTAGATTACTTGAACACCTTTGACCATAATATCCATGCATGTTTTGGATATGCTACATAATTTGATATCTTTTTATGTAATTCTATAATAAAAAAAACTTAACCACAACACATTCTATAAACATTTTTCTTAAAAAAAATTCAGCTTATAACTATATTACTCCATTTGTTTTATAAGGAGTCTTGCTGTCCGCACGTTGCGACGGGGTTTTTAGCTGTCGGTTTTTTCTTTTAATCCAGTTATAGCGGTGTCAGTTTTTTTAATCATTCGCAATCGAAACAATTGCTAAAAAGACTTTTGTTTAAAAGATGTTGATACGAACCGGATACGATAAAGAGATAGAAGAACAGTAAAGATAGAATAATTTACGTTCGAGAGGTCGAATAAGCTCTCCCAATTAACACAAAATCAATAATTCAAAATAATATTCAACATAATTAAGAATTACAATTCTAATACCCTATTTATAATAGATGATATCCTAGATTTACTCTAATACCCTAACTTTTTCACCAAGAAATATAATAAAAGGAAACTAAATAAACTAATTAATTAATTAAATAATTAATTAATTAATAATCCGTTCCAAAAAAATTAATAATAATAATAATAATAATAATAATAATAATAATAATAATAATAATAATAATAATAATAATAATGGTGTTTTTATTTTCCATCGTGTTAGTTTTTGTATTCAAAAGGGAGTCGGAGACTGGGAGCACAGATTGTGTCTAGACTCTCCTCCAATTTTATGTAATTTTCCATGTTTTTAATGAAAAGCGATGATTTATAATAATAATAATAATAATAATAATAATAATAATAATAATAATAATAATAATAATAATAATAATAATAATAGGCTTACTATACCTATGTTCTCTGAAGGTAGCCTTTGCCCGAGTTGTAATATGCATCGTATGGACCAATGGGGGATCACGCGGTCCACTGCTCTAGTGAAGTAGGTGAGAAGTTCAGGCATAATCTGGTGTGTGATATTGATCTATGTTCCAAGGTTGGGATCATGGTGAGTAAGGAGGCTCCAATGGGGTTTTTTTTGGAGGATGGGAAGGAGCTACGACCTGCAGACTTGTTATTATTCAATTGGCTCCAAGGTAAAAGTGCATGTTTGGATGTGACTGGAATCTCTTCATTTGCTGGTATTGGGGCGACTTCATAGGCTCCTGAGGTAGCCTTGCACAATGTTGTGGAGAAGAAGAAAAGGAAGTACGCGTCCAAATGTGAGGACAACGGTTACAAGTTCATACCATTTGCCTTTTCTACATTCGGGGAATTCGATACATAGGCTTTGGACACGCTCTCGTGTATTAAGACTATTGTCGTTAGCCACTCAAATAATGTTAAAAGTTGTGTTTTTATCTTTCATAGAATAAGCTTTTGTATTAAGAAAGTAATGAGAGTATAGCTTGTTTCTAGAATCCCATCGAACTTTATGTAAGCTTATTATGTTTCAATAATAATAATAATAATAATAATAATAATAATAATAATAATAATAATAAAATGCAGGATCGTATTAGATATAATAAAAAAGTATCAACAAGCTCCCTATTCAGCAGATTGTTTCCTCAGATCATCTTTAGAGGAAGACGCTTTGCTAAACTCCTCAGCTAATTCAATAATTTGTTCCTCACGAATGGTATCACTCTCAATTATTTTTTGAACGTCATCGACAGTGTGTGGAAGATTACAAGCCATAATTTTTTTTAAAAAAAAAGGTATGTAATATGAAAAGAGTGGATAAAAATGTATGTGAAAGTGTATTTAAATTGTGTGTTGGTTGGATTTTGTTTGAAGAATGTATGTTTTAAAGTGATATTTATAGTGAAAAATGGGGGTTTAAATTTTTTATCCATTGTAAACTCTGTTAATATAACATATACTTTTTAGAAAAGAAAAGAAAAGAAAGCACCAATAACGCCAGTGCAATCACTGGCGATGGGACGACTGACAAATGAATGACGATGGTCACGATACACCAACGATGGCGCTGCAGGTAAGCCAAGGGACGAATGACTTGTTGTTGCACCTCCACGGGTTAGTGTTGTTCAGATCTGGTAATGGATTTATTGAGATGATTTTGCGTTTATTATTAATCCGAGTACGCGTAAATATGTTAAACTTAACACGCCTGGTTCGGTTTCTGTTTACGGCTACAGAAAAATGCATATATGTTACTTTTTCGGATACGATAAGGTTAGAACTTTTTTAGAACGACACCACACTTGAAATCCGACCCCCGAGTTAAACCATCCAAACGGGCAGGCCCCGAGACCTGAACCACTAGGAGAGACCGCGAAGAGAAACCCCTAGAACCCACGTCTTCGCACTAGGAGGAAAACCTAGATTTTTTTGTCTCTTGCGAGACTTGAACCCTGGGTAAAACCTCCCCCAAGCTCTGGAAGGAGCCCAGGTGGCCAACTGAGCTAAGCCAGTTGGTTACGATAAGGTTAGAAATGAACCTAAGGTTTTGTGCATAAGGTTAAAACCGTTTAAACCGAGTAGCGTAGAGATAATGCTGTATGAGTTGTCAAGTTTTACGTGGAGGAAAATTGATGTAGACCTTCCTTTTGATATTAGCGGGGAGATTTGGTATGAGAAAGCGAAATGTAGCGTTTACGTTAATAGCGTGATACATTTTATGTTACAGAGTCAGAATGAAATTTTAGCTTTTGATTTGAGGAGGGAGATTTTTGAGATAATTAAGATACCGAATGAGGCGATGCTAGTTGAGTATTGTTCGTACTATGCTTGCAAAGGTTTGGGGAAGTTGAAGTATAATCAACCTATTTTGATGAAAGTCAATGTGTTTTTGGGGGTGCTTTGTCATGATCGGGTTGTGGAAAATGGATATTTGGATTTTGAGGGATTACGAGGAGCGTGTTTGGGACGTTAAGGAGATGATTGTGTTTGGACGGTCCTTTTCCGTCGGATTGTGTTGATATGGATGAAATTGCTTTTGTGCCGATAAGGGTTGCTAGGACTTTGATCAAGGTGCCTATATATGACGTGAAGACTAGAAGTTTTAAGTCAGTACTTTCTTGGTAAACATTTTTTACGCGCTAAGACGGTTGAGTTTAATCAAATTAGGAGCTATGACGAAAGCATGTTGCCTTTAGAGATGAATGCCACACGTACTTCATGATCCCGTGGAAGTTTCTCCGTCAAGAAATGGTCATTTATGAAAAAAAAAAAAAAAAAAAAAAAAAAAAAAAAAAAAAAAAAAAAAAAAACATGTTAGACACAGGCATCGACTTGCTTTTGTTCTGCTCCAAGTCAGGTTTTCAATTTGTTGGTATGTCGTTGTTAGACTATCTTTATCAATAATCTATCACAACCCAATCATTCAATAAAATATTATTTTCTCTTTCCTCCACCTATACAACCAATACATGCAACCAATCTATATTTTTTTTACCATTTATCAACAACCAAACTCTTAATAATATAAAATACTAAATATTAAAATTTAAGAAAGAGAAAAGAAAGAAGAAAAAAAACTAGCCACTAGATTGCAAATTGTGGGTTGGTGACCCAGGGTTGCAGAACGAGCTGATTGGCAACCTCACTTTCTTTCATTTATGCACTTCTAATAAAATATTAATATGTTTTTGTTTTTATCTCATCCAATTGGTTGTAAATTTCCACCGATAAACATAGCCTTAGTAGTCGTTTTATGTTCTTTTAAAATTTCTGATGTAAGTAGTGCCCTAATGAAGCTCGATGTCCAAAATCATTCTTGTATTCCTTCCTATGGGTTGTTATTAAAAATGCATTAAATCAGATATATGAAATCTGCTATTGTGAAGTTCTTTGGAAGGATGTAATACTATGATAGTTTTGGTATTCTGTGAAAACTTATCATGTTGTTTAATTTCATTACTGTTCTGTGTGATTAACTATTATGGAGTCTTTAATCACACCAAACATGAATGTTTATGGTAGGTTGAGACTGTAAATCTATGAATGTTGCTTTATATTCGAATGTTTCGATAGCTATTGACTTTTGAAACTTTAAAAGGTAATCAATCTCGGATATCAAAATCATCGGGTGTAAACGAGACGAGACAGCTCGCGAGTTATTCTAGATCGACTAGTAAACTACTCGAAATCGACTCGATATAAACCATTCGGCTCGCAAGCCCTTATAGCTTCAATAATATTACACTTTTACTGTTTTATATACATGTAGTTATGTAATTGTCATACAATCGAGTCGAGTTGAGCTTGATATGCCTATTTTTTTCAACGAGTTCGAGCTTTAAATGTGGAATCATCGATCTCGAGTTTAAGATGACGAGCCGAGCTTGAGCTTGAAACCCAAAGCTCGACCGAGCTCGAGTCGAGTTTCGAGCTCGAGTTTTCGTAATCGAGTCAAGTTCGAGCTTGACAGTACTCGACTCGACTCGGCTCGTTTACACCCTTAGAACTCATATCAAGTTTTATGGTTATACTAGAATTCTTTGAATGTCCTTTGTAAAGTCTGTGATTATGGTGTTAAATCTCTTGAAATATGATAATTAACTGTTGTGGTATCTTTTTTTGACGTTAAATGCAGTTTATTATGGTAGGCAATATGATAATTAACTCTTGAAGTCTATGATTATGGTGTTTAATCTCTTGAAATCTGATAATCAACTGTTGCAATTTGTTTTCAGTATTTGTATATGTGAATGGTAATCAATCTCGATGCTCAGTCACCTACATAATATGGATGATGAGTATGGGGTGTAGAAAGGCCAACGACTTGGCAATAATAAATAGCTAGCACACGCAACAGAAGTTTAATGATGGGATCATGGGAAGTGTAGATATAGTAATGGTAATAGTATAAACACGGAAGTGGTTTTCCCAACCGGGGAGGGCTAGCCTTTTTGACTTAAATGTACGCGGTCTCAGCGGGTTAATTGCGGGACCGTTCCTGACCCCTCCCTAGTCACCTCAAATGTACACACCTAGCGAGGTAAATGGCGGAGTTTGACCGTCATGATTGGGGTGGGGTGGGGGGGGGGGGGGGGGGGGGGCAAAAACAGTGGCGGACCTAGCCGAAAAACTAAGGTGGTTTCTTAATATGGTAAAAATAACACAAATCGACGGCTCAACCAATTACCCGGTCATTGTGTCGGGTCGGGTCCCTTAATGGTTTATGCGTTTATAAACATGTCTTCCTAGTTTGCATAACTTGAAAACAATTCATGCTTGTAATGTCAAATGACTATATCTTTCTGTGCATAATTTTTTTTATATTCGATAGAACTAAACAACCATTTGTTAAGTTAATGTTAAAATATTTCAACATCTTCACTTAAGCAAATAACAATATTCAAAGTATCAATCAAATTCAGTTATTTCGAATATAACTTATACATAGATGCATTTACCAAATAAGCATCTACGATCAAAAAAATATGCAGCTGAGTTATTTATTTATTTATTTACATGCGGAGTAATAATATGCAATATCTTTGACTTTTTGTGAGAGGGTATTAAATAAAAGGGTAAATTGCAAAAATGGTCCTTCACGTTCTACAAAATTGCAAAAACGGGACCGAGACAAAAAGTAGCGCAAAAAAGCCACCAACGTTCCACATTTTCTTAAAATCGCCACTGAGAGCCATTTTCCGTTAATTTCAGCGTTAAGTGCCACGTATTTGAGGGTAGTATCATCATTTCACTGTTCATACTTATTAAATTTGCCGCCATAATCACCTCTGTGCTTGGTATCAATGTGATTAGACCTCAATGGCTAAATTTACAAAGTTATTTTCAAACATCTACCCCCATAAACCCCCCTACAACCCATATCTTCTCCACCACGACTCGCATTGACCGTAGCAGAATCACAACAAGAATGCAATCAACTCAAATGTCAGAAAACACAACCATGATAACCACCACCATAACGACAACGACCACCACCAGCACCAACAAACGTCAACGTTTGTGACCACAACAACTGTGACACATCCCCCACAACAACTCCAATGTCCACGTTGTCATTCAGAAGACATAAAGTTCTGCTACTACAACAACTACAACATATCGCAGCCGCGTCACTTTTTCCGTAGCTGCCGCAGACACTGGACCCATGGCGGCGTGCTCCGGGACATCCCTGTTGGAGGTGGAAGCCGGAAAAACAGAAAAAGAAAAAACCCCATGAACCCCACCATCACCTCGGCATATCTTACAACGTTTGATCAGCCGGAGTACCAGGACTACCAGAGTGTGATGCCGCCTCCCCAGAGCCTGCTGCCGCCTACCCAGGGCCTGCCGCCGCCTGTGGATGATGCCGGTGATGCGAATGGGTTTGTGTCGTCGTTGTTGGAGGATGTTTCTTTGGATGAAGGTGTCTGGCCATTTTTTGGCAATTAGTGTAGTTTGTTTGTTGGTTTGTTAGTTTTAGTTGTGTATGTACCCCGATCTTTTGATGGTAAATGGTATGCTTGTGAATGGTAAATGAATGGTAATTCAGTAGTTATATTTACACCCAGACTTGCCCATTTTGACAATCATGTTTGACTTTTGCATATGATTGTACATGCACCAAAAGACCTAGAATTACCCAAATTGGATCTAATTGACTATCCGTGTAACCATTGACTATTCGTGTAACCACATTCAAGGTAATGCGCAGGCACAAAATACCCAAAATTACCCAAATTGGCAATCAAGTTTGACTTTTGCAAATAACATTATGGTTGACTTTTGCAAAAATGGCCAATGGTTGACAAGCAAACCATAATAAATCAACACAACAAACACATAACATGACATTAACATTCATTCAAATTGATAACAGAAACATAACAAAACATAATATATCATTAAAATTCATTAAAGTTCAAACATAACATTGATAAAAAGGAGGGAAACATTAAAGGAACATTCAAAACATAGATGACCATGAAAGAAACTCTATAGTCCCTTGACAAATGCGTGCTTGTTGAAGAGCTTGAGCTTCGCTTCTGCCATCTTCTTCTTCAACTCCAAAAGCTCGATAACATCTGACTTTTGAAGCTTCTTCAAGAACTCCAAACATTTGAACATCTGCACCGAGGGACGCACTAGTTCCATTTCAGCCATCATCTTGTTCCTTTGAACGACAATATCAAGCAACTCTTGATATGCCACAAACAGATCTTTGGCATACTTGATATCACACTCCGTCTCCCTAGCAAAAAAAGACCGTCATCTGGTATGGTAACTCGGTTGAGTTAGCAGCCCTAGCAAGCTCCTCAAGAAGGACAAATTGAGACATTCTTTTGCAAATTTGATTCAAAAAAGTTTTACTGTGTTTGTTTACTGGATGAATGAGGAAGTTACTCGGGGTATAGGCTATAAATAGGCGTGGTAAGTACATGTGAAAATGTGTTTTAGGCGTGTTTTGGGTAATAAATGATAAACGTTTGGGTTACCAACATACACATCCCAAAATTGCCTAGTTTTTTTTGCTTCCATTAGATTTGATAACATGTTATGCAACCATTGAACCTAGTTAAGATTACATAACCGATACATAAACATTAATAAAGTAAAATTGTTATAAATGATCTACTAAAAGACCATAGCAGAATCACAACAACTTATTGACCTAAACATAAAAGCATAACCATTATTTAGCATCATCCTTGGGATTCTTGTCAGCATCGTCCTTGGGTTTATTGTCAGCATCAACCTTGGGTTTTTTGTCAGCCATTAGTCTTCGCCTCTTGATTGATCTTCCTTGGTCTTCAAACTTGTCCTCTGTGATCACTCCATCTTGACCAACTCCATTTTTTCCATCTGGTATCACAGCCACATCAGAAACTCTTTGTTCACCATTTCCAATTACTACAGCACACTGATCATCTGGTATCACAGCCACATCACAAACTCTTTGTTCACCATCTCCAACTACTACATCACACTGCTCATCTAGAATCACATCCTCATCACGAACTCTTTGTTCACCATCATCACCATAAACATCCACAAGTGGAAGCAAACTGAAACTAATTGGTTCAACATAAAGAGCATACACCTCTATTCCTTCTCCAGCTGCAACAACGTCATCAAGTTCATCCAATGCTTGATCTATTTCAGCAAACATGTCACTAATCTCTTCAGGCTCTTGAGGCTCTTCAATCGCATGCAACTCTTCAGGTTCAGGTACATCAACTAAATGGTATGGATCACCATGCTATTCTTGTTCAACCTCTTCATCACTTGCGTCAGCATAATACGCATCATCAAAATCGAGATCATAAAAATCGAGCAAACTTGTAGACTCCTCACTTGAATCCTCCACAGTCAAGTCTTGGTCAATCTCTCCCAATAACCTTCTGAATTGAAACTCATCACTCATCCTTTTTGTATGACCTGCAATCATTTTTTGGGCACAAAATGTTGGTGGGAAGTCACTGTCAGAATCAGTATCAAAAACAGGTCCAGCCTTCTCAGGTTGTCTTGTCTTATGCCACTCTTTATGCCACTCTAACAATAGTAATTTCCCACTGTTTCCAGTCTCACCATCAACACCCTTTCCAGCAGCCTCATTCATATCATCATCCACTATTTCTTCTATCACCACACCCTTGCCCTTAGTCATCATTCGATCCATCATCTCACACTCAACAATTGAAACACCGGTTTCAATATACAAATCCAATTGTGTAAATATAGGAACACACTCCAGAAGTGTCTTCACATCTTCGTCAGACTTTAGTGGTAGCAAACCATCATCTAGTGACTCCCCAGGTATCCTAAAGTGAGTAAACATAAGGGTACTATCCGAGTAACCTAAATCCTCTAACATTTCGCCCAATAATTCCATGGAGAAAACGTCAGAGTGAATTCCGTCAAACCAATCTGTATCTCCAAAGAGATATCTTCTTCCTGGTTTTGAGGTGAATTCACCATTGTGATGGATTTGCAAAGAAAACACCTTTTCATTCAAATCTGTGGAACACATAAAACATCAAATACTTCTGACAACAATAACAAGTTTAAATGGAAAACATTAAAATGGAACAGAGTATTCTTACTATAAAGGATTCCTAAATCAGGTATCGGGGTACTGCGTGCACGATTTTGCCAAAGCTTAACCATTCTCAAGATCTTTACCTGTGAAACTAATGTTCTCCTTGGAAGAAATTGATACCCGTATATAAAGTATTGCTCTAAAGGACTAAATTTGTAAAACAAAACACTGGAAACTTAAGTTATTGGCGGGAAAAGGTTAAAATGACGATACTACCCTCAAATACGTGGCACTTAACGCTGAAATTAACAGAAAATGGCTCTCAGTGGCGATTTTGCGAAAATGTGGAACGTTGGTGGCTTTTTTGTGCTACTTTTTGTCTCGGTCCCATTTTTGCAATTTCGTGAAACGTGAAGGACCATTTTTGCAATTTACCCTAAATAAAAAGTAAGCTAAAGTTGAAGGGTTAAAATAAAATATTGAATAAACATTAACCACTACTTTTGGGTTTTCTTCTTTACCACATATGTACAGCACTATAACCACACGAACCTTAAAACCTCCATTGAAAGAGACTTTGAGTGTTGTTTTATTTTATTTTTCTCAGCGGATTTGTCTTTCTTTCTTCTTATCTAGACACATAAGGTGGTTCCCAATCAAAATCTTTTTATAAATCATTGTACCATCTAAATCTCTAACTGTCACCACAAAATTAGGGGGCTTCTAGGCCCTTATATCCTCCGTCCAGGAATAAATAGTAATAATATGGTCAAACTAAAGAGAATTAGGAAGTGATGGTTTTGAAAGCTGGGGACAGAAGCACACATTACCAAGTTTGGTGGGTGGGGGTATAACTGTGAAAACATTACCAGCATTCATTAGATGCTAAATTATTTGGTATTTATAAAATGCATATTTTTGATTAATTGCTACAAGTACATTTGGTGTATTTGAACTGCATGAAGTAGCTTCCTTATCTAATAGTAATAATATTATAGTAGATTATCAAGTATTGTATTTGGAATACCAAAGCAACTCACCAGTGGGAAATTCGTTATCGGATGATGTTATGCAAAACTAGAGGTGTGAATTAAAAGTTTTCTGATAGATATGAGTTAATTCAGGTTTGTCATATCATGGGTCAAATGGATAATATTGTGAGTTGAGATCCATACAAAACAACTAGTATCTAAAGAACAAATAATAAAATCCCAACCATCCATTCACCTTCTATCTAATGGCTTAGATGAAGCCAAAAAATACAAAGAAGGGCAAGATAGTAAAATCAATTATCTCAATAAAAACAATAAAAAAATCTAGATCCATCTCATTTGCTACCTAACTTTCTCTCTCATCAAAATCAAAACCCTAGATCTATGCATCTTATCTCGTCGGAATCTTCAAACATCGCCGGAATCACCATGAATCCGACGGATTCATCAAAAAAACAACCGGATTCTTCATCAAACTCGCCGGATTCGTCATCAAATCTGCCGGAATCATCAAACGTCGCCGGAATCACCATCTTTCTGACGGATTCATCATCAAACCAAGCGGATTCTTCATCAAATCCGCCGGCATCGACGTCAAAACCATCGAAACTCGCCGGATTCATCATCAAATCCGCCAGAATCATCAACAAATCCGATTGACATAGATGATGTGGTTACAAATGATGTAGATGATGTGGTTACAGATGATGATGATGTAGATGAATTACTCACAGACGTTGCTATGAAGGATAATGATGGCAAAATCCCTTGGGAATCTGATTTTGTTGATTATTTTAGGGAATCCGATTGACATCCATGAATCCCATGGGATTCATGTATGAATCCAATGGGATTCATTGATGAATCCCTTGGATTCTAATTTTGTTGTTTAATTTGAGATACCATTGAATTCATACATGAATAATCCAATGGGATTCATTGATGAATACCTTGGATTCTAATTTTGTTGTTCAATTTGAGATACCATGGGATTCATAATAAATCCATGGAATTGTAAGATCAAATACCATTTAACTAATTTTTGATCAAATACCATTTAACTGTGATTTGGACATAATGTGAAACTAAATTCACCTTTAATCTCAGTGTTGTATGCATAAGCGTGATTAACTGTTAATTCCTTGTTTTATTTTCTTGTGATACTTCTTTAAGTGTGAGCATGTTTAGGATCCCATGGGATTCATACACAATCCCATGGGATTCACAGTTAATCCCATGGGATTTACATTTAAGCCCATGGGATTCACAGTTAATCCCATGGGATTTACATTTAAGCCCATGGGATTAACTGTGAATCCCATGGGATTAAATACACAATCCCATGGGATTAACTGTTAATTCCTTGTTTTATTTTCTTGTGATACTTCTTTATGTGTAAGCATGTTTAGGATCCCATGGGATTCATACACAATCCCATGGGATTCACAGTTAATCCCATGGGATTAAATACACAATCCCATGGGATTAACTTTTAATTCCTTGTTTTATTTTCTTGTGATACTTCTTTATGTGTGAGCATGTTTAGGATCCCATGGGATTCATACACAATCCCATGGGATTCACAGTTAATCCCATGGGATTCATACACAATCCCATGGGATTCACAGTTAATCCCATGGGATTAACTGTGAATCCCATGGGATTAAATACACAATCCCATGGGATTAACTGTTAATTCCTTATTTTATTTTCTTGTGATACTTCTTTATGTGTGAGCATGTTTAGGATCCCATGGGATTCATACACAATCCCATGGGATTCACAGTTAATCCCATGGGATTTACATTTAAGCCCATGGGAATAACTGTGAATCCCATGGGATTAAATACACAATCCCATGGGATTAACTGTTAATTCCTTGTTTTATTTTCTCGTGATACTTCTTTATGTGTGAGCATGTTTAGGATCCCATGGGATTCATACACAATCCCATAGGATTCACATTTAATCCAATGGGATTCACAGTTAATCCCATGGGATTCACAGTTAATCCCATGGGACTCACATTTAAGCCCATGGGATTAACTGTGAATCCCATGGGATTAAATACACAATCCCATGGGATTAACTGTTAATTCCTTGTTTTATTTTCTTGTGATACTTCTTTATGTGTGAGCATGTTTAGGATCCTATGGGATTCATACACAATCCCATGGGATTCACAGTTAATCCCATGGGATTCACAGTTAATCCCATGAGATTCATACACAATCCCATGGGATTAACTTTTAATTCCTTGTTTTATTTTCTTGTGATACTTCTTTATGTGTGAGCATGTTTAGGATCTCATGGGATTCATACACAATCCCATGGGATTCACAGTTAATCCCATGGGATTCATACACAATCCCATGGGATTCACAGTTAATCCCATGGGATTCATACACAATCCCATGGGATTCACAGTTAATCCTAGTTAATCCTATGGGATTAACTGTGAATCCCATGGGATTAACTGTGAATCCCATGGGATTAAATACACAATCCCATGGGATTAACTGTTAATTCCTTGTTTTATTTTCTTGTGATACTTCTTTATGTGTGAGCATGTTTAGGATCCCATGGGATTCATACACAATCCCATGGGATTCACAGTTAATCCCATGGGATTCATACACAATCCCATGGGATTCACAGTTAATCCCATGGGATTCATACACAATCTAAATTTCATAAGATTATGTCTCACACGGGTCAGATGTCTAGTGCTTCCATAAGATTATGAAAGATTAACATTAAATTTCAAACTTCTTACACTTTACACAAAATGAATCTCACTAGTGACTAATAATTACATATTGTTTGTCATGACTTGACTTTGCATCTTTTTAACATGTTATGTTGTACCAGTTAAAATAATAGTAGAACATGCCTCACAACATCTAAATTAATCTCCCCCTTCAACCCAGCACACATACCCATCGTGTTTGTAAACAGAGTGAGAAAGTTGATCTTAAAAAGGAAGTCAACTTCCTTGGACGCAATCAACTTCAATGCAATATCATTCACCCTAACATCCTTAAAAGCCTTATCAAACTGTCGTTTCCAAACAGCCTCAAAATCATCTCCAACAGGCCTCGTCTCTAAAGCTAACAAAGGCACACCTCCAATCGGAATACCAAACAATTCATGAACCTTCGAAACCGTGGCCTCAATCCATTTTTCACCTTCCAAATTCAAACGGCAAGTATCTCCATCAAAATTACTAACCACATACCTTCCTAACCTCGAAGGTATGTAGTCTATGGCCAACTTGAAGAAAGAACTAAAACCTATATCTCCCAAAAACTTCTTAAGATCAATCTGTTTGATGCGAGAGATAGCGGTGTAAAGAGCTGTAGGCGCTGTCCTAGCTTGAAGAATAGGCAATCGTGAAAGATACTCCTGATGTCGTATGTCGTCATCAGTCAAAATTTTTTCTTTCTTACCTTTATTCTTCGGCACCACCTGCTTCTCCTCATATTCTTTTTTCACAAGTTCTTTAACAAATTCTTTCTTCATCTTCTTCAACACTTGCTTCATAACAGCATCAGGTATGTTACCTTCAGAAGAATCATCCTTCTGAATATTCATTGGAGCCTTCCCCTTTAACTTCTTCTTGCCTATATCATCAGCATCTTTGATATTTGTATCGCTCATCTTCCTCTTCGAAACAGAAGTACTCTTTGATATATTCTTTTCATCTGCATCTACAATTTAAGAAAAAAGAAAAACCACTTAAGAACAACAGTATATAAAACACTTGACAACAAGAAGATTCATTATAAATCCCATGGGATTCACTATGAATCCCATGGGATTCACATAGAATCCCATGGGTTTCACTGTGATACATGTGAATCCCATGGGATTGAAAGTGAATCCCATGGGATTGAATTTGAATCCCATGGGATTGACAGTGAATCCCATGGGATGGACTATCAAAAAAAATAAAAATCCAGATTTATACCTTTTTCAACCACATCTTCTTCAGCAACATTCTTCATCTTCTTCTTTTCACCAGCATCTAAATTAAAAAAAAACACACAATATAAACAACCTAACATTGAAATTTAACAAAGAGATACATGTGAATCCCATGGGATTCTATGTGAATCCCATGGGATTAATAATGAATCCCATGGGATTGACTGCAAAATCCAATGGGATTGACTAACAACCTAACCTAGGAAATCAATCAAACAAATAAAGACATATTTATACCTTTTTCAACCTTGTCCTTCGACGGTTTAGGAGCTTCAGATAATCGCAAACTCCGTTTAGGAGCTTCAGATAATGTTTTATTATGTTCTCCTTTTTCCGGCGCAGCCTTTTTCTTTACAACAGCATCTACATAAGGAAATAAACATAATATAAACAACTTGAAAAAAAAATTCATTATCAAATCCCATGGGAATTATACACAATCCAATGGGATTCAAATTGAATCCCATAGGATTCATAATGGCATTATGTATTCATCACAAAATAAATAAATAAATAAAAATATAAATAAAAAATAAACAGACCAATACCTTTTGCTTTCGGCGCAGCCTGCTTCTCCTTCGAGGGTCCCTTGACATTCAACGTCAAATTTTTCACAGCAACATCATTGTCAACAAGCCTTGCCTTCTTAACCTTCTTAGGCATAACATTCTCAACTAAACCCGTATCCTTATCAACATCAGAGGAACCCTTAACCTTAGCGTTAACCTGCTTAACTGAACCCTTAACCTTAGCCTGCTCATCTGATTTATGCTTTTCAGCAGCATCTACATAAAGATAAAAACATAACATAAACAACTTGATTTAAAAAAAAAATCATTATGAATCCCATGGGATTCACAGTGAATCCTATGGGATTCAATGTGAATCCCATGGGATTCATAATAGCATTCTGCATTCATAACAAAAATAAATAAATAAACAGATCAATACCTTTTCCTTTCCGCTTCTCATAAACAATACCACTCGACTTAACCACATCCTTCTCAGTCACCACATCCTTAGAAACATCCTTCTCACTCGCCACAACCTTAGCAGCATCTTTCTCAGTAACAACATCGCCCTCCTTCTCACTTGCTAAATCGGAAACTACACCAGCAATCAGTTTCCCAACATCTATGATTTTAGTAACATCAGGCGCATCAGATGCTTTGTTTATCATAGAAGCAGCCGCCGCCACCGCCTTTGCTGCTCTCTTTTTTTCCTTCTCCTCATAAGGATTGAATCGAGGCATCTTCAAAGGAATAGTAGCATCATAAGGATTATATTGAGAAACCGGAGTTGGATTCAAAATAACACCTACATCAATAACATAGCACAGGCGTCATGTTAAATCAAACAAGCAAAATCAACTCAAAGACGCAAAATCAACAAACACCTTACAAAATATATCTATAAGCATCAAAATTAACAACTATCTTCAACTAACTTAATCTCATACTAACATCAGTTCTTCTACTAAAATCTAACAGATGTAATTAACATATCTAATAACACTAAACCTACAACATATGATAACTAAAACTAATCTGATAACACTTCATCCACATCAATTAAACTGTCATAAGGATTGAACCTAGCCAATGGTGTCGGGTTCAATATGTTACCTACATCAATTTAGTAACAAAATAAGCTAATAAATTCAAAATAAGCTAACAAACAGCTGAATAATGACAGATCCAAACACTCCCTTATACCACAATTTGTTCTATTAATCACAACTCAAAGATATTCAACTCCACAACTATGATCCAATAGATGCACTAACACTACTAACAGCAATCAACAACAATAAACATAGTCCAAATAGACATTCACATAAGCCCATGGGATTATTTATGAATCCCATCGGATTCATAAATAGCCTAACACTCAAACAGTCATTCAATCACTTTGACTCCTCAACAGTCTTTCAAAAGATTTTGAGCTTTCATCAAATTTAACTAATAATTTTTCCTTTCTCATTTTGCATTTTAATCTCATGTTTGTAATCTAGACATAATTTACATTCTAGATTAATTTCAACATTACTCTCAATTCTAGACATTTTATCTTCTAATAAGATTTCCTTTTCAAAGTTATCCTTAAGAGATTTTGAAGACTCATTCTTGAAGATAGTCTTTAGGTCCATGTTGCATAAACGTTTAGACTCATTTTCTAGTTTAGAAAACTCTAGGATAAATTAATCAAAGCAAAAGAGTTTGGTTTCAAAGTGTACCTTGCTTGATGTTTTATCTAGTTTAGAATCACGAACCGGATGATTGACTTCATCTTCATCCGAGTAATTCCATGAATCGCAAGCAAGACTATTACGAGCTTGACACGAGTAATCACCTTTACTTACAACTTGCTTGTTGTTTCAATAAATTGACAATCAACTACCGGATCATTGTTTTCGTCAACATCCATATCATTCCAAGATACGCAAGCAGGTTCATCAAAACACACGTACTCATCTTCACTTGTACTGATGCGCGGGAATCGCAACAGGCTTTACCTCTCGAGGGATCTCGAGAAGCTTACAACCCCCACCAGGCAGTGTACCTGATCGTTGTAGTATAGTATAGTGACAAGTACCGGGGGATTGATCGTTCAGCTTAGGAATAGTGTCGCTAGGATTAGAAAGCCTAAATACTAGTTCTAAAGGTGAGGGATGATTATTTTTGTGTTTTTATATTTTTATGAAAGCAAGTAAAATCTCGGGTTTTGAAGGATTTGGGCGGAATTAGTTGCTATTCAACTAACCCAATACTAAGATGCAATCAAAATAAAATACTAAAAATGAAAATAAACTAATTATACTAAGGTTGTATGCAGTAATTGGAGAAAATGTGTTTACTTAGATTTCACTACTCCCTAGATATCTTTTACACGTTAATTACTTGTTATAATTGCATGGATGACGGATCGTATTCCTTAATACCATTCATGGGGTGGCATACATAACTCCCCAATTCTATGAGCTCTTATCACCTCCTACACCATGCCCAGCACAACTATAGGGATTGTAAACAATGGCTCATGCATTAAATACAACCAATAAAGACCTAGTACGCCTCGGTTCATGTTTCTTAAGACGTTCAAGCATGTTACCATTTGGAGATCTGCCAGTTTTCTTAAGCCTAACATATAAATCATTCATCCAAAACAAGAATAAACAAGTAATCAACACATAATCAATATCTAGGTTTCATTAGATCTAAGCAAACACAAAAGAGATCTAGCCTAGCATGATAGAATTGAGACAAGAACAAGATATAGACAACCAACACATAGACATATTGATTGAATTAGAAGAACACTTATCTCAATTACAATGCAAGGTATCAAGGGTTTGGAACCCTTGAAAAACCTGTAAAAGTTGCACCAAAATCGTCTTTAGGGTGTCTCCAAAACTTCTCTCCTTAAATGTGAAAAACTAGAAAACTATATATAGGAAAATAGGGATGACAGCATCAAGAACAAAGGTGTGACGCCGTCATCTCGCCGCCAAATACTTCCTCGGACGGCCTTGATCTACTTCTGACGCCGTCAAGGCCTAGGCCGTCACACAAATTACTCTTGACGCCCTGTGTGTGACGCCGTCATCAACTACGGATTTTAATTCTTGAAGTTTGACGTCGTCAGGAAAACTCTTGACGCCTTCATGAACTCTCGTATTTTATTATTGAGGTTTGACACCGTCAGGAAATTACTCTTGACGCCGTCACCTACTGTTCCCAGCATGGAAAATTGAGACTTTGCCGTTTTCTTCACTTTTATGCTCCAAAAACGTCTAAAATGGCTTCTTTTCCAGAATTCACTCTCCAAGTACCTAAAATCACAAAAGGAACGATTTAGGGCAATATTTGATCAAATAAATTCGGATTCGGGCTTAAATGACCCCCTAAAAACGGATCATTTTTCGCCTCATCATATACCCTTACACTTGAGATTTGCTTGTCCTCAAGCAAATGCGCTTTTATTCTAGTCAAAAGACAAGTTAGGGGTCATTTAACACTAATATAAAAGTAATTACAACAAATAATCGTTCCACTAAAGACCAATAGACAAGCTCGGAGGTCATACACTAGCACCTCACAAATAGTGTTTAGATACTCACATCTCTCGGGTGTAATAAAGTAATATAACATTATGGAAATGGAAGATATCTCTCACTACCTGTCATAGCAAAATAGATTACCATAGGCTTGGGAAAGGATCAAACCTCCACCACATGGCGTAAGACCTAGGATAAACTATCAAAGAGGTCTTTTAAAGGGTTGTAACGTTAGGTATAGGGATATGAATTACACGGTTTTGTTGGATAAAGGAAGTTATTACTGGTGGCGAGTTAATAATCTTGGTTAATTACATGTACAAGATGGCGTTGCTAAGCCAAGACTAGACTCGACTTAAGCTAATAAATGAAAAATAACAAAAACATAAAATGAACATAGAATGAAAAGGGATGGTAGTCCGTATGTTTTTTCTCTTTTTCCTTTTTCTATTTTTTTTTTCTTTTTTTCTTTTCTTCTTTTTTGGATTTTTTTTTTTTTTTTTTTTTTTTTTTTTTTTTTTTTTTTTTTTGCATACACTCTTACCCTACCATCCAAAATAATACATCATAGGGGATGAGAATTTCCCTTACACTTGAATCTTTACATACTTTACAATAAATTAATCTAATGACTCGAATTAAGAAAATCAAAACACTTGGAGCACTTTTAATATTAACGTACATATGGGGGTAATAAATGATGTTCTTCCCCATTACTCCATAAAATAAGTACTTACCCATGAGTCCCAATCGTCCCAAAACAATATGTACAAAGATATGACTCGACTTAGCAACCATGTAATCAATTAGAAAGTTAACTTAGGGTTTAACAAATAACAATAATGCACTAAAAATGAGCGCATACACGAAAGGCTAAGGCGATTTAGTTTTACATTTAAGTGGGGTGTAACAAATTCTTCCTTTAAGTAAAATGCTTAAAGTTAGAAACGAAAAGATAGGCTCGGAGGGGTGTACTAGGGGTATCGTGTACTAAAAATGAGTACAACGCTAAGGGTGTGGGAAAAATTAGTTGACTTAACTAGCCAAGTAATATGACTTAAATGGTCAAGTAATTATAATACGGGTTTAACACAAGGGTGATCCTAATGCCTCTTATCATGTAGTAAATCCTACCACACGAATGTAGTCTCACTAGCGGTCTCGGGATACATCACTAACGCAAGTTCTAAAATCTAAATGCTACCGGTACACTCATAAGCACTAATAGAAAATGCTTTTCCTATCAAATCTAAAGGCGAACCTCACATTTTTGGGTGGAAAATTTTTCTGAATATACGGTTATGTGCTAGTCATACAATCTCCTATCCATGAGACGCTTGCTATGGCTAAAGTTTCACTCCTAAATGTTGTAAAAAATTTTAAATTTGGCGCTAAAATTGCACTAACAAGTATTTCTCATAGTTTTATTACACATCTACCATTAAACAAAACAAACTCAAGCGAAAGTGCATATGTAAGGTATCATCTTTTTAACCTCCCCTTACACTTAAGATGAACATTGTCCCCAATGTTCAAGTAAAGAATGTAAAAGTGAAAAAGTAAAAAGAATGAAATCAAATACTCCCCTGATTCGCTCGGTATGGATTATAGGTGGCCAGGTTAAATTTTCCTCCAAGAAAATGAACAATCAAAGCTTCCCTTCCAGAATATAAATCATCTCCTTGTCGAACATAACCTGTAAATCCTGACATAAATAGACAAGACAACCTCGCGAAAATCGGCGGCATCCTATATAAGTTACTAAATCCTAGAAAACAAGATAAGATATAATGCTTGTGGAATGAAGTTTGCAGATCTCCTGGAGATTATAAAACTTAATAATTCACAAGAACCATAAAACTCCGTTAGAAAAACAAAACCGGTAAAATTTCCAGATTTTAACTCCTGACGCCGTCAGAATGGACCTGCAGAAATTCTTATGTTAAGTTTCCGGAAAATTTCTGGAAAAACTTGGTCTTACTTCCTGGAAAATCTTGCAAAACTTCATTATGACTCAATACAAGCATTTGACTCTAACAAATACGAATATACATGCTCATTTAATATCGTGGAGAATCATGATCGGTTTGTTTCTTGAAAACATATTTGGGGTTTCCCCTTACACTTATCTTTTGCAAAAATACTTTTAGGTTGAAGTTAAGACTAGGCCAAACAACATAGTAAAGTATTTCCACATTTTAATTTAGAGACATGATCAACCAACAATAAAAATAAAACATGCATACGGAAGCAAATAACAATCAAACAAATAAAATCACACAAAACATGGGTTGCCTCCCAAGAAGCGTTTTTCTTTATTTACGAGTCTTGTAGCTAGACTCAAGGTCATGGGTTACTACGTGATCTCATCATTGGTTCCACTCTCTAGGTCGTCTTCTAAACCAGTTTTGTATTCCGGACCTAGTTGCAAGCACTCTTTGTACAAACCAAGCATCCTATTTCTAACATACTCTACTCCTCTACGTCTATCCTCCTCATTCCTATAATAAGCCGCTTGCTTATGTTCCTTTTCGAAATTAGAGAGAAGGCGGTATTGTTCGATCTTGTAGGGCATTTGATAAGCAACCCCATCATTCTCTTTCTTAAACCTAACTATCCCTAAAGTCGGATCATAACTCATCCTAGTGGCTTCAACAAATGGTTTTCCGAATACTATTTGGCTTAGGCAAGAATCTATCACCGGACGAATGTCTTCCACTATCATAAAATCGATTTCATAGGTGAGATTCCCTATAATCACATGTAATCCCTTAACTCTCCCTACAAAATTACTTATCAGATTCTTACCGGGCATCATCCTAAAATTGAGTTGCTTCTTCATCACCCAATTGTAATAAGTCCTAGTCATGATGTTCACGGGGGATCTAAGGTCGATGTAAGCTTTCCATATATGCATGTGCCCGATATTACATGGGATGTTAATGTTAGAGGGGTCTCCCATTTTGATAAGGGGGTCGCCAAAGATATATGTTCTCTCGGGACTATTGAATAAATCCTTATGGTATTCCCGTTCTTCCTTGGTTGGCAACTTATCAAAGTATTCTTCTATAGGTTCTACCTCCTCTAATTCCTCATCCTTATTAACCTCAACTTCCCTACTCTCATCCTTACTATCGGCTTCTACTCTAACTTCATCCTTGTCACTCTCCTCTATCTCCTTATCTATCGGCTTAATGGTGACAACATTGACAAAGTGGACATGTTTGGATGATGAGGGGTCCTTAATTTGGATTCCACTATTGGTGTCCCTAGTGTCCTTCCTAGGTGTGATTAATGCTTGGTTGTTGAGGGCTTTCAACAAGTTGTCAATCTTGTTGGTCATCTCCGTTTGTTGTTGGTTGAATTCGGTTTCAAACCTAACTATGTGGGCTTCTTGAGATGCCATGAACTTTGACATCAATCCTTCAAGATTGTTGGTACTACCATAGTTGTTAGAAGGATTGTTGTTGAAAGTACGGTTGGATGGTGGACCGTTTGGTTGGTAGCGATTAGGCGGATTGGAGGAATTGGGTTGATTTTGTTTCCACCTAAGGTTTGGGTGATTTTTCCAAGAGGGGTTGTATGAATCACCGTAAGTGTTTGGCTCGGGCTTGAAAGTGTACCACTTATCTCCCGCTTCGTCGGTACGCGTGGATGCGTAGTCCGCAAAAGCTGTTCCGGGGAGTTCCACACAATCACGAGTGTCATGGGGATCATTACATAATTCGCATGAAGAAGTGATTTTGTTCACTTGGCTTGAAGGCTTCGGAGCTTCGTAAGATTTCATGAGAAACTTGACTTGGTCCTCAAGTTCCATGATCCTACGGTCGGGAGTGCTAGAGTTGTTCGAAGGCGAAGATATTGCCTTGACCGTTTTGTTCAAATCACGGGGATCATTCCAACTTTCGTTGTCATAGAAAGCAAGATCTTCTATGAGTTCCCATGACTGTTCCGCACTAAGATCACGTAGCTTACCACCGGCCGATTGGTCAATGGCTCGCCTCGTGGAGATGTCGATATGGTCATAAAAAATTTGGACTTGGAGCCAAAGATCTATGCCATGATGAGGGACTTTTTGGAGTAAGTCCTTGAAACGAGTCCATGCTTCATAAAGAGATTCATTTTGACGTTGTTGGAACATCAAGATGTCATTCCTAAGCTTAGTAGTTCTCCCCGGTGGGAAAAATTGAGCAAGGAAACGAGTGGTGAGATCATC
Organism: Artemisia argyi; assembly: GCA_030686995.1. Taxonomy (NCBI): domain Eukaryota; kingdom Viridiplantae; phylum Streptophyta; class Magnoliopsida; order Asterales; family Asteraceae; genus Artemisia; species Artemisia argyi. The sequence continues at coordinate 509,570 of JARVZY010002218.1, forward strand.
CCATGTGGTGATGGATCCCGCGGGTAAACGCTCAAGCCATTGACTAGCTTGATCCCGTAGAGAGAATTGGAATAGGCGTAATCGGGTAGTCTTTCTAGTTGCAACACCTAGGTCTATGGAATCTACGATTTTGAGAAAGTCCTTAAGATGTTGGTTTGGATATTCGGAACGAAGTCCATGGAATGCACATCCGCTTTGCACCAACCGAATGGTGTCGGATCGCAAGGGGGTCACATTGGCTCTGGTGAGCTTAATGGTGTTTCGGTAGCCTTGGTGGCTAGGTCGGGAATACTCTCCTAAGGTTCGGGGCCTAAGGGGTTCTAGTGGTGGGTTTTGTTGTGGTGGGATGACGAGTTCAAAGATGTTACCACCTTCCATGATGTCGGATGGTAAAGAGTTACGAACAAAAACACGAAGAAATAAGATAGACTAAAGAAGACCTAAAAATAAAATAAAATCTTACTAGAAAGGAATCTAGCAAGTAGACCTAATAAAAAGAAATCCTAACCTAGACAATAACTATTCCCCGGGCTGCGGCGCCAAAAACTTGATGCGTGGGAATCGCAACAGGCTTTACCTCTCGAGGGATCTCGAGAAGCTTACAACCCCCACCAGGTAGTGTACCTGATCGTTGTAGTATAGTATAGTGACAAGTACCGGGGGATTGATCGTTCAGCTTAGGAATAGTGTCGCTAGGATTAGAAAGCCTAAATACTAGTTCTAAAGGTGAGGGATGATTATTTTTGTGTTTTTATATTTTTATGAAAGCAAGTAAAATCTCGGGTTTTGAAGGATTTGGGCGGAATTAGTTGCTATTCAACTAACCCAATACTAAGATGCAATCAAAATAAAATACTAAAAATGAAAATAAACTAATTATACTAAGGTTGTGAGCAGTAATTAGAGAAAATGTGTTTACTTAGATTTCACTACTCCCTAGATATCTTTTACACGTTAATTACTTGTTATAATTGCATGGATGACGGATCGTATTCCTTAATACCATTCATGGGGTGGCATACATAACTCCCTAATTCTATGAGCTCTTATCTCCTCCTACACCATGCCCAGCACAACTATAGGGATTGTAAACAGTGGCTCATGCATTAAATACAACTAATAAAGACCTAGTACGCCTCGGTTCATGTTTCTTAAGACGTTCAAGCATGTTACCATTTGGAGATCTGCCAGTTTTCTTAAGCCTAACATATAAATCATTCATCCAAAACAAGAATAAACAAGTAATCAACACATAATCAATATCTAGGTTTCATTAGATCTAAGCAAACACAAAAGAGATCTAGCCTAGCATGATAGAATTGAGACAAGAACAAGATATAGACAACCAACACATAGACATATTGATTGAATTAGAAGAACACTTATCTCAATTACAATGCAAGGTATCAAGGGTTTGGAACCCTTGAAAAACCTGTAAAAGTTGCACCAAAATCGTCTTTAGGGTTTCTCCAAAACTTCTCTCCTTAAATGTGAAAAACTAGAAAACTATATATAGGAAAATAGGGATGACGGAGTCAAGAACAAAGGTGTGACGCCGTCATCTCGCCGCCAAATACTTCCTCGGACGGCCTTGATCTACTTCTGACGCCGTCAAGGCCTAGGCCGTCACACAAATTACTCTTGACGCCCTGTGTGTGACGCCGTCATCAACTACGGATTTTAATTCTTGAGGTTTGACGCCGTCAGGAAAACTCTTGATGCCTTCATGAACTCTCGTATTTTATTATTGAGGTTTGACGCCGTCAGGAAATTACTCTTGACGCCGTCACCTACTTTTCCCAGCATGGAAAATTGAGACTTTGCCGTTTTCTTCACTTTTATGCTCCAAAAACGTCCAAAATGGCTTCTTTTCCAGAATTCACTCTCCAAGTACCTAAAATCACAAAAGGAACGATTTAGGGCAATATTTGATCAAATAAATTCGGATTCGGGCTTAAATGACCCCCTAAAAACGGATCATTTTTTGCCTCATCATGTACCTTCATTTAAAACATTTAAACTAGTAGCACATATATTAACTTCTACTAAGTGTCTATCAATTAGTTTTTCTAAAACTTCTAATTCATATGTAAGATCAAATTGATCATCTTTGACTTGACACATTCCTTGATGAAAGTTTACCATATTTTTCCAAACATCATTAGCCTTTTGACAAAACTACATTCTTTCATATTTGGTACTAAAGCTTTGTAAAGCATTGTTTTAGCTTTAGTATTTTTATCAAGTTTAAGATAGTTATCTTAGTTTTCAAAAACTTGTTTTCTTTGGTTTGAAATTACCAAAAGAAATACTATGCCAAAGATCTTGATCAATTGATTTCACATAGTTTTCAAAATTACTTTTCCATTCAAGTAAGTTTTCTTTTTCAAATAACGGTTGGTTTTGAATAGGTTGCCCTTCTTCGAGATTTTCAAAATCCATGAATTGATCCAAGTTTTAAAATACATTCTATTTTAAAGATCTTGAGTAACGTAGCTCCTGATGCCAATTGTGGAAAACTAGAAGGAGGGTTGAATAGTTTACCGCTTTTTCGATTCTTATTTAGCTTAAATATCCTTTTAGAAACTTTACGTTTGCTTAAAGATATAAACACAACTTTATATGTTTGATTCTTTGAAAAGCTTTTCATGTGAATAACAATTCTAACTTTACTTGTTTCATACTTTGAAAAGCTTTACTTGTGATGATCCTAACTTTGCTTGTTTTAGTTCTTTGAAAAGCTTTACATTTGTTTCAAGATATAAATACAACTTTACTTGTTTTAATTCTTTTGGAAAGCTTTATATGTGATTAGCAATTATAACTAAAAGACAACATGTAATAAGCAAAGATAAAGAAAGAAACGATCAAACCACAACACGGTTGTTTATCGTGGTTCGGCTACAAGGACTCTTTTTCCTTGCCCTACATCCACGCCCCGAGTTTCCAACTCGAAAGTTATAAGCACTAATCAACAAGCTCCTTTCACCGGCGGAGAAAACCTTTACAACGTCGCTTACACTTTTACCGACACTAAGCTAGATGTCGAGTTCTTTTACAAGGGTACAACCACTCCCATTCGTCGCTTACACTTTTACCGACACTAAGCTAGATGTCGAGTTCTTTTACATGGGTTCAACCACTCCCGTACGTCGCTTACACTTTTACCGACACAAAGCTAGATGTCGAGTTCTTTTCCAAGGGTACAACCACTCTCGTTAGTTCTTTTACAAGGGTACAACAACTCCCGACACACTACGTATTTTGAGGCCTAAAATACTAACCACTTACTTATATATACATGACACATATGAAGTACAAACTATCAAAGCTCATACATGACCAAGCTATCAAGACTTGCAACTTTAGAGTTGAAGCTTGTAACTTCTTGAATGATCTTGTGAAGTCCCTTGCTACATAAGAGAATCACAAATCAAAAGGTTACTGAGTTAGTTGAGAGAGTATGTGAATATATGTCCTAAAAGGGTTAGCCAAAAAATCAAGTTATGGCTTGGTATTTATAGCACACCACACTACATGCTTGGCGGATCAGGCGGAACCCTCATATGGGTTCCGCTCGTGTACCCCCAGGGTACCGCCGAGTCTGCAGTAGGTTTTTGCAATAACTCTTCAAACCAAACAAGGTCTTGTCTCATAACTCCTAGCAACCAAACAATGTCACATCACTTAAATCAAGTCAAACACAAAACTTGTAAGCAACATCAAAGCTAGTCAAACACATTTCTTTCCATAAATGCATAATGACAAAACTTGCCCTAAGTGTGATGTGACCTTACTATATTAAGAAATAAATATGATGTGACAAAACTCATTTTAGTTTAAGAAGTAAAAACAATGTTTTGTTTAAAAAGAAATGTTAACCTTAGTTAAACAAGACTTAAACACTTAAAGTGATGATTTACTTATAGCTAAACTTGATACTTTGTCATTAACAAAACTTAGCAAAGATCGTAAAATATAAATAACGTTTTTAGGCGATATTTGTATTAACAGAAACTTTTCAGATTTCGTTAATACATTATAACTAACATTTCCATTCAATAACATCACCCAATTGACACTTCAGAATAGTAATTTACAATTTGACTAGTTTATGCCCGAAATCCGTTTTGACCCATTTCATTACAAACGACCTGTACGACTTCCATAGCTCTTCCCACTTACCCAAAACTCTTAACATAACATAATACATCATTCACATAATCAATCAAACCGTTTGTTACCCAGAATGGGTATAAGCTCAATTAATCCAAACACCCCTTTATCCTTGAATAAAAACACTTAAAACCATTTATACAATAAACCGTTAGATGTGCTTTACCATAAGTGACAAAGACGTAACTTGACACTTGACTACACATTACAAAGCAATAAAAGACCAACAGGGGGGTGTAACAATGGACCTTGAGCTCGATATCTGCCTAAGCTCCTAATGCGCAATCCAATCTACTTTCTTTTCCTTAAACCTCGCAAACCACATTCCCAAGCCATCCTTAGAGCACGCAAACCTACAAAACGTCAACAACTAATGGGTAAGCTTATGCTTAGTAAGTAACCCAATATAATATATTATCAAATATAATACAATAATCAAGTGTATACATACGAATCATAACTAGCTCACTTCACCATTCATTCCCATCATTTGCTTACTTACCATACTAATCTTTCAATCACAAACATACGAGCATTATAACCGCAAGTAAACATTCTAGCACAACTTATTAAATCATAAACCATATACATACCTTGATAATCCCATGATCAAACCAAGTGCTCATCCTATCTAATCCATCTAACTAGTCTAATTCCATCTCCTTATTCAATCCTCTATACCCATACACCTAACCTCTAAAAACAACATACATAAATACATGATATTTCATGTATCATAACATATTATAAGTAGATTACTTACCTCCCATCCAAGCTAAATATCAACAATATTATCCTCTTCTTCATCTTGATCATCATAATAATCACTAGCATCCTATGTCAAAATTACCATAACCATAAACATTTATAAACACATAATCCAATAACTATAACCTTGGTTTATACAACCATTAACTCATTTCTAACATCTATAATTATCATATAATCATATCTTGATTATATGATGATTATCCTCATAAAACTTCTTAACTATGGATAAAAGATTACTTACTTGCATAAGGACATATTTTCTTGATGATGTAATCACTAACCCGTCAACCAATTGATCATCCAAGCTTGGCCTTTTTCCCTCCTTCTCTCTTTTCTCCACACTGAACCATACGCACACATTCTTACTTGAAGAGTTAAGAAATTCCTGGAACTTTCTAGGCAATAGATATTTGTGGTGACAAGTTTGCAATTGGCAAGAATGGTCCCTCTAGTCTCTTTCTTCCTACTTTTGCCACAATTCATTTTATAACATATTTGGTACTTGATAACTTAAGTCCTTGTAGTCTATTTCTATTCTAATTGTGACACAACACATTTTCCATAATCTTATTGTACATTCGCTGACTATAAGGTTGACTATCAGGTTTGACTAGTCAATCTCGTTAAGCCTTAGTCTATTTTCATCTAGGATGGGGCCTATTTGCATCTGGGAAACGGGTGTTACATTATACATGTGTAGTACTTGTGGATACTTGACGCCATCCAAGTGGTGATCAACCCTAAAACCCTAAGGATTGATCGACTGAAGCATCAAGAAGGAAGAAGAAGGCAATTTTGTGCGTGTTTTTTACGACATGCGAGTAACCACCAAAACCCTACATAAATACCCTTCGTAGCTAATAACCTAAGACATAAGTTTTAACTAGATATGTTTTAGTGGACATTCAAGCCAGCCATTTTTCCAACTCCTAACGTACACACCATTGATAAGAGACAATAAACAAGTAATCAATAACTAGGTTTCATGCAATCCTAAGTAAATAGTAATTAATTTAGTCTATCATAGTAATAGAGAAACAGGCAATAAAATAAATCAAACAATTAAGATGAAACATGATTGAATAATTGATTAAATAATTTATCTCAATAACACATGAGGTCTTCAATGACCAAAATGGCCTACAAAACTGATGGAAATCGACTAGGGTTCGGGTATGAAAGTTCCAACGCTCATGTAGATGCTAAAAATCGTAAACGAGAACCACATACATGACCCAACTAAGAATGCCATAAATAAAATGCTGAAGAATAATAGTCTAACCGAAAAAGGTAAACTCACACTAGATGTTGCAATATCATGAATGTCTCTAAAGTGATCGATAACATAAAGATCCCTTGCCTGTGAACTGTCCAATCACCTCCTGTATTTTCCAGTCATATATAGAACAATCGAAAACATAAAAAATTAACATCACGTCCAGAATCACAAATTTTACTGACAGAAGCAAAATTTATAATAACGCTTGGGTGTGTTGAGAACATTAGATAAAACAATAGAAAGAAGGTGTGTCAACTGAACCAATACCTGTTAATTGCATAAACTCACCAATTGCATAAACTCACCATTAGCGGTCATAATTGATTTCGGAGAATTAAGGTTCAACAAAATGAAATGTGGCATAAGATGGGATATGTGCTGAGTAGCACTCGAATCTAATATCCATTTAAAAAATGATGATGTGAAACATTTATGAAAAAGAGTATGAGATAACATGAGAAAAGGCTCGAAAATTCTTTAAGTGATTTAACTGCTCATATTAATTTGATAAAATATTAATGTTTTATTTCTATCGGTGTAAACCATCTCTAACCTAGTATTATTATAATATTAATGAATGAAAAAGGCTTTTAGAATAAGTTTACAATTGGAGTTAAATTTTAGCTAGAGTAAATTACAAAATTTGTCCTTATGGTTTATTTAAGTTGCAGGTTGGTCCTTATCATTCCAAAAGTGCACTCATCATTCTTATAAGAAAGTTACAAATGAACATTTGGACCATGGCTAAAGTTAAATTATTAAACTACCCTCTTTGTCTCCTCTTTCACTTTGGTGTCTGGGAGAGTAATTTAGTCATTTAATTTTAATCAGGACCATGAGTGCACTTGTACGTTCTTCACAGGGACGATAAATGCATTTTTAAAAAAGACAAAGACTGAATCTGCAATTTAGTCAACTTACAAGAATGATTTTTGCAATTTACTCTTTTAAGCTATATAGGTTTTTTTCTTATGCTTTTACGCAAAAAGCACAAGTATTGTGGATGCTCTTCCACATAACCTCTATTAGCTCACCTAGCTACAATCCTGCAAACACGTACCCCCTTAAAGATCTACTTCGAAGCATGTTCTCGAGTGTCATGTCGAGTCGAGTTATCAAATTTCATAGTCACTCTTAACAAGATGAACCAAAATTTAATGATCATATAACTATTGTCATTTTTATGGTCCATGAGACAACTACTTGACAATATATATGCAATAAATAGGACAATACGAATGCAAACAGTAGTTTTATACTTTTAATCCGATTTGTCGAAATAAATGCCAACCTATACATATTTAATTCGACAGTGCCAACACGTACTACCCCCACCCCATTGTTAATTAATGCTTGTACCTAATAATATATATATATATATATTTGTAGGAAAGCGTGCGTGCCAAACTCCAAGAACAAAATTAGATCGTATAGCAGTATACTGATTTCAGAACTATTGTGACTGTGAATATGCATGGGTGGGTCAGTGGGTGAGTGAGTGGGGGACCTCTATGACCAAATCATACAACTTCTAATTTGATCATGTTCATAGCTAAAACTAGTAAAAAGTTTATATAAAAACAATATGTTTAGGTTCGGCATTCTCACGTACGAGGTATCTTTGGTCACACGCAGATTGCATGCGTTACGGCCTCCCCTCTAACACGTGAAGGCTAGGGTGATTTGGTTTTAGTTTGCTCATTGCGGTTATTGGACTAAATTGCCAAGTGAGTGTGTGATGGTAAAATTTGTGTTGTTCTTATATACTTAAATAAACATTGAGCATAAGTAATTAGTGGGCGGCGATTACAGGGTGCAAGTGATAGGTGACTTAAAGGGAACAATATACTATGACCTTAAGATAACAGTGACTAAGGATATATGTTTTAACAGGTGAAGAGTACTAGAGCCTACACACCGTCAAATTGCTAGAATAATAATGCTATGTACAGGGCAGGCCTAAGGGGTTCTTGAGGGGCAAATAATAAAAAAATGTAATATACTTGTCACAATTTCATCGAATGGGTAGTGAACTATTTTTTTTTAGGGTAATTTTCTTTCAAAATCATCATCTTTAGGGTATTTTGTAAAACTTTTGGACAATTTTGCCCCTCATAGCTAATACAATTTTTTTTCCCGAAGGGCAAAATTGTCCAAAAATTTTGCAAAATACCCTAAAGATGATGAATTTGAAAGAAAATTACCCTCAAAATGAAAAAAAATAGTTCACTGCCCATTCGATGAATTTGCGGCAAGTATATTACCTTTTAATATCATTTGCCCGATTCTTGAGGGTTCACGAGAATTTGATGGATGTTTGTGTCTAGTGTAAATCTTTGTTAAAAATCTCGATTTATCTGAAATGAATCTGATCACGGGATTTTGTCTCACGCAAAGACAATAATGTCTTGTTTACTTAGTCCACTAATATGTCAAACGAAATACATCTCTTCTTAATTTGTTTACTAGTTTAAATGAAATCGTACATGTTATTTCATCTTTTAGTTTCATTTTCATTATACTCGCAAAATACCTAATGACCTAAGTTCTGAGTCCGCCTTCGACTATGTACTAAAGTTACTAAAATCATAAAGGAAGTTACTAAAATCATAAAGGAATGTTCAACTAGTTGAACTGTACCCCGTGGACTGGCGAATCTAGTGTAACGAAAGGGAGAGATGCGTTTTTTTTTTTTTTTTTTTTTTTTTTTTTTTTTTTTTTTGCAAAAGAAACTGCTAAAAAAGTTACTTCTAGAACTACCAACAAATATTTTTGTTGATATTAAATTCGATTGTATTTTTGCATATAATGGGGCCTTTGATAATTTTTTTTTCTAGATTCATCAGTACTGATGGTAGGGTTAGAAAACAGCATATCATGAATATCTTTCAACCCTACTACTCAGTACGGAGTAATTTTCAGAATATGAATATATATATATATATATATATATATATATATATATATATATATATATATATATATATATATATATATATATATATATATATATATATATATATAATTACATGATCATCTTGATTCTTTAATGGCAAAAACATGCCCTTTGTCTCTCTTGTTCACTTTTGCATCACCTGTGGACCAATTACTTGTATGCATCTACTTATGAGGACTTCATCAAATGATTTAAACAAGGTTTTTCCTTGACCTCGTTTTAAAACAGGATGAGATTCTCGATAAGTAATCGAATATTTGTGTTAGCTGTTTTACACATAAGATATCGTATTCACTCATATATTAGTTATTCTCGTCTAGATATGTAATTTACGCGATTTTGATATCGTGCATGTTCTCTCGTAGACTAGCTAGTTATTGTTGTTTATATTAGATAGTAAATTAGTTAGTTGGCCAAACCCGAGTTGAGCTTAGGACCATTAAGATTTTTGTTGGGCCAATTCATGGCACAATGATTATTCAACTAGGATTTGAACATAAAATATCTTAACGATAAATGAAGTCCCTAAATGAAAGAACATTCAGGGAGTCATCTTCGAAGTTTTCCAGAGACTAAAGAAAGCCTCGCTACTTCCTAATTAAGGTGAAACTTGATAAGTGAAGTATGAAGCTAAAAGAAGATGATTGAGTTAGTGAGTGATGACAATAACTAAATGACTCCTTTGATCTTCCTTTAAGAAAAATATCTAAGTGCCTGAAAGATTAGGTGGGGACTTTTTTGAAAAAAAAAAAGTAAAAGGTACTTATCAAAGAAAGTCAAAGAAGTATAAGAGTTGATAAAAAAAAGAATATATATATATATATATATATATATATATATATATATATATATATATATATATATATATATATATATATATATATATATATATATATATATATATCAACGTTGTTCCCTAAAATGGGAATGGACTCATTCCAGAAATAAAATCATTTAATGCAGTAAGGTAGGAAAATACTTTACTAGTTAGATGCTTGACACATTACTATTACCTCGAACCTTGCCTATATAAAAGAATGTTGTAAAGGAGTAAATGTGATCTCGTATAATTAATGTGATACACATTTACGAGATTAATATTTACTCCTCCAAAGAACTAAGTCCCTGAAACCATTCAGAGTATTAGCATAGTTCTTACTTAAACACATACTTTGGCTAGTGTTTAAGCTAGTGAGAAGATCAACATACATTATCATTCAACTTAGATTGTTTTTTCCATAAACAATCTTAGTAAATTATTTGATTCATTTCTAATAAGAATTTAAATGTTGAAAAACTCATGTCTTTGTATATTTCTTTCTTACTTGTTATCTTATTAAATACTTTAATACTTACTAGCATCGAAGTTGGTTAGTTGACTTAGTTAATATTTGTAACCAACTAAACAGGAACAACAAGTGGTATCAGAGTTGTTTGATTTATAAAACTTCATGCAGAAACCATTCAACAGCTTTTAAAATTAAGATCCTACCGTGTCTAGTGATGTACCGCAACTAGTTGATCTAAAGGGAGGTATTTTGTTTCTACTGCCCCTAAACTAGAATTTGCAAGATTTACAAAATGGAAAAAGAGAATGCTATATTATCTAGTTGAAATTTAACCTTAAGGCTGAAAAGAGCAAGAATGTGTGAGAAAGGTACAAGCACAAGATGGAGTTTGTCATGAATTTTGACATCAAGATCATTCAAAACACAAAGCCTCTTAAAGTAACTATTATCAGAGACAATGATGACTCAAACTTTGAAGTCCTCACTTAGTTCAAATAGAGTCTCTTTGGGTATAAGGAATGGAAAATGATGTTAGTAGTCTTAAACAAGAAGAAATGGGCTAATGTTGTTAAGCTGATAAAAGCCCTGGGAAGAAGATTTGAAGAAATCAATGAACAAGAAATGTTCATAGTGATTGATACAAGAAAGCCTCTGACTCTTCAACACCCACATAAGACTTCACCCAACATGAAGAAGAGAAAGAAAACTGGGGTAGCTAAACATGTAATGTATGTAGCTAGTCTTCACTGCAATAGGGCCCCTCATAAAGGAGTTCCCTTTAGCAACAATTTTGCCATGCTAACCACCTATATATCCTAATCATGATAAGTTTAAACACAAAAGTTACCATAGATTATTTATAATATAAAAAATGTAAGAGACAAAGGTTACTATAAATTATTTATAATAGAAAAGGTAAAACACAGAGGTTATATAGATAATGTGAGACCTTAACCTAAATATACGAGACCTTGACAATAATCCTCCGTCAATCGGATTACATTTTTATTTACAAATATTTTCAAACAGTTTAATAGAGCTAGCCCGTCCAATGGACGGGCTTTGGATCTAGTTCTTGAATATCGTCCGGCCATGACAACTTGGTTACTATTAATTTTCACGGAAAACTTGAAATGAATAACAACCTTTAAATCTAAAATACAAATCTACAAGAAGATCGAAAAGGCTAAAAAATTGTTATCTTGGTATGATGGTTGAGGGTTATCCCTAATAAACTTGAGTTCATAACTTTGATACTGAAAGTCTTTCATTATCCTTATTATTGTTTATTGTAATATCTTTGGTAATTGTATGTAGCCTTCTTTATTTTTTTCTATTATATATCTCAAACTTTTAAATTTCGACCTTTGTGTGCATATTTTACATGAACAAAACGCACACAAAGTCGAAATCAAAAGTTTAGGGTATATAACAGCAAAAAATAAAAAAGACTACACACAATTAGAAAAATTGACAAGTTAGATACATTTCTAAATAATTATCCCAATATCCTTTGTATTTTATTCGGCACTCATAAAATAATTATGTTAGTTCCTTTAAAAATGCTAAAGAAACTAATTCTATTTTGAGAAAATACCACCAAAATGTAGTAAACTTACTATATTTTATAATTCTGTATAGTAATTTTTTTTTAATCACTAACAAACTTTCATCGTTAGACTATTCTGTGTACCGATGACATCATATACTTGCATCGTTAGTCTATTATACTAACGACCGTTAATAAATAAATTAAAATTTGGTTATCTCATCATATACTTGCATCGTTAGTCCTTTACACTAATGGTCATCAGTAAATAACTTAAAATTTCGTTTTCTTACGTTTTTTAACGTTTTCGTCACATTTTTTCACGTTTTCGTCCATTTTTGTCCGTTTTTCACGTTTTCGTTCGTTTTCATCCGTTTTTTCCTGTTTTTGTCCATTTTTGCACGTTATCGCCCGTTTTTCCATGTTTTGCCCGTTTTTACATGCTTTAGTCCGTTTTCATATGCTTTTTCCGTTTTTATATGTTTTAAACATGCTTACACGTTTTTGTCGGTTTTAACACGTTTTCATTTGTTTTTGCATGTTTTCGTTTGTTTTTACACGTTTTCGTCTGGTTTTACACATTTCCTCCCATTTTTACATGTTCATCCGTTTTAGATGTTTTTTTTCCACTTTATATGTTCTTTTTACATTTTTACACATTTTTTTGGCAGTTTTTACACGTTTTCATTCGTTTTGCACGTTTTAGTCTGTTTTTTCATGTTTTCGGCCATTTTTACATGTATTGGTCTGTTTTTGTACGTCTTCTTAAGTTTTTGTACGTTTTCACACGTTTTCGTCCAGTTTTCCACGTTTTCGCCCTTTTTTACACATTTTCATTAGTTTTTACACGATTTCATCTGTTTTTATACGTGTTTTAAAAATGAACAAAACGTGTAAAAACAGATGAAAACATGTAAAAACTGACAACAGTGTGTAAAAACGTACAAAATGTATTAAAACATAAGACAGTTTGTAAAAATGGACGAAAACGTGTAAAACCGGGTAAGAAAATGTGTAAAAACGAATAAAAATGTGTAAAAACTAATAAAAACGTGTAAAACTGATGAAAATGTATAAAAAATAGACCAAAACATGCAAAAATGGACAAAAATGTGTAAAACGGATGAAAACGAATGAAAATGTGTAAAATTAGAAGAAAATGTGCAAAAACGGAACCGTGCAAAAACGAGCGAAAATGTGTGAAAACGTACGAAAATGTACGATAGCGTGTAAAAGCGTACAAAACATGAAAAAGCGGATGAAAACATTGAAAAACGAACGAAAACGAATGAAAACGTAAGAAAACGTGTAAAAATGAACGAAACGTATAAAAAAATGATGAAAACATGTAAAAAAAACAGATGAAAACGTGCAAAAATGGCCGAAAATGTGTAAAAACGGATGAAAACGTGGAAAAACGAATGAAAACGTGTAAAAACGGACGAAAACGTGCAAAAAAACGGACGAAAATGTGAAAAAACTGACAAAAACGTGAAAAAACAAACAAAAACGGATGAAAACGTGAAAAACATAATCAAACCAAATTTTAAGTTATTTACTAACGACCATTAGTATGAAGGACTAACGATGCAAGTATATGATTAGATGACCAAATTTTAAGTTATTTACTAACGATCGTTAGTATATTGGACTAACAATGCAAGTATATGATGTCATCGATACACATAATAGTAACGATGAAAGTTTTTTAGTAATTTAGAAAGAAAAAAAAAATGACTACACATAATTACAAAAGATGGCAAGTTTACTACATTTTGGTGGTATTTTCATTTCTAGTTTTGTTATTATGCTCTTGCACAAATGTCTGGCGAGAATGAGAACCAACTCAATTAAAACCTGAACTCGCAGTTCATATTGATTTTTTCTTCCTCAATATATATGACCAAGTTCATAAATCAAAAGTTACGTAGTATATTGTATTATTGATCATTATTTGTGGTTTACAAAGGCAACATAGAAAACCCTATGGTCCTAAGCTCCAACTCGGGCTTAGGCCAACTAACTAATTTACTAATCAGTAATATCTAATACTCCCTCAGTTGGAGGTGTTCAAACGGTTCAACAGGAGTTACACAGTGCAAGAGGAGATAAATCTTTACCTTTTGAGAAACTTGATGTGTTGATTGTTGTTGTAGTCTTGTGCTTGCTTTGAGGAAAGCAGTAAACTTACCCAAAACTCAAAACTTTTTTTTTCCTAAAAGAAATAAGATTAAGAAGGAAAGTAAATAAAACTTTTTGATTGGGAATGATTTTGGAAAAAAAAAAAAAAAAAAAAAAAAAAAAAAAGATTGATTGACTAGTTATTTTTAAAATTTCACTTCGGGTTGTCATCCTAATTTCTAGGACAGGTCATAAAACCATTTGGATCACCAATGCCAAGTATCCTTGTAAAAGTCACTTAGGAAAAGAACCTTATAATTTGATGATTCCATTGTTGCAGTGCTTGCAGAAACCTACAATTAGATTCACATACAGTTGTTCTAAAACTATTATACATATGCATCCAAAATAGCAAGTAGTCGGCCAGTACCCAAGGGGAAATACAGGATACAAACCTATAAGTCATTGTATAATTCTGTCGACGAGGGTATTAGAAATCATCATATATGCAAAGTTGGCAATGTCTATTCAAGTTTAAATGGATGAACGTATTCCTTTTTTTATAGCGGTTACTCTCAAGTTCAATGTACGAGGAAACATTTTCAGCTGAGCGTCTCTGATGTCAAACCCAGTACTTTCCTAAAGTCATATGATAATGAATTTGTACTGAAAATTGATCACTGTATTGTTCAATTCATAGTCATTGGATATATGAAGTTCAACTAAACGACTTTAACCACCAAATTACGCCATGAAAATGCAAATTCAGAGGCCAAAAAGTACCCGAATCACAGAAGATAATGTTACGCGTTTTAAGATTTTATAGTACAAAATCAAATCTTTGAGTCAAACCAATTAACGAGTGTTTCTAATAGTAAGAGGCAATCTTTCAATCAAAAAGCTAAATTTTGCGAATATAGCCAAGAAGAGAGTGTTAGAAACTGGGGTTGATATAGTGAGCAGGTTGGGTAATAGACCCAAGTGAGCTAGGCTCATAATATAGTGTGAGATGATACATGTTGGGTTGGGTTAGTTTAATAAAGATAAGGGCAATGCTTCATGCAGTTCAAACTATATACTCGTCACAATTAATCTAAAATGTGTTTTAAAGATGCCAAATAATTTAACATTTAACAATAGCTACGAGGGAAAGAGTGTGCAGGGGTACATGTCAGAAAAACAACCCGAAATGAATGCTGATAATGGTTTCACAATTATACCCCCACCCACCAAACTTGGTAATGTGTGCTTCTATCGGGATATCCCCCAGCTTTCAAAACCATCACTTTCTATTCCTCTTTAAATTGACCACTATTACCATTACCTCGCTAGGTGTGTACATTTGAGATGACCAAGGAAGGGTTGAAAACGGTCCCGGGATTAACCAGATGAGACCGCGTACATTTGAGTGAAAAAGACTCGCTCTCCCCGGTTAACATGAATATGGAAAACGGGCAAATGATATTAAAAGGTAATATACTTGACACAAATTCATTGAATGGGTAGTGAACTATTTTTTTTTCATTTTGAGGGTAATTTTCTTTCAAATTCATCATCTTTTGGGTATTTTGCAAAATTTTTGGACAATTTTGCCCTTCGGGAAAAAAAATTTGTATTAGCTATGAGGGGCAAAATTGTCCAAAATTTTTATAAAATACCCTAAAGATGATGATTTTGAAAGTAAATTACCCTCAAAATAAAATAAAAAAATAGTTCACTACCCATTCGATGAAATTGTGGCAAGTATATTACCTTTTTTTATTATTTGCCCTATGGAAAACCATTTCCGTTTGTACTATTACCATTACTATATCTACACTTGCCATCATTACCCTTCTGTCGTCATAATAATTGCTAACAAACAAACAAAATAACATGTTTGCAAAAAAATACATACATATGTACAGCATAAACTAAGAACATATATACCCTCAGTAAATGTACATGTCTACAAAAAGAGTTATTATTGATTCTTTTAATTGTCAACATTTAAGGTCAATCTACATATTCTATTAGCTAGGAGGGAAATTTAGTCTTCCCTTGTTCAATTCCAACTACAGCGAAGACTGATCTATGTCTAACCGTATCCTCAGTAGCCAATAAAGCATATAAACAACGTATGTGTAGTGTAAGGTAAAAGTATTTGCTAGAAACACGGTACAAGTTAATAGCAATTCATAGCATGTAACTCCAATTTGCAACGAATAATGGATTCTGAAAAGAACCTCAGATTTTCTCATTTCCATGTTTAAGATTGAATTGAGAAGGTATCTTAAAGTCCATATCTTGCAATGGCGGATGCTCATGTAATAGGAACCACACGCCGCAAATATCTGTGATATTCACGTCATTCTGCGTAGAATAAGTTTAACAGAATATACAGATCATACAAACCTGTTGTCAGTGCACTTGACGAAATACACCAAAATTTTGTCCATTTCAATTCTGCGTTTTTGGTTTATAGTATCCTAGTTTCTTATGAAGTAAAAACCTAAAAGGCCATCCAGTTTAATCCATAAATTCAAATACAATCCCAACAATCAACATCATATTATGGGAGGTCATTTGTAAACCACCAAAATTACTCTGCGTGCCATAGGGTACAATATCAGCAACAGATGGTACACAGACAACGAGCATTTGTTGTGTGCAAAGTAATTTTGATACACTATTAAACTAAATGAGCAGCAAAGTATGACAACAGCACCATTCAGACTCATCATCCATATGTAGATGACTGAGCATCGAGATTGATTACCATTCGCATATACAAATACTGAATACATATTGCAACAGTTGATTATCAGATTTTTTCAAGAGATTAAACACCATAATTGTAGACTTCAAGAGTTAATTATCATATTGCCTACCATAATAATCTGTGTTTAGCATCAATAAAGATACCACGACAGTTAATTATCATATTTCAAGAGGTTAAACACCATAATTGGACCTTACGAAGGACACTCAAAGAATTCTAGTATAACCATACTTTGGTGTCTATTGTTTGCTCATTCATTCCCAACATACCAGAATGATACAGCCTTGCTTTACCTAAAACTTAATATGAGGAAGATTTTTTTATCTCCAAGATTAATTACCGATTAAATTCTAAAAAGTCAATTGGGGGCTATCAAAACATTCAAATATAAAGCAACACTCACACATTTATAGTCTCAACCTACCATAAACATCCATGTTTGGCGTGATTAAAGACCCCATAACGGTTAATCACACAGAAGACCAAAACTATCATAGTATTACATCCTTCCAAAGAACTTCACAATCGAAGATTTCACATATCGGATTTAATGCATTTTTAATAACAACCCATAGGAAGGAATACAAGAATTGTTTTGGAATACAAGCTTCATTAGGGCACTACTTAACATCAGAAATTCTAAAAGAACATACATCGACTACTAACAATGAGATACTGACAAATTGAAAACCTGACTTGTGTAGAACAAAGGCAAGCCGGTGCACATGTCAGACGTGCTTTTTCATAGATGAGCATTTTGTGACAGAGCAACCTCTACAGGATCATGAAGTGCTTGTGGCATTTCTCTCTAGAGGCAAGATGCTTTCGTCATAACTCCTAATATGATTAAACTTAACAGTCTTAGAGCGTAAAAACTGTTCACCAAGAAAGTACTTAACCGATTTAAAACTTCTAGTCTTCATGTCATATATAGGTACCCTGATCAAATTCCTAGACACCTTTATCGGCGCAAAAGCAATCTCATCCACATTAACACAATCCGACGGAAAAGGACCCTCCAAATCCACCCACGACTCACCAAACACAATCGTTTCCTTAACCCAAACATGCTCCTTGTGATCCTTCAACATCCAAATATCCATCTCATTACTTTCCACAACCCGGTCATGACAAAGCACCCCCAAAAACCCATTCACCTTCATCAAAAACGGCTGATTAAACTTCAACGTCCGCATACCTTTACAATCATACCCTGAACTATACTCAATTGGCAACGCCTCATTCGGTATCTTAATTATCTCAAAAATCTCCCTCCTCAAATCAAACGCTAAAACCTCATTCCTACTCTGTAACATCAAATGTATCACGCTATTAACACAAACGCTACTTTTTATCCCGATATACCAATCCTCCCCACTAATATCAACCGGTATCTCCACATCAATCTTCCTCCACTCTAAAGTCCCCAGCTCAAACAACATTATCTCTACGCTACTCGGTTTAAACGGTTTTAATGACTTAATATCAAGCATCCTAATGTTCAAAACCTTATGTTCATTTCTAACCTCATCATATCCGAAAAAGTAACATATATGGATCTTTCCGTAGTCGTAAACCGAAACCGAACCAGGCGCGTTAAGTTTAACATATTTACGCGTACTCGGATTAATAACAAAGGCAAAATCATTCTCAATAAATCCATTACCAGACGTGAGTAACACTAAGCCATGCAGATGCTCGAGTTCCGTCGTTTCTCGGCGCGTGGTAGGCGCGTCGTGGAGCGTCATGAGATGAGTGACACGTAATGTGGCGCGTGAAGCGCGTGAGGTGGATAAGGTGGCGCGTGGAACGGAGAGAATGTGGCGGTGGCGCGTGGAGGAGTCGTAGGTGGTGATGAGGAGGGAGGTTGGACGGTGGTGGTGTTGTTTGATGAATGAAGGAGATGAGATGAGTGAAAGCCATAGTTTGGAAACTGATCGGAATTTAAGTAAGGGTTTGACAGGGAGGCGCGTGAGGATGACGGAGATGATGTCGAGTGGGAATGATATTGATTGGTCGTCTTCGTTGTTTAGGGTTATGGTTTCCATTTCTCTTTTGGGGAGAAACAATTTGGGGAAAATTTTGTTTAAGACGAGTTATTTACATGGTATTGAGTCCAAATTTTTGTACCAAACCCGAAACAAATCACAAGGACGAAAAATGTAATTAACTTTTAAGATCGGGATAATTTCATTTTTACCCAACTTAAATATCAAAATTATATATTTCCTCAAAAGGAGATGATTGGAACACTCATAGTTTTAATTAGGACACTCAACTGTACTAACAGTTAAAGCATACTGTAAGTTTGTACAATTATCTAATGCATAGAATAGAATGTTCCAATCAAAAGAGTGAGTGTGCAAATCATTTCTCTTCCCTAAAACACAAAATTTTTTAGTGCATAAGTACAATGTTTTTAAAGCATGTGTTGAGGAAATACGAAATTATGATGCTTAAGTTGGTATATATATATAATTGCCCCTTTAAGATAACCATCGATTTTGGTTAAGGCTATAAGTAGCGTGAGGCGTTGCGTGACTACATGACCAAGCCTCACGATTTAGGAGTTGTAGCGAAGCCATAGCGTTTTTTAATGTGTGACATAAAGCGGCACAAAATATGAAAATATTTATATATTATACATAAGGAATTAGGCTAAGAAACTATCCATGCATATAAGTTTCTTCATTTCTTTCAAAAAAAATATATTTCAAAAGAGTTTAATTTAAAAAAAGCGCCACAAAGGCGCGCCTTATCACGCCTTTCCACACCTCATCTCACGCTACGCCTAGAGCCGATGTCTTGGTTTATTTCGTAACGTGAATGCGTCGCCTCGCGCCTTAAGGCGTCTTAGAGCCTCCATGACGCACCTTTTATAACCCTAATTTTGGTAATGTGTACCCACCGATGTAATTTTAAAATATAATTTTGCGAAGTAACAAAAATTACCAATTTTACAAATATATTACATCAAATATTATTTTTTATTCAAAAAGACAAACTACTCATAAAACTATTAAGGTATTGTTAGTTTTTCTTAAAAAAATCCAATGGTTGAAAAATAAAAAGTAATAAGGTGAACCTTGTTAGTTTTCAGAAAACTAGCAAGGTCAACATAATCCGAAAAAAGAAAAGAAAAGAAAAGAAAGAAAGAAAGGACTTGTTAATGTCAACCTTGCAATTTTTTATTTATTAATTAATTTTTTTAAATAGCAAGATTATAGATAAACCTTGCGGTTTTATTTAAAATCCGCAAAATATAGAGCTAAAAAATAATTAGTCGTTTAGCTTAATATCATGACCGTTCTTGTTTGATGAGACATGATATTAAATTAAACCAAGTTATTACTTAGCTTTAGTCTTTTGATAACTTTACTCGATGGCGGGATTTTTCTTGCGGAAGATTTGAGATTGATTTTGAAATGACCTTTGGCAAATGATTTGATATGATATTTGAACTCTTTTTGAAACGATTTATGGAATTATTTTTAATTGTACAAGTTTCTGTGAGACTCACTAACTATTTTATAGTTGACCGTTTTTATCATGCTTTTCACGTAATCAAGTGAAAGTGGAAACTAAGTGATTGCATTCATGGATTTCATGTTAGTCAAGTGTTGGACTAAAACATGGCTATCTTTCAAACTTATGTATTAAGACAATAATGTCTTTATCTTTTCAAACATGTATTTCTGAATTTACAATGTAACCGTTGGGAGTTTCTTTTTATAATATTGTGTTTGGTATTTGTTATATATCTTTGTGGTATATTGGCTTCGTCATGCCTCGCATTTCCGCCATCCGGCGGGGTGTGACACATAGTATATTGCCTTACCAACATGCAACATATGTCATTTTGAATGAACCCAGTGAGATTCATTACATACTTGGTGGCCTAAATGCGACTAGTAAAGTATACATTCAACCTCTTGGCTTGTGACGTTCAATTAAACACAAAACAAATACAATAGGCATTCAGTACTAAACGATAGTTCAATTTAGAGCATATATTATTTTTTTTAGCTGGACACCAAACGTCACAATACAATAAAATAAAATGGTAGACACATTATACCACGTGTGTGACTACATACTTGCCACATTCAAGTTCTAAGTTACTGAAAGCAACGATATCATTATGCATCTATACATTTATCTAGTAAAAATTGAGAACCTAATATACAAAAAAATGTACTATGAGATACATACAAAGCTTTTGAATCTAATACTTATTACTACCAACAAAATACATGATGAAAACTTAAAGCTGAAGCAAGGCAAGGAAAAAACATATGAAACATTGGTTAGACTACCAAATATGTAATTCATGTATGGCATTTCTATTTAAGCCAAATATGAGTGACACACCAAATGGCCTAACAAACGGTTCATGGACCGATTATTTAGCTAATCCACTGACAAAAGAAAAAGAAAAAGAAAAGGAAGGAAAAAAACTATGGTAAAACAGCAAAAGCAAATTTGTATATACCAAAAGTTGCCTACAAATTATATCATACAAAGCTAAGCATGACTAAATAAACCAATACTATAACCATTTCAACAAAATAATGCTAATAGTACTAATATCAAGTTATCAACGCGAATTATAATCATACAACGCATATATAACAAATATGTATCATACGTCAACAATAGATGAGCATCTTTATATCATCTACAATACAAAACATCCAGAATACAAATATAAAGATCAAAAATCAGTTTAGATATAATAAAAGCCGACTACAAACAATATTATACAAACCTAACCACTTCAAAATAAACCTAAACTATAAGTACTAATATCAACACAAATTATAATCATACAATGTTGATCGAGCAAATATGTATCATATACCAAGCAGATCTAGAGTATAAACACGAATCAACAATAGACTGCTACGAAATAAACTAAAATTGTAAGTACTAATATCAACGCAAATTATAATCATACAACACATATATAGCAAATACATAGCATATACCAAGCAGATCTAGAATACAAACACGAATCAGCAATAGACGAACATGTTTATTATACAATATATCATTTCGCGTTTTAAGTATAAAAACTTTCGGTGTAAAATAAGATTCATTTTCCATTTTTTTATAAAAAGGTTAGATTAATCTTTTTGTGTGGGGGTGTGTGGTTTGATTAGAGTAATAGACTTATCATAACAAAATGTTCTAAAATCAATTTCTATCAAAGGGGTTATGAACATCCTTTATTTGCTAGTCATTTGAGACAACAACTTAAGTCTATTAAAAATGAGAACCCTAAAAACATATAGTTAGAGACAAAAAAATACATATACCATGAACATATGCAACTCATCATTCAAGAAAAATTGTATACAATGAGATGTAACATTCTAAATTTTACCCTCCAACAAAAAAACACTTAAAGAATTAAGCATATGAAATTAAAAAGAGCCAGAATAAATACGATTGATAAAAAGTAAAAAAATCGAGCCCTAGTTTTCATTCTTCTATTGATTATCACTTGATTTCGATTTATCTAATCTAAACCAATAGATCTACTACACGAAAATACTTGTTGGTGTGTGTTGAGAGAAGTAGAGTTGTGATTATGAAAAAAATATATGAGAAGAAGAAGAAAAAAAACATAAAAATTGGATCTTGTATGAGAGAGAAGAAAGTAGGGGGATGTTTGGTACACTGGAATGGAAAGATGAGAAAAGGAAAGTGGGTTCATTCCGATGTTTGTTGACACAAAGAATGAAAACATGGAATTAAATTGCCATTCTCATTCTCCCTTTTTGTTTCTCTAAAAAAAGTGGAGAAAGGTGAAGAATGAGAGTTTTAGAAGGACTCTTTCTTTACATCCATTCCTCCAGGAATGAAAGAAATCCCGTAAAACAGGAGGAGATATATATTCCTAACATGTGCAATGCACACAACATCATAAATAATAAAAATACAAACCCTAGAGCAGCCATTATTCTCTCCCAATTGAGTTCATCGCTTCATTATCGTTGGTGATTCTCAACATTAGTTGAGGTAAATTAAATATATATGTTCTTCATATTACTTTACAATTTAATATATATTTTATCCTTTACAAAGTTTAGTTTTTACATGTGTAAAGATAGCACATGAATCTTCTTTGCGAAAAGAAAAAGAAAATGGTAGTTTCATGTTACTGGTTTGTATGAAAAATAGTGATAAAGTATTTTATACTTTATCATTTACAATGTTTAGTTTCATGAATATTTCATGTGCTACTGATGTATACTAGTCCCTATAAACAAGGTTTAACTATTTGTATAACTGATATAGTCTTTTCGTAGTATATAATTATTCCGAAGAAATACTCGTGAAAGTATTTCCCGGGTCGTTCTCCCAACGAAGGTAAAATGGAATCTTGAATAATCGAATCGCGAAACCGTGTTGTGAAAAGCGGTGAAAATGAAAAAATATGATTTTGGAATTCAATTTATGATAAGAAATATTAAACTATATAGAATGTACAAGCTAGGTATGTACAAACGTTAAAAACGTGAAAACGGGAATTCAATCGCGAAAATTAACGTAACGTACGAAATAAAACGCGACTTATATACAAGAAATGATCCTACGAATGTGAAACAAGTTTGTAAAAATCTTAAACTACTAAAAATAATTTCTAGAAAAAGAAAAAATATTTTTTTTGACTTTTTATTTATTGGATTTTATATCAAATAGGTTACCCAACTTTGCGTTTTTGTGCACCTAAGTTACCCAACTATTTTTTTGTGCAAATGGGTTACTAGACTATCATTACCGGGTAAAATAGTGACCCAACTACCAAAAACTTGTTATAACCGGTTGGTTGCCATGCTGGCAGCTGACTTTTATTTTTTTAAATAAAAAACATTTTTATTAATACATTAATAATCCCAATAATTAAATTAAAAATATAAACCCTAATTATATCTAATTTTTAACGCACAACACACACTCATCTCAAAACACACACTTCATTAACCCTATAAAATTGAAATTTTCACGTTGATTGAATCCAGTGGCCATCTTCACAAAGAGGTATTATCTCATTCCCAATTATTGTGTTCTGAAGTACAATTAATCCCACTTTTTGTTTTGAAAAATTAGGGCAATTGATAATAATAAATTAGGGTTTTTATGTAAGAAATGTCAATTAACCTTAATCTTGTTTGATATTTGTCACAGATGGCATCGTCATCTAAATCTTCCAATTTTGTGATAAACTTCCATCGTGGTGGTTCATTTGCAAAAAACCCGCACTTGAACCGAGCCCTTTGGCGCACTTGAACCAACTCAGCTTGAGCATTCCTCAACTCATTTTGAGCATCCCTCAGGTTGACATGAAGCTGATACATCTTTCTTTGATACCACTGATTTGGCAATTCAACATCCACCCACATAAAGTAATTACAATTAGTTGTAGGATCCAAGTAGTTAGGGCAACCAAGGAACCTGCGAGCTGGGTTGTTCATTGTCCATGATGTTCTGCAAGTTGCTAATTGTCCACACCAACAAAGATTGGCCATTGATTTTCGAATTTTATTGGGTGGATTTTGGTGTAAGAACCCTAGATTGAAAAGGGGGTAAATTATTTGGGGTGTGGTAGTGTTATGGGATTAGTGTTAGTTATATATAAAAAATTGTGAGTGGAGATCAGATTTGGACAATAGGGCCCACAAAAATCTGACGTGGACAAAGTATTACCTACATCTCCCGGTTACCAGTCATTGGGGTAATCTGAATGAACATGTTTCTGGTTTTGAGTAACCTACATGTCAAACACGTATAGTCTAGTAACCCATTTGCACAAAAAAATAGTTGGGTAACTTAGGTGCACAAAACCGCAAAGTTGGGTAACCTATTTGATATATAACCCTTATTTATTTTCTAGAATTAATTTTCTATTTATGGAATTAAAAAGTAATTAAAAATAAAAGAAAATATGAAAAATAATGGGAAAATTATAAAAACTATTCTGAAAAATCTAAAATATTATAAAATAATTTTCTAAAATATTTTTGTATTTTGCAAGGTTTTTCTGTATTTTTTATGGATTTTTATTATTTAAAAATGATTTTTAACTAAGAGAAATTAAGAAAAATAGTAAATGAACACAGAAAATTATAAAAATTTTACAGAAATTCTAAAATATTAGAATAAGCTTGCAGAAAATTTTGGAATAAAGAAATTAAGCAGAAGTGCTTATTCAGAGCTTATCAGCTTATGGCAAGTGCTTATTAATAAGCACTTGCCAAGAAAACTATACCAAACTTTAAACACAGATACAAATGACTGAATTAGACTCAAATAAGCTCAGAAAGGAACAGTAATAGCACAGAAACAAGAGATGCAAGCAATAAGCAATTGAGAATAAACTAAGTAATAAGCAAAATGAAAAACAGAATAAGCTAGCAACTAAAAACAACTTAGAGCACTAAACAAACTGCTAAATAACTCAGAATGTATCTCAATCACAAGCTTATACGAACAAATGCAGCCCTAATTACCAAAACAGAAAAACAGGCCTAAAGCCACTGATTGCAGGCCTAATAAGCAGTATTTAATAAGCTAGAAAATGAAAACTGATGGGAGTTAATAATCAACTATCTAACTGATAAGCTATAAAGAAAAAATCTCATGCTAAAACTATCAACAACTACCCTAAATGATGCCAAGAAAACTGACTAAAATAGATGGTGCAGGGGAGTCTAGGCTCAATCAGTCAATTTCAATCCAAAATTCCAATAAGCAAATGATTTACAAACAGAGATGTTCTTCTAGACTATGAATCTTAAGCTTCTAAAAAACACAAGTTAACAAGCCAAATCTATTTTCAATCAAAACTAAACCCTAAGACTGCTCATGAAAGTAGTGTCCAAAAACTGCATTTACACTAGTTTTGACTTTTTTATTATGCAACTATACTTTGACTAAGACTAAATTATTCTGATCATAGCTACTATTATTTGTTATGATAAGCTGAAATTATACTAGATTAAGCTATATTTCACTAACTTATACTTATTTCTACAATTGCACTATCTGATTCAATTAATTATAACAGTAAAAGAGATTGAAAACTTAACTTTGACTATTATTATTATCTCGCAACTATTTTAATGAACTAGAAATTCATTATTACTCTAATGTGACTGATAAGTGACAATTAAAAAGCAATACCACCACAACATCATACAGCAAATGATTAATCCAAACACCCCCTATAACTACAGATAACACTAATAAAACTGAGTACACAAATAGATCAATACTAATACTAAACTACTCTATTTAAACAATCTAAACAACTATAATTATACTACCAGAGACTATTTAAAACAAAAAAACAACTAGCGATAAGAAACTGAGAATCAAATGTATGCAGAGTTATGAAATGAAAATGAGATCAACACTTACAATCCAATTTCCCCTTAGCATGAAAAGAGGGGATTCCCTATGCTAGCCTGTCTCTAGACAGGCTGAGATCATCCATGGCTATCTCAATCTATCACCAAAATCACCACAGCTTCCATTGATTAAAACAGTTGACCAACTTTGACTATTTTTAAGAAATGAAAAAGGACGTTTTGTGAACTCAGAACTTAGACTAACAATTACTATGAAAACAAAATCAGATTTGAATTTCCACTTTTCAGCTTATGAAGAAGCTGAAACAAACCAAAAGCTATTTTTATTTTCTGAATTTATAAAAACTATTGAGTTATATTGAAAACTGAATTAGAAATTAAAGCTTGAATGAAGTACTTAGTAAACTAAAATAAGCTTAATAAAAGAAAGGTAATAAGCTGAACTAATAAGCAGTATGAAATAAGAAGACAATGATTAAACTATTAAGCTGAAATTCATTAAAAACATAAATCTTACAACTGAATTTAAAAGAAGCTACAATTCTAAAGAGATTTTGGCAGAGTTTGGCTACTCCAAACTCCACACTAATACAAGCATTCTAATACTCTTTTTATAGGTGAGGAGAGATGAGGGTTCACGGATTGCCATGTTGGCAATCCGTGTGACTTTGTGTTTGTTGACATCCATTCAGAGCCCTTTGATCAGCTTCAATGATTGCCCATTCAATAACCACCCTTAGATCATGATTGATGACGCATTTCCTCCAATCTTTGGCTGCCAAGTGTCCCTTATTGTGCTTCTTGAGTTCTGACACACACTGACGCACCCTTGATCTTCTAGAAGCACGCTTAATTGTACCAATTTGCCCTTAATTGTGGTAATTGGACAATACGGTCAATTTAGGGTTCATATTACTGTGGCGTGAATAGTAACTCCTGGGTTAATTGGGGGAAAAGTGTGGAGGG
This sequence comes from Artemisia argyi, assembly GCA_030686995.1. Lineage (NCBI taxonomy): Eukaryota > Viridiplantae > Streptophyta > Magnoliopsida > Asterales > Asteraceae > Artemisia > Artemisia argyi. The sequence continues at coordinate 536,815 of JARVZY010002218.1, forward strand.
AAAGGGTACGGGTAAAAAGTTATTTATTATTTTGGTTGTGTTGACTTTATTGACCGAGGGGTTATGGAGTGGACCGGGTTCTATTATAAAAGAGATTGGGCTTTGGAATATTATAGGCTTTGGTGGAATTTTTGGGTTTAACCTTGGACCAGGCTTGTCATTATATCAGCTTTCATATTACAAGGACCCAATATGAATTATGCTAAAATCCAAGGGTAATTTCTGTCAACTTTGCAAAATTAATCCAAGGGCTAAAATTGACCATAATGAATCTTCAAGGACAATTGTTGCCATTTTGAACTCGATTAGAATCAAGGCTTGATAAATGCTTCCCGACTTCAGCTTTTAACACTCATTCCACATCTCGTGCTCGGTTTCGTTGTTTTCTCGTGATATTTGTCCATTTCTTTCATATTCGTACCTGCACTTTCAAAAACTCAAAAACAACGTGTATTTGGCATAATTGGTTAGTTTTTGGTCTTATTGGTCCGATATTTGGTAAAGAAAAGGTGTGTAAATTAATACACACCAATAACTCATGATATCTTCATGCTTTACGTCATCTGTAACAACAATGATGTTGGAATTTATCTACAAATTATCTACAAATTAGATGCTAACACTACTCATAATAGTTACTTATAGAAACTCCTTACTCCCATTTCCTAGGTTTTGTATCTCAATATTTTATTTTGTTGAGAAATGAATTTCTTCATATTTTCTCGTTTCGATAACTTTTTAGTCCGATAGTGATACGTAAGTTAAAACGATAAGTAGTTATTCATTTTCTCTTAAGAACCACTGCAATAGAAATTCGGTCCACATCAAGGAATTTGGGGTACATACAATATCAAAGATATAAGTTGCGGAGTACAATCACATGCACCTCATGTGACTGATTACTAATCACTTATCACATGCACCTCACGCGCACAACTTATTTATATACATAAGCTCTTATTCGATACAACTTTCAACTTTCAACTTTCACTTTTCTTCATTTTTTCACTTTTTTCACTTTTTCATTTTTTTCATACTTTTCACTTTTTTTTTTCTTTCTTGACTTTTTCTCATAACATCAATGGAAGCTTATCGGGTAGCTCCAAAACCACATAGATAATCAACTTTTGACTTTTGATTTTTCACTTTTTGCTCTTATTTTTTATGTTCCTTGATATGTACCCAACTTCTAAAGCAAAAATTCTCTTAAGAAAACAAAGAACTAAATATTATTCAAACCGAAATACCACTAATTAACCTAGAACATCTATTTTATATTGGTGACGTTTCTGATGGGAGTAAAAAGCCACAAGTACCTCTCATGAGCTCTAAAGAGAACCACTACTCCACGTTTAACATCTAACTTCTAAATAAACTCTATCATTTCTCGATCTTCGCAATTTAAGATTCCAAATAATGAAACCCGTGAATACTTAGCCGATAATCAGCCACGCATAAATAAAGTCAGTTACAGAAACTTGCAAATTCTAGAAGAAGAATTCGCGTTTTCTAGCTCCTGATGTAAAAGACTAGCGAAAGCTTTTAAGCTGCGCATGTATAAAGTCAAGTACAGGAACTTACAGATTCATAACAAATAATAAGATTCCAAAATTCCAATAAGCAAATGATTTACAAACAGAGATGTTCTTCTAGACTATGAATCTTAAGCTTCTAGAAAACACAAATTAACAAGCCAAATCTATTTTCAATCAAAACTAAACCCTAAGACTGCTCATGAAAGTAGTGTCCAAAAACTGCATTTACACTAGTTTTGACTTTTTTATTATGCAACTATACTTTGACTAAGACTAAATTCTTCTGATCATAGCTACTATTATTTGTTATGATAAACTGAAATCATACTAGATTAAGCTATATTACACTAACTTATACTTATTTCTACAATTGCACTATCTGATTCAATTAATTATAACAGTAAAAGAGATTGAAAACTTAACTTTGACTATTATTATTATCTCGCAACTATTTTAATGAACTAGAAATTAGATGCTACTCTAATGTGATTGATAAGTGACAATTAAAAAGCAATACCACCACAACATCATACAGGAAATGGTCAGTCCAAACACCCCCTATAACTACAGATAACACTAAGAGTAGAAGCAGACAGTTACGAAATACCAAACTATGGATCATACAAGCTATACTAACATAATAGAAGCTAAAACATCAATCTAAAACAGTTGATTCAAACTAATACTCAGAATTCAAAAATCTAAACACTATTATAATAAAACTGAGTACACAAATAGATCAATACTAATACTAAACTACTATATTTAAACAATCTAAACAACTATAATTATACTACCAGAGACTATTTAAAACAAAAAAAAAATAACTAGCAAATAAGAAACTGAGAATCAAATGTATGCAGAGTTATGAAATGAAAATGAGATCAACACTTACAATCCAATTTCCCCTCAGCATGAAAAGAGGGGATTCCCTATGCTAGCCTGTCTCTAGACAGGCTGAGATCATCCATGGCTATCTCAATCTATCACCAAAATCACCACAGCTTCCATTGATTAAAACAGTTGACCAACTTTGACTATTTTTAAGAAATGAAAAAGGACGTTTTGTGAACTCAGAACTTAGACTAACAATTACTATGAAAACAAAATCAGATTTGAATTTCCACTTTTCAGCTTATGAAGAAGCTGAAACAAACCAAAAGCTATTTTTATTTTCTGAATTTATAAAAACTATTGAGTTATATTGAAAACTGAATTAGAAATTAAAGCTTGAATGAAGTACTTAGTAAACTAAAATAAGCTTAATAAAAGAAAGGTAATAAGCTGAACTAATAAGCAGTATGAAATAAGAAGACAATGATTAAACTATTAAGCTGAAATTCATTAAAAACATAAATCTTACAACTGAATTTAAAAGAAGCTACAATTCTAAAGAGATTTTGGCAGAGTTTGGCTACTCCAAACTCCACACTAATACAAGCATTCTAATACTCTTTTTATAGGTGAGGAGAGATGAGGGTTCACGGATTGCCATGTTGGCAATCCGTGTGACTTTGTGTTTGTTGACAACCATTCAGAGCCCTTTGATCAGCTTCAATGATTGCCCATTCAATAACCACCCTTAGATCATGATTGATGACGCATTTCCTCCAATCTTTGGCTGCCAAGTGTCCCTTATTGTGTTTCTTGAGTTCTGACACACACTGACGCACCCCTGATCTTCTAGAAGCATGCTTGATTGTACCAATTTATCCTTAATTGTGGTAATTGGACAATACGGTCAATTTAGGGTTCATATTACTGTAGCGTGAATAGTAACTCCTGGGTTAATTGGGGGAAAAGTGTGGAGGGAAAGGGTACGGGTAAAAAGTTATTTATTGTTTTGGTTGTGTTGACTTTATTGACCGAGAGGTTATGGAGTGGACCGGGTTCTATTATAAAAGAGATTGGGCTTTGGAATATTATGGGCTTTGGTGGAATTTTTGGGTTTAACCTTGGACCAGGCTTGTCATTATATCAGCTTTCATATTACAAGGACCCAATATGAATTATGCTAAAATCCAAGGGTAATTTCTGTCAACTTTGCAAAATTAATCCAAGGGCTAAAATTGACCATAATGAATCTTCAAGGACTATTGTTGCCATTTTGAACTTGATTAGAATCAAGGCTTGATAAATGCTTCCCGACTTCAGCTTTTGACACTCATTCCACATCTCGTGCTCGGTTTCGTTGTTTTCTCGTGATATTTGTTCATTTCTTTCATATTCGTACCTGCACTTTCAAAAACACAGAAACAACGTGTATTTGGCATAATTGGTTAGTTTTTGGTCTTATTGGTCCGATATTTGGTAAAGAAAAGGTGTGTAAATTAATACACACCAATAACTCATGATATCTTCATGCTTTACGTCATCTGTAACAACAATGATGTTGGAATTTATATGTTACACCGTTTTTATTAAAATAGTTTAATTTCTTATAGATGTTAACTAATCACACACTATATCTAGAAAAACAAAAATAATCGGATCCGAGAGTATAATGGTTACTAACAATCAATGGTGGTCTTGACTTTGTTATAAGTATATAATGCTAAACGCCACTTGTATATTGTAGATGACGAGAACACCTTTGTTACAACGGAAAATCCGAATTAAACGAGCCGCCATGATAGCCGCATTAGGAGCAGCTAATGAAATCTTCATCATGGCTCGTTGGTTTCTAATGTGTGGTTCTGCAATGAATTACTTCATTGAGTCTAAAACTTTGCGTAAGAGATCTCTCGTAAGCTACTATAACAGCTTACAAAATATGAGAAGGATGGTGTATGAAAGTGATACCACAAGTGTGGTTAATATAAGAATGAACATATACACTTTTAGAAAACTTTGTCAGATTTTAGAAACTAGAGGCGGACTAAAAAGTAGCAAAAACATCCAAGTCGATTAACAAGTTGCTATGTTCTTACACACACTTGCGCACAATGAAAAAAATCGTATAAAAGTCAACAGGTTTCGAAGGTCCGGCGAAACTATAAGTAGGTATTTCAAGTTAGTTTTGAATGCAGTATGCCGACTACACAAAGAATTTTATAAAGTACCTATACCTGTGCCAAATAACGAATTAGATGAGAGGTGGAAGTGGTTTAAGGTTAGTCAACCGGTATATCTTTATTTCAGTTACCATACTAATGTCAGTTACTAGTTCATATCATCTTTTCTATGTGTGTGAAGGGTTGCTTAGTAGCCTTAGATGGAACATATATTAAAGTTAGGGTCCCTGAAAGTGAGCGAAAACCTTATCGTACAAGAAAGGGTGAAATTTGTACCAATGTTCTCGGTGTTTGCATAATAGACCTTCAGTTTATATACGTGTTAGCGGGATGGGAGGGATCTGCAGCTGATAGTCGTGTACTTCGAGATGCTATTAGTAGGACAAATGGTCTTAAAGTAACCCAAGGTAGGTTATTATCCATACATATACAATATTTTATTAAGTATGATGCCACTAAAAAGTAACTGAAATTATATGTTCGAACTTAATAGGAACCTACTACCTTTGTGATGCCGGTTATACAAACGGTGAAGGTTTTCTAACTCCTTATCATGGCCAACGGTACCATTTGAATGATTGGAGTCATCCACCTACGACATCAAAAGAGTTCTATAATATGCGGCACTCTTCTGCCAGAAATTGTATTGAGAGATGTTTTGGGTTGATTAAGGCTAGATGGGCCATTTTGCGTGAAGTTTCATACCATCCACTAGATTCCATGCCACGGATAATAATAGCTTGTTATTTGATGCATAATTTTATTCGTACAACAATGCATGAGGACCCTCTTGATAATGAAGTACTAAACGGTCACACACAACATGCAAACGACCATGATAATGTCATTAGCACCATAGAAACATCACAAGGATGGAGTGATCGTAGAGATAATCTTGCAAATGAAATGTTTAATGAGTGGAATGAAAGGCGTGCTCATTAATAAATTGATAGTTTCAAATGTATTTTTTAGCATGTTTTTTTATGAACTTGTAATGCTTTTGGTACCTTACGGATAATTGTGTGGAGCTCCTGGTGGCTTTATGTTATTTTTTTCTATAAGTATGGTTAATGAATACAATTAAATTAATCATATGTTATGAAGTTTAGTTCGTGTGTATTCATTTAAGCTACTGGAATTTTCTGGACACCTTTTGTTTATAAATATTTGTCATACTTTATTTGTTGTGTTAACAAGTTTTGATATTGTTACAACAGATAATGTGTTATATGATAGGTGAGTTTTTAACATGAACAATTCACTGTCTCATTTTGCCGCTATTTTGAAACATGATAATTGTTATTGATATAATATAATATTTGAAGGATTCATGTTCGTGTATTCTGTGTCTATTGCATGTCTCTTATTGATGAGGCGAAAAATGATCCGTTTTTAGGGGGTCATTTAAGCCCGAATCCGAATTTATTTGATCAAATATTGCCCTAAATCGTTCCTTTTGTGATTTTAGGTGTTTGGAGAGTGAATTCTGGGAAAGAAGCCATTTTGGACGTTTTTGGAGCATAAAAGTGAAGAAAACGGCAAAGTACCAAATTTCCATGCTGAAGACACAAGGTGACGGCGTCAAGAGTAAAGTCTTGACGGCGTCAGACATGAGGAATAAAATACCGTAGGTGGTGACGGCGTCAAACGTCTTCATGACGGCGTCAAAGTGGCAAGAATAAAATACCGTGGTCGGTGACGGCGTCACATAGGCCGTCATAAGTAGATCAAGGCCGTCCGAGGAAGTATTTGGCGGCGAGGTGACGGCGTCACATGTAACTCTTGACGCCGTCAGCCTGCTTTTCCTATATATAGTTTTCTAGTTTTTTCATTAAAGAGAGAGAAGTTTTGGTGAAACCCGAAAGACGATTTTGGTGTATCTTTTACAGGTTTTTCAAGGGTTCCAAACCCTTGAGACCTTGCATTGTAATTGAGATAAGTGTTCTTCCAATTCATTCAATATGTCTATGTGTTGGTTGTTTATATCTTGTTCTTGTCTCAATTCCATTATGCTAGGCTAGATCTCTTTTGTGTTTGCTTAGATCTAATGAAACCTAGATGTTAATTATGTGTTGATTACTTGTCTATTCTTGTTTTGGATGAATGATTTATATGTTAGGCTTAAGAAAACTGGCAGATCTCCAAATGGTAACATGCTTGAACGTCTTAATAAATATGAACCGAGGCGTACTAGGTCTTTATTGGTTGTATTTAATGCATGAGCCACTGTTTACAATCCCTATAATTGTGTTGGGTCATGGTGTAGGAGGAGATAAGAGCTCATAGAGTTGGGGAGTTATGTATGCCACCCCACGAATGGTATTAAGGAATACAATCCGTCATCCATACAAGTATAACAAGTAATTAACGTGTAAAAGATATCTAGGGAGTAGTGAAGTCTAAGTAAACACAATTTCTCCAATTACTGCTCACAACTTTAGTATAATTTAGTTTAATTTCATTTTCAGTATTTTATTTTAATTATATTTTAGCTTTGGGTTAGTTGAATAGCAACTAATTCCGCCCACTCTTCCAAAACCCGAAATTTTACTTGCTTTCATAAAAAATATAAAAATACAAAAATAATCATCTCTCACCTCTAGAACTATTAATTAGGTTTTCTAATCCTAGCGACACTATTCCTAAGCTGAACGATCAATCCCCCGGTACTTGTCACTATACTATACTACAACGATCAGGTACACTGCCTGGTGGGGGTTGTAAGCTTCTCGAGATCCCTCGAGAGGTAAAGCAAGGTGCGATTCCCACGCATCAAGTTTTTGGCGCCGCAGCCCGGGGAATAGTTATTGTCTAGGTTAGGATTTCTTTTTATTAGGTCTACTTGCTAGATTCCTTTCTAGTAAGATTTTTATTTTTATTTTTAGGTCTTCTTTAGTCTATCTTATTTCTTCGTGCCTTTGTTCGTAACTCTTTACCATCCGACATCATGGAAGGTGGTAACATCTTTGAACCCATCATCCCACCACAACAAAACCCACCATTGGAACCCCTTAGGCCCCGAACCTTAGGAGAGTATTCCCGACCTAGCCACCAGGGCTACCGAAACACCATTGAGCTCACCGGAGACAATGTGACCCCCTTGCGATCCGATACCATCCGGTTGGTGCAAAGCGGATGTGCATTCCATGGACTTCATTCCGAAGATCCAAACCAACACCTTAAGGACTTCCTCAAAATCGTAGATTCCATAGATCTAGGTGTTGAAACTAGAGAGACTACCCGTTTACGCCTATTCCAATTCTCTCTACGGGATCAAGCTAGTCAATGGCTTGAGCGTTTACCCGCGGGATCCATCACCACATGGGATGATCTCACCACTCGTTTCCTTGCTCAATTTTTCCCACCGGGGAGAACTACAAAGCTTAGAAATGACATTTTGATGTTCCAACAACGTCAAAATGAAACCTTTTATGAAGCATGGAGTCGATATAAAGACCTACTCCGAAAAGTTCCTCATCATGGGATCGAACCATGGCTGCAGATCCAAATCTTTTATGGTAAGGTTGACTATCAAACAAGGAAAGCCATTGATTACGCAGCCAAGGGTAGGCTAGATAGACTTAGCGTTGACGAATGCTGGAAAGTTCTTGAGGAGTTGGCACAATACGAAGAGGAAGGATGGGAGGACCCGATGCTCCTGAGCAAAGCAAAGCTTGATTACGCATGTGCCACCTAAGAACAATTGTTGGGAAGCATCGAGAAGCAGGTAAAAGAACTGATGAGTATTGAGAAACTAGCCGCTGAACCCGTGTGGAACCATAATCCACATAGGAATACGGTTATCAGCCAAAATTTTCCTGAACGCTCACGGCAAGAGGAATTCGAAGGAATAATGGTAACCTTCATGGATAATCAGGAAAAACAAATCCAGCACCTAGAGGCACGCATGGAAAGCACTCATAAAGCCTTCATGAATTTCACAGACCAATTCATATCAAGGGTCAAAGAAAAAATCAAAGAAAATTCGATGCCTAAAAAAATTGAAAAAGTCTTCGAGGTGTCAACCTCTTTGGTATTTGACCAAGAGGATAGCGGGAGATTCTCCTCAAAAGCTTTACCATTAACTACCCCCCGTTCTCATAAACGCCCCCATGCGGAGAAAAGCTCGCAAATCCATAGCATTTTCGTTGGATGCTTGCGAACTACATTCCCGATCTCATCCAAAAAACGTTCTTTTGGTTTTAAACCCGGTGTAAAGAGGTCACACCTCATAAATACCATTGATTTGAAACCTCCTATTGAACAACATCTTTCTTCTCGCGCCAATGACCCGTGCATAAGGATCAACTTGGCCAAAACATTACCCGACCCCCGCTGCTACCTCACCTCTTTCCGCGACAGTAATGAGACGTTCGACCCTGGTGGACCTCGTTAACGGAATAGCTACTCATGGGTTTTACTTGTGTTTAGTTATTCACGCAATGAGCAGGGACTAAACTTGAAACTACCCCAAACCTCACCCCACACGGGCATCTGACGGCGTCAGATTTAACCCTTGACGCCGTCAGCTCGATGGATCAGCAATATTAACCCAAAACCAATCACTTTCAACCCATACCCCACAATCTCACCCAAGTGTTGCTGCTACTCCGATTCTCAAACCCCCAATTCGACATCTTCCGCCTCCGATCTCTACTTTGTAAGTAAGTTTTCTTCATCTTTTCTCGGTTAATTATCCTTAGGACCCGTCAATTTGAAAAACCCCTTTCGCCCGAAACCCCATTCTTGACCCACCATTAGCAAATCGTAATGCCATCTAATTGGTGATTTGTAATCGTGGGGTTACCATTTGATGATGTTGTCTCACCCAAATCATGCATTAATTTAGGGAAAACCCATCATGCCTCGGATTCTTTGACCCCCCACCCCTGTTTCCTGATTTAAGGAGCGTTTGGGTAATGGGTTAAGAGTTTGAAAATTGATTTTTCCCTCGCATTTGCATGGCTATAATTCTGATCCATCTGACGGCGTCAAAAATTACTCTTGACGGCGTCAGATGTGTCTGACTGCATAAAGTTCATATAAATTTCGCGTTCTAATCGTTTCCATTCACTCCACCTTTTTCCAGGAAAATGAGCAAAAAGTCTCGCCAACAAAAGGGTAGTTCTTCTAGATCTCAAGGGATCAATTATGGGGAATTAGTGCACAGTTGGGGCGAGTTTGGTGATGTTGGTACTAGTACCAAGTATGAGGAGTTGTGTAACCACCACATCGATGCTGGGGCAGTGGTTGACTGGGATTTTCTGAGAGCCAGTGGGTTGGAGGCTGCATTTTTAGGGAGGGTCCGCACAGATGGGTTTGCGGGTCCGCAGTGGGAAAGGTTGTTTAGGTTGAGAGAGACGGTATATAGTGAGTTAGTACGGGAGTTCTTTGCGACCTTCCGTTTTGATCAAGCTGAGGCTAGGGGAGATATGGGGGGCACCACGATATATTTTAGGCTAGGGGGAGAGTTGAGGTCGTGTTCTGTGGCTGAGTTTGGTTGGAGGCTTGGGCTATATACTAGTGAGGAGGTTGATGGGGCTTTTATGCTGAATTTGTTACATGGAGAGACTCAGCGGAGTGAGATGAGGTGTGTTACCTTTTGGCCAACCATAGGGAATGGGGTTTACACCTCGACTACTGGGGCTGCATCGATCAGGGACCCCATTGTTAGGCTAGTTCACAGGTGCATCACATACAGCTTGTCTGCACGTCATGGCACCACTCACCGTATCACTGCTTCGGACTTATTCTACTTGTACACCATCTTTTCTGAGGATGTCTACTGCAACATCCCGTTTTGGGTGGCCAGTTACTTGAGGACCAGTGTGGGTGAGAGGGATATCGACAAGGTTTATGGGGGGATGTTCGTCACATGGTTGGCTCGTTCCTATGGTCTTCTTACTCCTCAGATCATAGGGTACTTGAGCGACTGTGGGAACTGCAGGGTAGTGAGGGCGAAATCTCTTAGGCAGATGAGCATTGTGATGCAGATGGGGGATGGTGCCTACACATGGTACGTAGGGGCCGATGATGAGGATGATGATGGTGATGATGAGGGACTGCCCCAGCAGCATCAGTTTGCCGGGTATGAGGAGGGGACGGCTGATTATTACCGACACATGAGTCGGGGAGACTGGCAGGCACACCAGGGAGCCTGGATGGGTCAGATGGATACGTGGCGAGCTACTACTGACCAGCGCTTTGACTGGATGTATGATCATACCGTCCGCCAGATGCAGTACCTCTCCACCCGAGATCATCTTGAGCCTCACCTGCAGATTGACCCCTTCCCAGGCCGAGAGACTGACTACCCTCCCTATGGGTACACTGGACACCTCCCACCAGGCTATGATTATCATTTTGGTCCTCCCCCTCAGTGATCCATTTTGATATCTGTGATTCTTGAACAATTTATTTTTGGTTGTACGATTTGAAACATTTGGTTTGTAATAGTTTAGGATTCAGCCTTTGTTGGCTTTGAACAATTTCTATTTCTGTTCTTTTGACTAGTATTATGCATGATCAGCTTTTAATTTTTATTGATGGTTCATCTTCCCATGTTTTGTGTGATTTTATTTGTTTGATTGTTATTTGCTTCCGTATGCATGTTTTATTTTTATTGTTGGTTGATCATGTTTCTCAATTAAAATGTGGAAATACTTTATTATGTTGTTTGGCCTAGTCTTAACTTCAACCTAAAGCTATTTTTGCAAAAGATAAGTGTAAGGGGAAACCCCAAATATGTTTTTAAGAAACAAACCGATCATGATTCTCCACAATATTAAATGAACATGTATATTCGTATTTGTTAGAGTCAAATGCTTGTATTGAGTCATAATGAAGTTTTGCAGGATTTTCCAGGAAGTAGGACCAAGTTTTTCCAGAAATTTTCCGGAAACATAACATAAGAATTTCTGCAGGTCCATTATGACGGCGTCAGAGTATTACTCTTGACGGCGTCAGGAGTTAAAAATCTGGAAATTTTACCGGTTTTGTTTTTCTAACGGAGTCTTATGGTTTTTTGTGAATTATTAAGTTTTATAATCTCCAGGAAATCTGCAAACTTCATTCCACAAGTATTATATCTTACTTTGTTTTCTAGGATTTAGTAACTTATATAGGATGCCGCCGATTTTACGCGAGGTTGCCTTGTCTATTGTTGACAGGATTTACAGGTTATTTGTGACAAGAAGATGATTTATATTCTGGAAGGGAAGCTTTGATTGTTCATTTTCTTGGAGGAAGATTTAACCTGGCCAACCTATAATCCATACCGAGCGAATCAGGGGAGTATTTGATTCCATTCTCTTTACTTCTTAACTTTTACATTCTTTACTTGAACATTGGGGACAATGTTCATCTTAAGTGTAAGGGGAGGGTAAAAAGATGATACCTTACATATGCACTTTCGCTTGAGTTTGTTTTGTTTGATAGTAGATGTGTAATAAAACTATGAGAAATACTTGTTAGTGTAATTTTAGTGCCAAATTTAAAATTTTTTACAACATTTAGGAGTGAAACTTTAGCCATAGCAAGCGTCTCATGGATAGGAGGTTGTATGACTAGCACATAACCGTATATTCAGAAAAATTTTCCACCAAAAAATGTGAGGTTCGCCTTTAGATTTGATAGGAAAAGCATTTATTATTGGTGCTTATGAGTGTACCGGTAACTTTTAGATTCTAGAACTTGCGTTAGTGATGCATCCCGAGACCGCTAGTGAGACTACATTCGTGTGGTAGGATTTACTACATGATAAGAGGCATTAGGATCACCCTTGTGTGAAACCCGTATCATAATTACTTGACCGTTTAAGTCATATTACTTGGCTAGTTAAGTCAACTAATTTTTCCACACCCTTAGCGTTGTACTCATTTTTAGTACACGAAACCCCTAGTACACCCCTCCGAGCCTATCTTTTCGTTTCTAACTTTAAGCATTTTACTTAAAGGAAGAATTTGTTACACCCCACTTAAATGTACACCCAAATCGCCTTAGCCTTCCGTGTATGCGCTCATTTTTAGTGCATTATTGTTATTTGTTAAACCCTAAGTTAACTTTCTAATTGATTACATGGTTGCTAAGTCGAGTCATATCCTTGTACATATTGTTTTGGGACGATTGGGACTCATGGGTAAGTACTTATTTTATGGAGTAATGGGGAAGAACATCATATTATTACCCCCATATGTACGTTAATCTTAAAAGTGCTCCAAGTGTTTTGATTTTCTTAATTCGAGTCATTAGAATAGTTTAATGTAAAGTATGTAAAGATTCAAGTGTAAGGGGAATTCTCATTCCCTATGATGTATTATTTTGGATGGTAGGGTAAGAGTGTATGCACAAAAAAAAAAAAAAAAAAAAAAAAAAAAAAAAAAATAAAAAAGGGGAAAGAGAGAAAAAAACATACGGACTACCATCCCGTTTTTTATTTTATGTTCATTTTATGTTTTTAGTTATTTTTCATTTATTAGCTTAAGTCGAGTCTAGTCTTGGCTTAGCAACGCCATCTTGTACATGTAATTAACCAAGATTGTTAACTCGCCACCAGTAAAACTTCCTTTATCCAACAAAACCGTGTAATTCATATCCCTATACCTAACGTTACAACCCTTTAAAAGACCTCTTTGATAGTTTATCCTAGGTGCTTACGCCATGTGGTGGAGGTTTGATCCTTTCCCAAGCCTATGGTAATCTATTTTGCTATGACAGGTAGTGAGAGATATCTTCCATTTCCATAATGTTATATTACTTTATTACACCCGAGAGATGTGAGTATCTAAACACTATTTGTGAGGTGCTTTTGTATGACCTCCGTGCTTGTCTATAGGTCTTTAGTGGAACGATTATTTGTTGTAATTACTTTTATATTAGTGTTAAATGACCCCTAACTTGTCTTTTGAGTAGAATAAAAGCTCATTTGCTTGAGGACAAGCAAATCTCAAGTGTAAGGGTATATGATGAGGCGAAAAATGATCCGTTTTTAGGGGGTCATTTAAGCCCGAATCCGAATTTATTTGATCAAATATAGCCCTAAATCATTCCTTTTGTGATTTTAGGTGTTTGGAGAGTGAATTCTGGAAAAGAAGCCATTTTGGACGTTTTTGGAGCATAAAAGTGAAGAAAACGGCAAAGTACCAAATTTCCATGCTGAAGACACAAGGTGACGGCGTCAAGAGTAAAGTCTTGACGGCGTCAGACATGAGGAATAAAATACCGTAGGTGGTGACGGCGTCAAACGCCTTCATGACGGCGTCAAAGTGGCAAGAATAAAATACCGTGGTCGGTGACGGCGTCACATAGGCCGTCATAAGTAGATCAAGGCCGTCCGAGGAAGTATTTGGCGGCGAGGTGACGGCGTCACATGTAACTCTTGACGCCGTCAGCATGCTTTTCCTATATATAGTTTTCTAGTTTTTTCATTAAAGAGAGAGAAGTTTTGGTGAAACCCTAAAGACGATTTTGGTGTATCTTTTACAGGTTTTTCAAGGGTTCCAAACCCTTGAGACCTTGCATTGTAATTGAGATAAGTGTTCTTCCAATTCAATCAATATGTCTATGTGTTGGTTGTTTATATCTTGTTCTTGTCTCAATTCCATTATGCTAGGCTAGATCTCTTTTGTGTTTGCTTAGATCTAATGAAACCTAGATGTTAATTATGTGTTGATTACTTGTCTATTCTTGTTTTGGATGAATGATTTATATGTTAGGCTTAAGAAAACTGGCAGATCTCCAAATGGTAACATGCTTGAACGTCTTAAGAAACATGAACCGAGGCGTACTAGGTCTTTATTGGTTGTATTTAATGCATGAGCCACTGTTTACAATCCCTATAGTTGTGCTGGGTCATGGTGTAGGAGGAGATAAGAGCTCATAGAGTTGGGGAGTTATGTATGCCACCCCACGAATGGTATTAAGGAATACAATCCGTCATCCATACAAGTATAACAAGTAATTAACGTGTAAAAGATATCTAGGGAGTAGTGAAGTCTAAGTAAACACAATTTCTCCAATTACTGCTCACAACCTTAGTATAATTTAGTTTAATTTCATTTTCAGTATTTTATTTTAATTATATTTTAGCTTTGGGTTAGTTGAATAGCAACTAATTCCGCCCACTCTTCCAAAACCCGAGATTTTACTTGCTTTCATAAAAAATATAAAAATACAAAAATAATCATCTCTCACCTCTAGAACTATTAATTAGGTTTTCTAATCCTAGCGACACTATTCCTAAGCTGAACGATCAATCCCCCAGTACTTGTCACTATACTATACTACAACGATCAGGTACACTGCCTGGTGGGGGTTGTAAGCTTCTTGAGATCCCTCGAGAGGTAAAGCAAGGTGCGATTCCCACGCATCACTTATTTACTAGTAATTATCCCATTTAGTGTAGCTTGGAAGTATTTTTAGTCAAATTTGCCATATGGGAGCTTTGGATAGTAGGAGAAAAGTAGTACAGTAGTTCAAAGATGTAGTTTTGTCATAGACTTCATAAGTTATTATTGAATTCTTATATTAATAAGTCTCCTAAACTTTATACAGATGTTCATTTTGTATGTATTTTATGACATGTTAGCTTAGTAATTTAACTAACTTAGTATCTTACAAGTTTTTTTTATAGTAGATATGACGGATTCAAGTTTACCAAGCGGTCCGCAAGATTCAACTTTACCTAGAGGTGCTGGAAAAAACAAGAGAGTATGGACAGCCGACGAAGATGCAAAGCTAATTGATGCATTGATGGAGTTGCATGTATCGGGTAAGTACTCTGGTGCAGATAACGGGTTCAAACCCGGATATGAAAAGGCTGTGCAAACATTGTTAGATGTTAGTCTTCCTAACTCGGGCTTAAAGGCGGATCCTCATATCAAGTCAAGGTTGAAGACTTTAAAAAAGAATTTTAGCATTGTGCACGACATGTTAAGTGGCACGGGAGGGACGAGTGGTTTTGGTTGGGATCCTGAAAAATGTGTCCTTACTGCACCAGACGATGTGTGGGCTGCTTACATCAAGGTATATTGTTCATCTTTCTTAATAGCATATTATTTCACCCACATAACTTAATGCTTACTTTCAACTTTGATGCAGGATAAGAAACAAGCAGCTCCTTTTAAGGACAAGGCGCTACCATATTATGAAAAGCTTTGTACTATATTTGGTAAGGATAGAGCAACCGGTGCTCGTGCTGAGGATCTTGGGGATGACGAAATCGTTCAAGAGACGCCACCGGTTTCTCCCATTGATGTTGATATGGGTGTTCCTATATCGAGTGGAGTAGGAAACAAAAGAAAAAGAAGCAAAACTATAGAGTTTAGTGACACTTTTAGAGAATGTTCCATCGACTTAACTGACAAACTTGAAGATTCTATTGGTAAGTTAGGTGACAAAATAATCGCAAGTGCTAGTCAAGACATTGCTCATGATACATTGGATGAAGTTATCACGGATATACAAGGTTTACCACGTATCACTCCCCAACAACGTATCAGGGGCATGCACATCATTGGTCGTAATGCAAGTAAGGCCCGGATTTTTTTAAAATCGTCCCTAGAAGACAAAATTGTCTACATTCAAATGCTTGGGGATGGTCCGTTGGATTAGGTGCTCATTAAGATTTATTTGGTTACAAACTTTTTTGCTCAATAATATGTTTAGTACTATACTATCTTAAGGTTAAGTATTATTTCTTTGACATTTTATTGTAATGTTGGTGAAGTTTTTTTTTATGAAGAAGTGATTTTGTTGAGTACAATTTGTGTAGTTCTTGTAATATAATCATTTTTGGTCATTTTTGTTTTATCGTAAAGATAATGTAACAATTATATACTCGTACATGACAAAAACATGAATTCACAAGTGTAATTATATGACCTCATAGTATTAAAGAAACTAAATAACCAACTTAACAAAAATAAAAACTAAAAAAAAAAAAAAAAAAAAAAAAAAAAGTAAGTCATTCTCTATTGTGCCAAACAAAGGAATGAATTCTTTAGTCGATTCTGACACTCTATTCTCTACTTTTGCCAAACAGTGGAATTCATTCTCTTCTTTCAGAGTCATTCTCTTTCTCAGTCATTCCATTCTTCACTGCATTTCCATTCTGTGTGATTCCGTCGTACCAAACGTCCCCTAGGGACATAACCAGACACGATTAAGATGAAATCCCACCTTAAAAAAAAAAAAAAAAAAAAAAAAAAACCTATAACGGCCAAAACCACAAAATTATACAATATCACTCCTCACTAATGAGGTAATTTCTATAAGAAAATTTGCATCCAAAATAAATTTTGCAACCGAGTTGAAAGCAAGATGTGCCACATGATGAGCAACACGATTACATGTACGAGGAATCCTAGAGAAATGCAAATTTATATGGAGTGGCCAAGCTTTAATGTCACTTACAATAGCAGCAAAAGACCGTGAATGATCACATTCTGTTGAAGCAAATGGAATTTGTAAATCACTAATTATGAAGGTGTGATTTCTAATTTTAAAACTCAACTCCCCCAACCCAAAGATGCTATCAAGCCCAATCCAACTCCATGAAGCCCACACCCATGAAACATAAGGGCTTAAATACTTTTCTCAATTACCGCTATAACCTAAGAAACTCCAATTCATTTTCCCAAAAAAAAGGGAAATGTAACCCTAACCCAAAATGAAGCGCAGTCACTCATCTCATCTCCATCATTCACCAAACACCTCTCGATAACCAACAACCACTCACTGTACACCATCCCCCTCCGCATCGCTTACCACACCTCCACGCGCCACAGCCACTTCCTCTCATTATCACGCGCCTCCTCACGCGCGACGTAACCGCAACTCATTCATGACGCCTACCGATGTGTTACTAACTTCTGGTAAGGGCTTTATTTAGAATATGTTAAATTTAACACGCCTGGTTCGTTTGGGGTTTACTTTTTCGGATACCGATGAGGTTAGAAATGAACACAAGGTTTTGAATATTAGGATAGAGATAATGTTGTTTGGGTTTACGACTACGGAAAGGTTTATATATGTTACTTTTTGGGATACGATGAGGTTAGAAATGAACACAAGGTTTTGATTATTAGGATAAGAGATAATGTTGTTTGGGTTTAGGACTATGGAAAGGTTTATATATGTTACTTTTTGGGATACGATGAGGTTCCGAGGAGCGTAGATGTAATGTTGTTTGGGTTGTCGAGTTTTGAGTGGAGGAAAATTGATGCGGAGATAATTAGTGGAGAAGATTGGTATTACGGGACGAAATATAGTGTTTGTGTTAATAGTTCATATTGAAAGTTTCGAATTATCTATGATGCCAAGCCTGATGTGGTGAGTAAACAAAAAAGGAGTTAAGCATTAGAGTTTGCGAAACATGATGTTTGTCTATTTAAAACATCATGTTTGGCAAACGCTTTTGCATAACTCCTTTTTTGTTTCCTCACCACGTCAGGGTTGGCATCACAAAAGATAATTCGAAGGATTTTCAATATGAACTATTAACACAAACACTGTGTTTCGTCCCGTAATACCAATCTTCTCATATCTCCTCATCAATCTTCCTCCACTCATGTTTTGGCATAGGGATTCAAAATACATGTGATGTTACATAATAGGAATGAGGTTTTAGCGTTTGATTTGTGGAGGAAGATTTTTGAGATAATTAAGATACCGAATGAGGTTTTGCTATTAATTGAGTATAGTTCGTGGTATGATTGAAAAGTTATGGAGACGTTGAAGTTTAATCAGCCGGCTTTTATGAAGGTGAATGGGTTTTTGGGGGTGCTTTGTCATGATCGGGTTGTGGAAAGTAATGAGATGGATATTTGGATGTTGAAGGATTACAAGGAGCATGTTTGGGTTAAGGAAACAATTGTGCGTCGTGGGTGGATTTGGAGGGTCCCTTTTCGTCAGACGGATTGTGTTATTGTGGACGAGATTGCTTTTGCGTCTATTAACGTGTCTAGGAATTTGATCAGGCCATTAGGATACCTATATATGACATGAAGACTAGAAGTTTTAAGTCAGTGAAGTTCTTTCTTGGTGAACATTTTTTACGCGCTAAGACGGTCGAGTTTAATCAAATTTAGGAGCTATGACGAAAGCATCTTGCATCTGTAGAGGAACGCGACAACTACTTCTTGATCCCGTAGACGTAGAGGTTGCTCCGTCACGAAATGGTCGTCTATGACAAAACACTTCAGATACATGCACCAGCTTGCTTTTGTTCTGCTACAAGTTGGATCTTTAATTTTTTTGGTATCTCGTTGTTAGTAGTTAATGTATGTTCTTTTAGAATTTCTGATGCTAATTATTGCCTCAATGGAGCTTGTGCTCCTAAACAAACTATTGTATTCTGATATATGAAATCTTTGATTGTGAAGTTCTTTGGAAGGATGTAATACGTTAGTTTTGGTCTTCTGTGAAAACATATCATGCTGTTAATTTCGTGAGTGTTGCTTTATTTTTGAATGTTTGGATAGCCGTGGACTTTTGAAAAATTCAAAGGGAATTAATCTCGGAGATCAAAATCATTCTCATATAGTATTTGGTAAAGAAAGGCTACATCGTTTTGGTTTGATGGAATGAGCACACAATATACACTTATACACCAAAGCTGAGTTATCACTGAGTAAATTTTGTATGTTATGAGTTTCAACTTTTATGGTATTTTCTTCTATGAATATGTGACTGCTCTACTATGACAGTCAAAGTCCATTTAACTGTTGAAATACTTACTCAGTAAGTGTATGAGAAAATGGGAAAATGGTATTCAATCTCAATGCTCATAATCACCTACATACGGATGATGCGTATGGGGTGAAGAAATGCCAATGACTTGGCATGATACGAATGACCACTAGCATACACAACACCAATGGAAATTCTGTGATTTTCACTGAGTTTGGATGGTGCTATTGTCCCTTTTTTTGCTGCTCTGTTAGTTTAATTCTTTTATCAAATTTACTTCGCACACAACAAATCCTTGTGTGTGTACCATCTGTTGCTGATCTTCTACCCTAAGGATTAACTGGAAGGCCTTTTAGGCTTTAATTGCCTGAGAAAATAGGATATTTTTATAACCAAAAACGCAGAAAGGAAATGCACAAAATTGTGGTGTATTCCGTCAAGTTCTCTGCCAACAACACGTTTGTACAATCTGAATGTTCTGTTAAAATTATGCTATGCAGAATAACATGAATTTCACAAATCTTTGCAGCGCGTGGCTCCTATTACATGGAAAACGTGAGCATTGACTATGGCAAGATGTGAACTTTAAGATAACATGGAAAACGTGAGCATTGACTATGGCAAGATGTGAACTTTAAGATACCTTTTCAACTCAATCTTAGACATGGAAATCCCGAGGTACTTTTCATAATCCATTAGTTATTCCAATTTGGAATTACATGCTATGAACTGTTATTGACCTGTATCGTTCTACCTATACATTTACCTTATGAAAAATATGTTGTTTATATGCTTTATTGGTTATTGAGGATACGGTTACTCGGTTAGACATAGACCGGTCTTCACTGTAGTTGGAATTGGACTAGGAAAGACTAAAGTACCCCTAGTAGCTAATAGAATATGTAAAATTTCCTCAAAATATTAACAATTATAAGAATCAATAATAACTCTTATTGTAGCCATGTACATTTACTGACGGTATATATGTTCTTAGCACTACAAGAAAACATCAGTTTAGTCACATTTTTAGCGACGCTTTTAGCGACTTATTTTGGCTCAGCGACACATTTAGTTACGCGACACTAAAAGTCGCTACGAGGAAGTCGCTAAATTTTGTGACATCTAAGACAAGTCGCTACAAATAGAGACAACTATAGCGACTTCCTTTCATAAGTCGCTATTTAAAATAGCGTCACATCTCTTTGTGTCCCTAACCAAGTCGCTATTTGTGCCACCTATCGCTATTTGGGTTACTACATGTGTCGCAATTGGTCCACCTTGACGCTGTTTATGTCGCTATCAATGTCACATTTGGTGTAATATGACACTGTTTAAGTCGCTATTTTTGTCTATTTATAGCGACATTTCAGTTTTGAATCGCTATTTATGTCGCTATTTTTAGCAACAACATTATTATAATCCATTAGTAATTCCATCTTAGACATGGAAATCCCGAGGTACTTTTCATAATCCATTAGTTATTCCAATTTGGAATTACATGCTATGAACTGTTATTGACCTGTATCGTTCTACCTATACATTTACCTTATGAAAAATATGTTGTTTATATGCTTTATTGGTTATTGAGGATACGGTTACTCGGTTAGACATAGACCGGTCTTCACTGTAGTTGGAATTGGACTAGGAAAGACTAAAGTACCCCTAGTAGCTAATAGAATATGTAAAATTTCCTCAAAATATTAACAATTATAAGAATCAATAATAACTCTTATTGTAGCCATGTACATTTACTGACGGTATATATGTTCTTAGCACTACAAGAAAACATCAGTTTAGTCACATTTTTAGCGACGCTTTTAGCGACTTATTTTGGCTCAGCGACACATTTAGTTACGCGACACTAAAAGTCGCTACGAGGAAGTCGCTAAATTTTGTGACATCTAAGACAAGTCGCTACAAATAGAGACAACTATAGCGACTTCTTTTCATAAGTCGCTATTTAAAATAGCGTCACATCTCTTTGTGTCCCTAACCAAGTCGCTATTTGTGCCACCTATCGCTATTTGGGTTACTACATGTGTCGCAATTGGTCCACCTTGACGCTGTTTATGTCGCTATCAATGTCACATTTGGTGTAATATGACACTGTTTAAGTCGCTATTTTTGTCTATTTATAGCGACATTTCAGTTTTGAATCGCTATTTATGTCGCTATTTTTAGCAACAACATTATTATAATCCATTAGTAATTCCATCTTAGACATGGAAATCCCGAGGTACTTTTCATAATCCATTAGTAATTCCATTTTGGAGTTACATGCTATGAACTTTTATTAACTGTTTCGTTCTACCCATACATTTACCTTACGCTACAAATCTGTTTATATGCTTTATTGGTTATTGAAGATACGGTTACTCAGTTAGACATAGACCGGTCTTCACTGTAGTTGGAATTAGCTAATAGAATATGTAAATTGACCTCAAATATTAACAATTATAAGAATCAAGAATAACTCGATGTATATTTACTGAGGGTACCAATATGTATGTACTTTTTGCAAACATGTTCTTTTGTTTGTTAGTAATTATTATGACGAAAGAAAGTTAATGACCAGAAGTGTAGATATACTAATGGTAATGGTAAGAGTATGGTCAATTTAAGGAGGATAGAAAATGATGGTTTTGAAAGCTGGGTGATATCCCGACAGAAGCACACATTACCAAGTTTGGTGGGTGGGGGTAGGAAGCACGGACACACCAAAAAACCTCGGAGTGGCAGTGTCGGACACGTGTCGGACACGGAAACGCCTCGGACACGTGTCCGACACACACGTGCCGTGTCCCACGTGCTGTTTGGGGCGGACACAGATTTGGACACGGATGGACATGGCTGGACACGGATTTGGACACGGTCAAAATCAGTCAACCGTCCCTCTACTGTGCCTTTCGCGATCTTTGATACCAATCTTTTACAAGATTTTTTTTAGCTTGAACAATAATCATCATCGACCGTTTTGGAAGCATTGCTTCCTTAACAAGAAAGATTAATGCTCGGTTGTACTTGTGTTTGTGTTGACTCGATTGGATAGATGTTTTAGGAGTTCAGTTATGATTGATGAAATCGAGATATGTTAACTGAGTTTGATGATGATGAAGATGAGATGAGCTTTTGACTGCTAGATGAGTTTGGAGAGTTTGGAGAGTTTAGAGAAGTATTGGTAGGCGGATGTTTAGAGATATGTGTTTAGGGTTATGAGAAATGGGCTGGATGGGCTGGTATTCATCTATTAAGATGGGCTGGATTACTATCAAAATCAGGAACGGGCTTGTGTGTTTAATAATGATCCGACTATTGGTTTTGGCCTGACATGAGTTGCTGCATATTGATCACCTTTAATATATAAAATAAATATTTAATTCCCGTGTCCACGCCGTGTCCGTGTCATATATTTTTTGATTTTGCCGTATCGCCGTGTCGGTGTCCGTGTCCGTGTCGGACACCGTGTCCGTGTCCGTGCAACCTAAGGGTATAACTGTGAAACCATTATCAGCATTCATTTCGGGTTGTTTTTGTGACATGTACCCCTACTTTTTCCCTCATAGCTATTGTTAAATGCTAAATTATTTGGCATCTTTAAAACACATTTTAGATTAATCTTTACGAGTATATAGTTTGTACTGC
Organism: Artemisia argyi; assembly: GCA_030686995.1. NCBI lineage: Eukaryota > Viridiplantae > Streptophyta > Magnoliopsida > Asterales > Asteraceae > Artemisia > Artemisia argyi. The sequence continues at coordinate 559,694 of JARVZY010002218.1, forward strand.
ATGAAGGTATTACCCGTATCTAATAATACTTGAAGTAGATTATCATAGCAAAGTTATCACATTTGGAATACCAAAACAACTTACTAGTGTAAATTTCGCTACCATAGGATATTATGCAATACTGTGCCAATTTTATCTTTTCATATATGGATATGAGTTAAATCAGGTTCTTAAGAGCATGGGTCAAATGGATAATATTGGCTATTTGAAATGGGCCAACGGGTCAAAAAAGCTGACAATCGCTTTAGATGTATCCAGCTGTAAACAACCCTTCAAAGCGTTTTATTCTTCCAAAAGATATAGTGTATCATATGAAATAAGTAGCGTTCGTAATCAATAAGCTAATGACACATTAGTTAAGGCATCAGACTAGTCATGAGTTTTAAGTCCTCCCAATCTTTTTAATATTCTTGCAAAGCAAGTATGGATTTCCACCTCATAGTACATCACTAGAACCAACCTTAACAAGGTTAGAAAAGCATATGCCTTATGATAAACCAGACTCAGGGTCAATGGGTCATACTGTAGAAGACCTGAGCCCTAAACATGAGTACTTTGCTTACCAGTTGCCAATAGACAAAACTTGTAAGAATTTAAGATAAAACATCATACACCTTAATCAAGAGATCCAAAAACCTAGAAATTTCACATCGATAGTAAATAAGCTTATTAGCCATAAGTATTAACGTTTTGCCAACAATTAGCTTTTTATGATTATACCAAGCATCATAAATCAGAATCTGCTAAATCAAAATCACTTGTTACTACAATTTAAATTACTACGTATTATGCTTTCAGTGACAATTGATAGCTAATAATACGAATTCAAAGTGGCACCAATTAATTGTCATAATTGCCAGAACGAGCATAATCAAGCGATTCGTAGTACTAATCTCCACTTTTAGTAGAATCACTATCAGGATACTTCATGTTTGATGGAATAATGAAACCTTTAGCTTTCAAACGATAGAGTGCCTGCTAACCAAAAATAGCAATGAGAAGAAAACAAATAAAAATGGGAATGGTGCAATCGCACTAACAATTTTATAATGAATAACATACTTGCAATCGAACCGCTTAGTTAAAAATGGAGACACAAAGCAGTAAGAAAGAAAGATATGCATACTCCCTCAACGAGTTCTAAGAACACCATAATCAAGCCATTGATTTCAACCAATTATACTTGCATATGTTTATTAAACAACAATTGATAAGGTACTACTAAACCTAATGATCAATAGTTCACACAAAGACACAAATTGGCAAAGAAATAAAAAGAAAAAAGAAACAGTAGGCAAAGTTTTACCTTTAGACAATGCTTCCCAATTTTAAGCTCTTTGACATGGCGAAGGCTTAGTATAAATCTTGCAAGCATATCTTCTTCTTCTTCTTCTTCTTTATTTGGTACATCGATCTATCGTATAATCTAAGTAAGCTTTAACTAACGAAGACACATTTAGCAACATAAGCTTACAACAAAATTCATAGTAAATTTTTAGTGACAAAATATGAGGAGCATTGATTGTGATAATATTCCCAACGTCTTCAAGTTCATCATCTATATGCATGGATCCAGAGAACACCAAGTTTTTTACACTATTTGAAGTAATATCAATCCGGCTAAAACCGTAACAATTATCTATTACTAAAGTTTCCAATAAAGGACTCCCCGATAATATATTTTGAATCAAAACTTCATCGAATTTCCCGTATGTAATACACAAATTACTAAGATTTGTCCAACTAACATTCCCACTTGGATTAAACATGCAGTCTTCCACGTATAGATGAGTAAAACATGAATTAATGAAAAACGACTCAGAGCTTATCACAAATAAATCATCCGATTCCTCATCCTCATCCTCATCCGTATGCGATAACAACAACCAAAACTGTTGGACATTACAGCTAATAGCATAATGAATCAAGTTTTTGACTTGTGCTTTAAACTTAATATTGTAATCGGTATCAAGTATGAATTTGACTAGGTTCAAGTGGCCACGTTGAGTTATGGTTTTGTAAACAGACAAAAAGAATTCAATGAGTGATACATCTTTATCATCTTCATCATGTTTAAACACAAGATTAGGAACTTGAGGCCAAAGATTTTGCAAACCTGTTGTAATGGCTTCTCGTTCTTCATCCATTACTTCGATAGGTTTCGACTTTTCGGGTGTTTTCTCCTATTAAATTTTATTTATAAGCAGGCATGCTGTAACTAAGTCTCTTTGGCCCCAATTGTTTAGAAAACAATAATTGCACTCCCTAAAATAAAACTAGGTATAACATTAGGTTATTAACAAACTATAATGGGCTTAGCCCAACAACATTTCTTTCTAGTTAGTTAATCAAACTTATCTAAATATTAATTAGATTACTTGAACACCTTTGACCATAATATCCATACATGTTTTGGATATGCTACATAATTTGATATCTTTTTATGTAATTCTATAATAAAAAAACATAACCACAACACATTCTATAAACATTTTTCTAAAAAAAAAAATCAGCTTATAACTATATTACTCCATTTGTTTTATAAGGAGTCTTGCCGTCCGCACGTTGCGACGGGGTTTTTATCTGTCGGTTTTTTCTTTTAATCCAGTTATAGCGGTGTCAGTTTTTTTAATCATTCGCAATCGAAACAATTGCTAAAAAGATTACTTTTGTTTAAAAGATATTGATACGAACCGGATGCGATAAAGATATAGAAGAACAGTAAAGATAGAATAATTTACGTTTGAGAGGTCGAATAAGCTCTCCCAATTGACACAAAATCAATAATTCAAAATAATATTCAACATAATTAAGAATTACAATTCTAAAACCCTATTTATAATAGATGATATCCTAGATTTACTCTAATACCCTAACTTTTTTACCAAGAAATATAATAAAAGGAAACTAAATAAACTAATTAATTAATTAATAATCCGTTCCAAAAAAAAATTAATAATAATAATAATAGTAATAATAATAATAATAATAATAATAATGGTGTTTTTATTTTTCCATCGTGTTAGGTTTTGTATTCAAAAGGGAGTGGGAGACTGGGAGCACAAATTATGTCTAGACTCCCCTCCAATTTTATGTAATTTTAATTTCCATGTTTTTAATAAAAAGCAATGATTTATAATAATAATAATAATAATAATAATAATAATAATAATAATAATAATAATAATAATAATAATAATAATAATAATAATAATAATAAAAAATAATAAAAAATAATAATAATAATAATAATAATAATAATAATAATAATAATAATAATAATAATAATAATAATAATAATAATAATAATAATAATAATAATAATAGGCTTACTATACCTTGTTCTCTGAAGGTAGCATTTGCCCGAGTTGTAATGTGCATTGTATGGACGAATGAGGGATCACGCAGTCCACTGCTCTAGTGAAGTAGGTGTGAAGCTCAGGCATAATCTGGTGCGTGATATTGATATATGTTCCAAGGTTGGGATCATGGTGCGTAAGGAGGCTCCAATGGGGTTTCTTTCAGAGGATGGGAAGGAGCTACGACCTGCAGACTTGTTATTATTCAATTGGCTCCAAGGTAAAAGTGCATGTTTGGATGTGACCGAAATCTCTTCATTTGCTAGTATTGGGGCGACTTTATGGGCTCCTGAGGTAGCCTTGCACAATGTTGTGGAGAAGAAGAAAAGGAAGTACCCGTCCAAATGTGAGGACAACGGTTACAAGTTCATACCATTTGCCTTTTCTACATTCGGGGAATTCGATACGGAGGCTTTAAACACACTCTCGTGTATTAAGACTATTGCCGTTAGTCACTCAAATAATGCTAAAAGTGATGTTTTTATCTTTCATAGAATAAGCTTTTGTATTAAGAAAGGAATGGGAGCATAACTTGTTTCTAGAATCCCATCCAACTTTATGTAAGCTTATTATGTTTCAATAATAATAATAATAATAATAATAATAATAATAATAATAATAATAATAATAATAAGTGATCCCTTTATAATAATAAAAGATAAAGTAAATAATAATAAGAATAATAACAATAATAATGATAATAATAATAATAAAATGCAGGATCGTATTAGATATAATAAAAAAGTATCAACAAGCTCCCTATTCAGCAGATTGTTTCCTCAGATCATCTTTAGAGGAAGACGCTTTGCTAAACTCCTCAGCTAATTCAATAATCTGTTCCTGACGAATGGTATCGCTCTCAATTATTTTTTGAACGTCATCGGCAGTGTGTGAAAGATTACAAGCCATGATTTTATTTTATTTTTAAAAAAGGGGTATGGAATATGAAAAGAGTGGATGAAAGTGTATGTGAAAATGTATTTAAATTGTGTTTTGGTTGGATTTTGTTTGAAGAATGTATGTTTTAAAGTGATATTTATAGTGAAAAAAGGGGGTTTAAATTTTTTATCCGTTGTAAACTCTGTCAATATAACATATACTTTTTAGAAAAGAAAAGAAAATACCAATAACGCAAGTGCAATCACTGGCGATGGGACAACTGACAAATGAATGACGATGGTCACGATACACCAACGATGGCGTTGTAGGTAAGCCAAGGGACGAATGACTTGTTGTTGCACCTCCACGGGTTAGTGTTGCTCAGATCTGGTAATGGATTTATTGAGATGATTTTGCGTTTATTATTAATCCGAGTACGCGTAAATATGTTAAACTTAACGCGCCTGGTTCGGTTTCGTTTTACGGCTACAAAAAAATGCATATATGTTACTTTTTCGGATACGATAAGGTTAGAACTTTTTTTAGAACGGCACCACACTTGAAATCCGACCCCCGAGTTAAATCATCCAAACGGGCAGGCCCCGGGACCCGAACCACTAGGAGAGACCGCGAAGGGAAACCCCTAGAACTCACGTCTTCGCACTTGGAGGAAAATCTGAATTTTTTGTCTCTTGCGAGACTTGAACCCTAGGTAAAACCCCCAAGCTCCAGAAGGAGCCCAGGTGGCTAACTGAGCTAAGCCAATTGGTTACGATAAGGTTAGAAATGAACCTAAGGTTTTGCGCATAAGGTTAAAACCGTTTAAACCGAGTAGCGTAGAGATAATGATGTATGAGTTGTAAAGTTTTACGTGGAGGAAAATTGATGTAGACCTTCCTTTTGATATTAGCGGGGAGATTTGGTATGAGAAGGCGAAACGTAGCGTTTACGTTAATAGCGTGATACATTTTATGTTAGAGAGTCAGAATGAAATTTTAGCTTTTGATTTGAGGAAGGAGATTTTTGAGATAATTAAGATACCAAATGAGGCGATGCCAGTTGAGTATTGTTCGTACTATGCTTGCAAAGGTTTGGGGAAGTTGAAGTATAATCAACCTATTTTGATGAAAGTCAATGTGTTTTGGGGGGTGCTTTGTCATGATCGGGTTGTGGAAAGTAATGAGATGGATATTTGGATGTTGAGGGATTACGAGGAGCGTGTTTGGGACGTTAAGGAGACGATTGTGATTGGTTAGTCGTGGGTGGATTTGGACGGTCCTTTTCTGTCGGATTGTGTTAATATGGATGAAATTGCTTTTGTGCCGGGTTGCTAGGACTTTGATCAAGGTGTCTATATATGACGTGAAGACTAGAAGTTTTAAGTCAGTTAAGTACTTTCTTGGTAAACATTTATGGTTAAGTTTAATCAAATTAGGATCTATGACGAAAGCATGTTGCCTTTAGAGATGAATGCCACACGTACTTCATGATCCCGTGGAAGTTTCTCCTTCAAGAAATGGTCATTTATGAAAAAAAAAACAATGCATGTCAGACACAGGCACCGACTTGATTTTGTTCTGCTCCAAGTCAGGTTTTCAATTTGTTGGTATCTCGTTGTTAGACTATCTTTATTAACAATCTATTACAACTCAATCTTTTAATAAAATATTATTTTCTCTTTTCTCCACCTACACAACCAATATATACAATCAATCTATATTTTTTTTTTACCATTTATCAACAACCAAACTCTTAATAATATAAAATACTAAATATTAAAATTTAAAAAAGAAAAAGGAAAGAAGAAAAAAACTAGCCACTAGATTGCAAATTGTGGGTTGGTGACCCAGGGTTGCAGAAGGAACTGATTGGCAACCTCACTTTCTTTCATTTGTGCACTTCTAATAAAATATTACTAATATGTTTTTGTTTTATCTCATCCAATTGGTTGTAAATTTCCACCGATAAACATAGCCTTAGTAGTCGTTTTATGTTCTTTTAAAATTTCTGATGTTAAGTAGTGCCCTAATGAAGCTCGATGTCCAAAATAATTCTTGTATTCCTTCCTATGGGTTGTTATTAAAAATGCATTAAATCATATATATGAAATCTGCGATTGTGAAGTTCTTTGGAAGGATGTAATACTATGATAGTTTTGGTGTTCTGTGAAAACTTATCATGCTGTTTAATTTCATGACTGTTCTGTGTGATTAACTGTTATGGAGTCTTTAATCACGCCAAACATGAATTTTTATGGTTAGGTTGAGACTGTAAATCTATGAATGTTGCTTTATATTCGAATGTTTCGATAGCTATTGACTTTTGAAAATTTAAGAGGTAATCAATCTCGGAGATCAAAATCATCGGGTGTAAACGAGATGAGACGACAGCTCGCGAGTTATTCGAGATCGACTCGTAAACTACTCGAAATCGAATCGATATAAAAGAGTCGAGCTCGAGCTCGAGCTACTTGAGTATACTTTCGAGTCGAGTTCAAGCTCGAAAATACTCGGCTCGTGAGTCTCGCAAGCCCTTATAGCTTCAATAATATTACAATTTTACTGTTTTATATACATGTAGTTATGTAGCTGTCATACAATCGAGTCGAGTTGAGCTTGATATGCCTATTTTTTTCATCGAGTTCGAGCTTTAAATGTGGGAATCATCAAGCTCAAGTTTAAGATGACGAGCCGAGCTCGATCTTGAAACCCAAAGCTCGACCGAGCTCGAGTTTTCGTAATCGAGTCGAGTTCAAGCTTGACAGTACTCGGCTCGATTCGGCTTGTTTACACCCTTAGAACTCATATCAAGTTTTATGGTTATACTAGAATTCTTTGAATGTCCTTTGTAAAGTCTGTGATTATGGTGTTAAATCTCTTGAAATATGATAATTAACTGTTGTGGTATCTTTTTTGACGTTAAATGCAGTTTATTATGGTAGGCAATATGATAATTAAGTCTTGAAGTCTATGATTATGGTGTTTAATCTCTGAAATCTGATAATCAACTGTTGCAATTTGTTTTCAGTATTTTGTATATGCGAATGGTAATCAATCTCGATGCTCAGTCACCTACATATGGATGATGAGTATGGGGTGAAGAAAGGCCAACGACTTGGCATGATAATAAACAGCTAGCACACGCAACTATATTGGAAAAGCTTGTTGATGTGCATAGTTTGAATGGCGCTATTGTCATATTTTGCTACTCAGTTAGTTTAATACTGTATCAAAATTACTTAGCACACAACAAATGCTCGTTGTATGTGTACCATCTATTGCTGATATTATATCCTATGGCATGCAGAGTAATTTTGGTTGTTTACAAATGACCTCCCATAATTGTTTGTTGGGATCGTATTTGAATTTATAGATTAAGTTGGAAGGCCTTTTAGGTTATTATTATTATATGGGTCGTTCTCAAGTTTGTTGTTCGACCAATTTTGTTCTAAGAAAGTGTTGGTATTAACCATGTTTTTGATGTGAAAACAGAAAGATTGTTCAAGTATTGTGCAGCAATATAACAATAAATATACCGTATGAAACAAAGTAAAATATAAGTAAAAGTAATTTCTGGAATTGTATTAACACTTGCAGCGTATGATACATATATATACTAGATGGATAGACATGTCTTTTGAAGGAGTAAACATGATGGTTCAAGTGTAACATCATGTCCCTTCGATTTGTAACTGTCATAACCATAATAACTAACTAATATAATGTTTCAAAAAGTGTCTGTTGGCGTTTGGACCATGACAGCACTTCGAACATATACTACTAAATAACATATACATAAATAATTGTTCTAAATATTAAGTATGAAATCATATGATCTTAATTCTTCCAACATTCTCCCTCCTAAGATCATAGGATTGACAGCATGTTGTTTTCCTTCTTCGAAGCATCAAGTACTGATTGTGAAATCCTCACTTGCATTGCTATTTGTTTCTGTCTTGACCGAATATGTTCCAGCCTTTGTGTCTTGTTGCCAATTGTGTGATTGAACCGGTTTGGTGTGATCTTTCTTCTCTTCAACATCTTCCAATATAATACCAAAGTGCTCCAATTTTTCTTTTCCTTTAGACTCTGCCGAAATAAACTTGGGTGCAAACGTCTCTTGATGAGACAACGGACTATAAGATGTGTCCACTTCTACTCTTTTGGTAGGAAAATTAGGCCCCCTTGCAGTCTTGTAATAGGATGTAAAAATATCCAAGTATTTGATGTAGCACTTCTTTAATTCTTCACCATCTTGCTTTGATAATCCAATAAGTTCACCAATTGTACTGAATTCTTGACCAAAATGAACACTTAAATATCCTCCAAGTCCTTCTATTAGTTTGTAAAGATCAATTAGATGTATTTGGATACCATTGATTGTGGGAGGAATAGGACCAGGAAGGGATTTGTTTAAGTAATGATTGTAAAACCATTTGACAAATTTATCAAATTTGTATCTAAAATAATCCCATTCTTGACGAATAAGATCATCACATTTAATCAAGTTTAAGAAGGCTACAAATTCATTAAAAGTAGTAACTCTTGTTGAATATATGTTTCCTTTAATCATAATCACATCATCTTCAGAATTTGCCAATGATTCAAAGTAAGTTTCCAAGAAATCATTGTGCCTTTTTCTTAAACTATCTTCATTAAAAACATGGTCTTCAAAGTTATTAAACATGTAAACTAGCCTACAACGATTTCCTTCATAGACTATTTCAAAACCTTGTTTTTCAAGTAGGTCGATGGAAAGTATGTTAAGTGAAACTTCAGGAGCATAAAAGACCCCTGGTATTATTAAACCTCGACCATCATCTTTTATAAAGACTTCACCAATTCCATATGTAAATAAAAATTTCATTTGTTCTTTTAACTTTGAAACAATAAAATCCTCTTTTATATTACGAAAAGAATTGAGATTAGAGCATAGGTGCTTATGTATTTGATTGCTAATGTACCAGATGTTGTCCCAATGTCCTTGGTCCGTCCCTTTTTAAGATACAATTCGTTGAGAAGTGAATGCATTCGCGGTACTTCAATTCAATGGTTGGTTTTTGTATCTTGTGAGTTTCCATGGTTTCAAATTGTGTTGGGTTAGAATTTGGGTTTGAAGTTTCTGGTTTCTCTTCTTCATGATTCATAGGACAAGTTTTTGCTATGTGACCTTTCTGTTTGCATATGAAACATTTATGCTTTCGGTATTTGTTTTGGGTAAGAGTGGTGTTGTATGCTTCGATCTCTTCTAGTTTCTTCTTTAACATATCCTTGCAGTCATGTGTAATCTGTCGTATGCACTTGCCCAGTTTCTTCTCGTTTTCTCTTTTCAATTGTCGATGTATAAATGCTTGCTGCATCTTCTTCCTTAGAGGTTTCCCAGGTTTGCTCTGATGCCAATTATTATATGGGTCGTTCTCAAGTTTGTTGTTCGACCAATTTTGTTCTAAGAAAGTGTTGGTATTAACCATGTTTTTGATGTGAAAACAGAAAAATTGTTCAAGTATTGTGCAGCAATATAACAATAAATATAACGTATGAAACAAAGTAAAATATAAGTAACAATAATTTCTGGAATTGTATTAACACTTGCAGCGTATGATACATATATATACTAGATGGATAGACATGTCTTTTGAAGGAGTAAACATGATGGTTCGAGTGTAACATCATGTCCCTTCGTTTTGTAACTGTCATAACCATAATAACTAACTAATATAATGTTTCAAAAAGTGTCTGTTGGCGTTTGGACCATGACAGCACTTCGAACATATACTACTAAATAACATATACATAAATAATTGTTCTAAATATTAAGTATGAAATCATATGATCTTAATTCTTCCAACAATTATTTCATAAGAAACTAGGATATTATAAACCAAAAACGCAGAAAGGAATTGGACAAAATTTTGGTGTATTTCGTCAAGTGTGCTGACAACAGGTTTGTAAGATCTGTATATTCTGTTAAACTTATGCTACACAGAATAACGTGAATTTCACTGATATTTGCAGCGTGTGGCTCCTATTACATGGATTACATGAGCTTCCGCCATAGCAATATTCGAACTTTAAGATACCTTCTCAATTCAATCTTAAACATGGAAATGAGGAAATCCAAGGTACTCTTCAGAATCCATTATTTGTTGCAAATTGGAGTTACATGCTATGAATTGTTATTAACTTGCAACGTGTTTCTAGCTATACTTTTACGTCGCGCTACACCTACACATATGTTGTTTATATGCTTTATTGGCTATTGAGGATATGGTTAGACATACATCAGTCTTCGCTGTAGTTGGAATTGACCTTAAATGTTTAAAATTACAAGAATTAATAATCACTCTTATTGTAGACATGTACATTTATAATTTATTGAGGGTATATATGTTCTTAGTTTGAGCTGTACATTTTACCAATATGTATGTATTTTTTTTCAAACATGTTCTTTTGTTTGTTAGTAATTATTATGACAACAGAAGTTTAATGATGGGAAGTGTAGATATAGTAATGGTAATAGTATAAACGGAAGTGGTTTTCCCTGTTCAGGTCAACCGAGAAGAGCTAGCCTTTTTGACTCAAATGTACACGGCTTCACCGGGTTAATCGCGGGACCGTTCCTGACCCTTCCCTAGTCAACCCACCTAGCGAGGTAATAGTAATATGGTCAAACTAAAGAGAATTAGGAAGTGATGGTTTTGAAAGCTGGGACAGAACTCAGAAGAAGCACACATTACCAAGTTTGGTGGGTGGGGGTGTAACTGTGAAAACATTACCAGCATTCATTAAATGCTAAATTATTTGGTATTTATAAAATGCATTTTTTTTTTTTATTAATTGCTACATGTATATTTTGAAGTATTTGAACTGCATGAAGTAGCTTCCTTATCTAATAATAATAATATAGTAGATTATCAAGCAAAGTTATTGTATTTGGAATACCAAAGTAACTCACCAGTGGGAAATTCGTTATCAAATGATGTTATGCAAAACTAGAGGTGTCAATTAAAAGTTTTCTGATAGATATGAGTTCATTCAGGTTTTTCATATCATGGGTCAAATGGGTAATACTGGCTATAAATGAACAGTCGTTTGAGATATATCCAGATGTGTACAACCCTTCAAAGCGTTTTGTTTTTTAAGGAATATATTGTATTGTATAAATAATGTAGTGTCCGTAATCATAACCCAGCGTATCATGTCAAACTTTTGGCTTTATAGACAAAATAATAATAGTCGTGTGTTAGGATCGAACTTGAGATCACGGGATTGCACACAATACGTATGAAGAGGAAATGTAATAATTATTTATAAAATGTTATAATTAATTATTAAACACAAAACAAATAGATAATAATTAGTATTATTGATTAATGACTAATTAATTATTAAACGAAGATTAGGAAAGTAATTACTAGACAATACATGGAAACAAGAGAAGGTTCCGGAATACCCTTGTGGGTACCAAACCGATCGGCCAAGGGGGTTTACCCACCTCCTTTGTGCCTTGAGCTCCAAGTAATGTGTAGTATATAAGCAAACCCAAGATGTAGGTTTTTCTCATAACTTGTACACACACATCTTGGTGTTTTCTTCTCTCCTTTTCTCCTTGGTCGATCCATCAAGCGAACCCCCTTAGGGATTCGATTTTCTTGTGTCAAAAATTGTTTTGTGTTTATTACTTGCATAAACTTTTCCTTGAATTAGTACGTGTGTACAAGAACGTGAATCAAACACACTATTGTTTGATTCTTGAATTGAATTACAAAAAGGTAAGGGGTAATTTATATAATCCTTATAAACCCTAATTAGGGTTCATTGGTTCCGGAAGATTGCATTGATTCTTGTTCGGGCTAGAATCACTACGGTATGTTTACTATTTAAATTAATGATTAATTAATTACATGTTATTCGATCTATTATAATTGCTTCCGCTCATGCTCACTTTGATGTACTTGGTTTATTTATATGAATGTCATGATATAATAATTCCAACAGTGGCATCTAGAGCCGTTATAATGTGTAATTAATAATCGCAACGCATAAAAATTGGATTTTGATTCGTATAGTTACATGTTTTTTTAGGGTTTATGTGTTTTATCCCTAACCCTAATTTTTTTTTTGATCGAATGACCTAAAGGGTTTTTTAGGGTTTTGTTTTAATTTTTTTAAAATTTGATTAGAAACCCTAAGATGTCATGTAATTGTTATGCGTTTTAGTAAACGATCTTGGTGCAATATGTTAATTGTTAAGCTAAATCCATGAAAAAGTGCATATTTGCATGGATTTTTATTGTGTTATTTAAATTGTTTAAATTGCTTATATATATTAATGGTTAAGTTATATATTAAAACATGTAATTTTAATAGATGTCGAATTGGGGAAGACTCCAATATTAAGTAATCAATTATGTGCTATGTGGTATTTATTTAATTTTGGCTTACGCAATCGATTTATCGATGTATGTGGCTCTTTTTCTAAGAAAAAGAAAGCCCTAATTGAATTAATACGTTATACGCCTAGATTTGATTATTAATAGGACTTTTGAATAAGATTTGCATGTGGCTACATGTTTTATACATATTTAATTGTTATGATTATGTATATGTGTTTATCTAGTTGTTTTATTTTTTATTGCATATTACTTGTTTTGTTTATTTATTGTGTTAGACATGTTTATATAAACGAAAAGGGTAATTTTTTGAATAGAAAAATAATATGGACTAAATAATGGCGAAATTGTTTTGGTTTTTAAGAGTTAAAATTTCAAATGATTGGTTGATTGATGTTTTTGTACGTAATGGTTAAATAGGCTCGACCGAAGTTTACACACTACAAGATGGGTATAAGGATGGCAACGCATTAAATTGTGGCCTTAGATAGACAACATTCTGTCTTAACGCTCGTTTGTGTGTAAATTAGACTTACCGAACAACCATTACATGTACATTGTCATCTTAAGGGTGAATAATCCACAATTCCACAATGATTATCCGAAACACTAAGCTTTCGGGCTTATGCAAAAGTACGATATAGTGGACGATAATTGATGATTATTCTTTAATTGGTGAACCCGATACCTCAATCAAAACTTTGTTATTTTACTCTTAGCAAATTGGTAATAAAAATGTTTTGCAAAACCAATGTTATGAAGTTGTATGCATGCTTCTTCATACATTATTTTGATCACATCAAAATAGTTATACCCTTATAAAATTAAGTTGAATGCCATCTAATTAACAACACTTGAAGTTGTAATTTACGTTAAGTGAGACTTGGCGAGATTGCAATGGAAAGGTAAATTTCATAAATTCATTGCTAGCAGATCAACTGATGTGATGGATTTGTGAGTTTACAGTTTTTAAGTTAGACGACTTAAGTTGAGTAGGAAGTGAGACTTGGACTCAAGGCATTAAGATGGGGACTAAACATGCTTACAATACAAATGTTTTGTGATTGTAAATCCCATATATCTAGGAATTGGACAAATGTTATGCCAACTACTTGTACGACAAGTTATCTCATATTATACTTTCATTACTAGCAGATCAACTGAATGTGATGAAACTATGTTTATGGAGGATCCTAGTTTTCAAGATTATTCTATGGATTTATTTTCCTTGGGTATTTTAATTTTCTTGAAAAATTGTATTATCAAAAATACTAATGTTTTGAACTTTCTTTATCCGTAGAAATGGCTCAAACTGGTAACACCAACTTTCGTTCTGTGTTCAAAACTTATTTTGAAATAGAAAAATTGACTGGCTCGGAAAATTTCAATGATTGGTACCATTCACTAAGGATTGTCCTGCGAGTGACTGGTCAACTCGAAATCTTGAAAAAGCCTTGTCCTGAAGAACCTGTAGGCGAGGCAGCTACTGAAGCTGCTAAAGCCAAATGGAATCTTGATTGCAAGGAACATATTGATGTGGCCGCAATGATGTTAGGGGCGATGTCCACACCTCTTCAAAGGCAGTTTGAGGAGTATTTCCCCATGAACATGATTGATGAACTCAAGAAACTCTATGAGAAACCATCAAATGTAGAGATTTACGATTTGATGGAGGCTCTACATGGTTGTAAGCAGGGTGATGGTGAACCTGTGAGTGCTCATGTGTTGAAAATGAAAAGTTTCATGGATCAACTACAAACACTTAAGAAACCCTATGACAATGATATGGCTGTGAACTTAATCAATAGGTCCCTTAACAAGGATTTTAATGGTTTTGTGAGGAACTTCAATATGCATTGCGTGGGGAAGACAGTAAGTGAATTGCACGCACTGCTCATTGATTATGAGAAAGGGTTGACACCAAAGGCTCCTACGCCCCAAGTTCTTGCGATACAAGGGGGTAGAATTAACAAGCCAAATGCGAACAAGAAGAAGGGTAAAGGAAAGAAGAAGGCTGATAAGAATAAGCAGGTTATGGCTTATCAACCACCTCAACCTAAGAAGAACCCTCCTGTCAAGAATAATCCAAAGAAGGATCAAGGATGCCATTACTGCAAGGTGATGGGTCATTGGAAGAGGAATTGTCCTCTTTATCTCGATGACTTGCGAAACAATAAGGTTAAGAAGACTGGGCACATGGGCGCCAGCACTTCAGGTAACTTATTTGTCATTGAATTATTTACTTTATCTCGTGTAATAAATTCCTGGGTATATGATATTGGATGTATTAATATTTGTAATACACTGCAGGGGTTTAGAGAGGAAAGGAGACTAGCTTATGGGGAGCAATTTCTGCATGTGGGAAATGTAGCACAAGCAGCAGTTGAAGCCATAGGAATGTTTGATTTAGTTTTACCTTCGGGTTTAGTACTTTGTTTAAACAATTGTCATTATGCATCTTCTATAATTATGGGTGTTGTTTCCTTTTCATGTTTGTTGGATCTTGGTTTTTCTCATACTATTGATGGCAATAAAATTTCTGTTTCTTTAAATGGTGTATTTTATTTTAATGCTATTGCTGTGAATGGTGTGTTTGAAATTGATATGAATAATTGTGTGACTTCCAACAATAATAATAATTCGATGTACAGCATAAGTAAGAGAATGAAGTATGACTTGAATTCGTCTTACGTTTGGCACTGTAGACTTGCCCATATAGGCAAGACTCGCATGCAAAAGCTACAACGTGAAGGGCTTTTGAATGATATCATTGATGAGTCATTTGATAAATGCGAATCTTGTATTTCTGGGAAGATGACGAAGAAACCTTTTCATAATAATATGGAAAGAGCTTCAGATCTACTTGGTTTAATACACACGGATGTATGTGGACCACTTAGACATGTGTCAAGGAGAGGTGCTGTCTACTTCTTAACTTTTACGGATGATTTCAGCCGTTATGGTTATGTTTATTTACTTAAACATAAACATGAGGTGTTTGAAACATTTAAAGTTTTCAAAGCAGAAGTAGAATTGCAATTGGGAAAGAAGATTAAAGCTCTTCGTTCTGATCGAGGTGGTGAATACCTTAGTCAAGATTTTAAAGATTTCTTAACTGAGAATGGAATTGTCCAGAATCTCACATCTCCATATACTCCACAACAAAATGGTGTATCTGAGAGAAGGAATCATACATTGTTGGACATGGTTCGATCAATGTATAATCTTACTAATCTTCCTTTGTCTTTTTGGGATTATGCTCTTGAATCAGCTGTTCGTATTTTGAATATGGTTCCCACCAAGAAGGTTGATAAGACACCATATGAGATATGGACTGGAAAAGCTCCGAACTTGTCTTATTTAAAGGTCTGGGGTTGTGAGGCGTATGTTAAACGTGACTCACAAGATAAACTCCAACAAAGATCTGTAAAATGCATTTTTGTAGGATACCCTAAGGAAACTATGGGTTACTACTTTTACTACCCACCTGAGAACAAAGTGTTTGTTGCAAGATATGGTGATTTTCTTGAAAGTGAATTTGTGGTTCAAGAAATCAGTGGGAGGGTATATGATCTAGAAGATGATCTAAATAATGCATTGCCTTCAGAAAACACTAGCACACTTCCTATAGAACCGGAAAGTCTGGGTCCTCCACCGGAAGTTGAAGTAATTCCCATTCGCAAATCTTCGAGATCTGTGAAAGCTCCTGAACGTCTATGTCTTAATGTAGAGGTTGATCAGCATACACTAGGGGATCTTAATGAACCTACCAGTTATAGAGCTGCCATTAATAGCCCTCAAAAAGCTAAATGGAAAGCTGCTATGGATGGGGAAATACAATCCATGCATGACAATGAAGTCTGGGAAGAAGTTGACTTACCTCCTGGTGCCAAGGTAGTTGGGAGTAAGTGGCTTTACAAAATCAAGACTGACATGGATGGATATGCACACATTTATAAGGCTCGTCTAGTTGCTAAAGCTTTTACTCAAACTTTTGGAATTGATTACGAGGAGACGTTTTCTCCTGTAGCAGACATAAGAGCTATAAGAATTCTCATAGCTATAGCAGCGTACTATGACTATGAGATTTGGCAAATGGATGTGAAAACCGCTTTCTTAAATGGTCATCTAGATGAAGACATCTATATGGCACAACCAGAAGGGTTTGAAAATCCAGAATTTCCAAATCGTGTTTGCAAGCTTAAGAGATCCATTTATGGATTAAAGCAAGCATCACGACAATGGAACAAGAGGTTTGATGCTGAAATTAAAAAGTTTGGATTCACTCAAAATCTTGATGAGCCATGTGTGTATCACAAAGCTAGTGGGAGTAATAATGTAACTTTCCTAATTCTATATGTTGATGACATATTGATCATGGGAAAAGACATTCCAAGTTTGCAAGAAGTAAATGCATATCTTGGAAAGTGCTTTTCTATGAAAGATTTAGGAGAAGCTGCATACATTCTGGGAATCAAAATCTATAGAGATAGATCAAGGCGGTTAATTGGACAAAGTCAAAGTGCTTACATTGACAAAATATTGAAAAGATTCAATATGCAAAATTCCAAGAAAGGATATTTGCCGATGGAAGTAAAACATGGCTTATGTAATGAGTTTTGTGCTTCAACACCTAGTGAGGTGGCTCGCATGAGTAAAGTTCCTTATGCTTCGGCTGTAGGATCTATTATGTATGTGGTTAAGTGCACAAGGCCAGATGTGGCGTTTGCTCAAAATATTACCAGTCAATTTCAACAGAATCCAGGTGAAAAACATTAGATTGCTGTTAAACATATTCTCAAGTATTTGAGGAATACAAAAGATATGTTTTTGGTATATGGTGGAAATCCAGCTGCAGAACTTTGTGTTACAGGTTTCTGCGATGCATCCTTTCAAAGTAATAAAGATGATTCGAAGTCTCAGACGGGTTATGTCTTTGTTATCAATGGAGGAGCTGTAGACTGGAGGAGCAAGAAGCAGAGTACAATTGCGATGTCTGCAACAGAAGCTGAATACATTGCTGCTTCAGAAGCTGCTATGGAGGCTGTTTGGATTAGGAAATTCGTTTCTGGGCTTGGTGTTATGCCTTCAATTGAATTACCTATTAATATGTATTGTGACAATTCTGCTGCAATCATATTTGCCAATGAACCTGGAGTCATGAGAGGCACCAGACATTTTCTACGGAAGTATCACTTTGTTCGTGAAAAGGTTGGCGAAGGTGAAATAAATCTGTTGAAGGTTCACACAGATGAAAACTTAGCTGATCCGTTCACTAAGGCTTTGGCGAAAGAGAAGCTTAATGAATTGGCCAATGGAATTGGACTTAAATTAGCTAGTAGTTTCATGCATAACTGTGATTAGTATTTGGATAAAGGATATTGTAAACAATTATTATTTTAATGAAATAAAGTATGTTGGTATGTTTATTTCTGTTATTAATTATTGTTGTCCTATTTTTGCATGTTTAAATCCATGAATAAGAGTTATTCTAAAATTGTCCGTTGTCAGTTAATAATATGGGAATATTATTAAATTAAGACAAATCTGAAGTTGATATAATATACTTAAGTATATTGATGCGTAGACATGTCATTTCAGACGATATTCGATGATACTGAATATAGGACTTATCCCAACTATATGATGTTACTTTATGGATCTTGTCATTAAGTAAATCATAAGAAGTTATCCTTAGACTTGAGATACAAGATAACGGTCATGAATGTAGTACATTTTTGTGGAACAACTTAACGCTATACGTAACTGGTAGTCATAAGGATTGTTTTCGGAAGTGTTACAAAGTTTGTTTGTTTTGCTTGTAATCAATAAAGAATTTGTTCCTTCAAATTAATTTTGGAGTTTAATACTGCTGGGCCCCTCGTAGGGTTGTCAAGGTGTTTGCGTGGCCACGCCCAAGGTCTTTTATGAAAGGTTCAAAAGATTTGGTAATCTTGTCAATTTCTAAAAACGAGAAACAGAATGGTTAATTAAGGAATGATCTAGATCCATATCCTTATTTAACACGGTATTAGAAACAAAGGAATAATAATAATGAGAAATCATTAAAAGGTTTTCCAGGAGCCTTACTCAAGTTGTACTAGAGGCATCGACGTGTTGCAAGACGCTAATCGATGTGATCACACTATTATGATATGTCTAAGTGGGAGCTGTTGGTTTTATAGACAAAATAATAATAGTCGTGTGTTAGGATCGAACTTGAGATCACGGGATTGCACACAATACGTATGAAGAGGAAATGTAATAATTATTTATAAAATGTTATAATTAATTATTAAACACAAAACAAATAAATAATAATTAGTATTATTGATTAATGACTAATTAATTATTAAACGAAGATTAGGAAAGTAATTACTATACAATACATGGAAACAAGAGAAGGTTCCGGAATACCCTTGTGGGTACCAAACCGATCGGCCAAGGGGGTTTACCCACCTCCTTTGTGCCTTGAGCTCCAAGTAATGTGTAGTATATAAGCAAACCCAAGATGTAGGTTTTTCTCATAACTTGTACACACACATCTTGGTGTTTTCTTCTCTCCTTTTCTCCTTGGTCGATCCATCAAACGAACCCCCTTAGGGATTCGATTTTCTTGTGTCAAAAATTGTTTTGTGTTTATTACTTGCATAAACTTTTCCTTGAATTAGTACGTGTGTACAAGAACGTGAATCAAACACACTATTGTTTGATTCTTGGATTGAATTACAAAAAGGTAAGGGGTAATTTATATAATCCTTATAAACCCTAATTAGGGTTCATTGGTTCCGGAAGATTGCATTGATTCTTGTTCGGGCTAGAATCACTACTGTATGTTTACTATTTAAATTAATGATTAATTAATTACATGTTATTCGATCTATTATAATTGCTTCCGCTCATGCTCACTTTGATGTACTTGGTTTATTTATATGAATGTCATGATATAATAATTCCAACACAAACTATAATTTTGGACGATTACCCAACCTGTACACTATATCAGCCCTCTATCAAAATCGCTTTTTTATTACTAATCTCCTTAGGCAAGCTTTTTAATCACTTCAGATATTCTACCTTCTTTGCGATATTCCCAAAAATTTGCTTTGATTGAAAGATTGCCTCTTAATATTAGAAACACTCGTTACTTTGACTCAAAAATTTGGTCTTTCACTTTTAAATTATTGAAAAGTGTAAATGCGCAACACTATCTTCTGTGATTTGGGCTCTTTTTGGTCACTGAAATTGCAATTTCATCATGTAGTTTGTTGGTTAGGTTCTTATAGGTGAACTGTACCAAATGACTACGAATCATAGATACTAGTTTTGAATTTGCAGAATAAATTCATTGTCGTACGACTTTTGCAAAGTACTACTAGGCTTGACCTGAGAGACTAATGTTACATTGAACTTGAGAGTAACAACCATAAAAAAGAATCTGTTCTTCCACTAGAACTTGAATAGACATTACCAATTTTTGGATATATGATGATATGAGAGACTAATGTTACATTGAACTTGAGAGTAACAACCATAAAAAAGGAATCTGTTCTTCCACTAGAACTTGAATAGACATTACCGATTTTTGGATATATGATGATTCTCATTACCCTTGTTGGCTGAATTACATAATGACTTAACTTTGTATCATGTTGCCTGTATTTCCCCCCGACTGCTTGCTATCTTGAATGCATACATATTATACTTATAGACTTATAGTGGAATCAACTTATTTGCTTTAGTGTGAGAATCTATAGGTTTCTGCAAGCACTCCATGAATGTGATCATCAAACTCTAAGGTTCTTCTCCTGAGTCACTTTTACAAGGATGCTTGGAATTGGTGATCCAAATGGTTTTACGATCTCGCCTAGAAATTAGAATGACGCCCCTAAGTGAAATTTCAAAATGATTAGTTAAGGGAGTAGGCTTTGAATTGATCCGATTCCCTATGGGCTCTATGCCTTAAACAGCTGATACTGATCCTGGGGAAGGTGGTGTGGACCTGTTATCTGGATGAGATTTCATCTTGTTAAGGAGGCCCAATAGGTATGTGAGATCTACACAAACTAGAGGTGTTCACAATTCGGTTTTTAACCACAGGATCCGAAAATCAAACAGAAGTGAATTAAGTATTGGGTTTTTGGTTCAGTTTCGGTTTTGGCAAAACGTAAACCGCTCTGAAACAAAAACCCGAATTCATATATATGTACTTTATATTTTTATATACATAAGAAGAACCATTAATACTTTTTCATAGTGTAAATATAGCATTCTTTAAATTTGTAAATCTTATTCGATCTTTATGAGTAATGTATCTTTTTTACTATGTATTTGGGTATACATTGTTTTAACTTTAGAAGTTAATATATTTTGTGCTAAAAATCTGTAGTATTAGATTTAAAATTTAAGAAATTATGTAATTCGGGTTTTCGGGTCAACACTGAACCGAATTCAAATTCGGTTTGGTCCATTTTAAATTAGGTTCGGTTCAGTTTTTGGTTTTGCCTTAAAGAATTTTAACCCGAAACAAGAAACACCCTTTAATACAAACTCGTAGGGTTTTATGGATATAAATATTCTAGGTAGGATTCAGTATTTGTAAAACTATTATTTTCTACCTGTAACATAAA
The DNA here is from genome assembly GCA_030686995.1 of Artemisia argyi. NCBI lineage: Eukaryota > Viridiplantae > Streptophyta > Magnoliopsida > Asterales > Asteraceae > Artemisia > Artemisia argyi. Next base: position 580,954 of record JARVZY010002218.1, read on the forward strand.
ACAAATACTTACTGTGGGTGGATGCAAATCGATTCCTGTATCGACTATATACAACGTTAAATCTTTATGTCCATGCGTGATTGTTTAGTGCTTTTCTTCCTGTTATACAGTGTGGTTCCTAACAGTCACAATTTTACCAGTTTTAATAGATCAGTGACACTTGTCCCATGTTTACCAGAGGGAATCTGCAAACTCAAAGGTTCAATACATCCATAAGTATACATAAATTCAACAGAAATTACAACACAAACAAAGTACATATATGTATGGAAATATAATCACCATATGCAGACTTTCAGATGACTTACAAAAGGACATTAGTTCATAGGAGACTTCCGAGTTTCATAAAGCATTCTAAAGACAGATGTGATGCGACTCCAAAGATGATACTTTGAGAAGGCAAAGATCACAAATGGGGTGACAGCAGAAACACTGATGAGAATCGGCAACGTAACTGGATACTCTTCACTAAACACTAGGAAAAAGTTGATGAGAAATGTGATAATCATGGTTGCAATTGAGATGAAAACGAATACTAGACATATAGCCAGCTGTTTGGATAATGAAATCATGAAATCATATTCATCATAATTAGACCCGAGGATGGATAAGACCATGAGGATTGAAGTTGTAGAAGCTATAAATGACAAGGCGTCAAATATATAGAACAATCTGAAACGACAAATTTCAATGATCGAGTGTTGTGCGTCTTTGCCATATCCACCTGGAAGTTGAAATGCTACTTGATACGAGGTGGTGGCAACAAGTGCTGCCACAACCATTAGTTGAGTAGCTATTTCTTTCATCCAGTCTTCACCTTTGGAAAATAGATCTTTGTGGTTCTTGATGAATACTTTATGCGGTGTTAGACCAGCTGCATTCTTTTTTTCTCGTAGACGATGTGGGATGCTGGTTTCGATTTCCTAGCATCATCAAGGTATGGTTAAAGAATAAAGATCAAATAATCTTACATCAACATAAAACACTACAAAAAACCTGTTATATACAAGTGAAATATGGAATATTTCCTACGGATCTAATTTCAATGATAAGCCATCCAATGGCTGATATCATCAGTTGGATATAACATGGCACTTGATTGCATATTATATATTTCCGTATGTAGCTAATTCAAAATCTGGAATAGCTGGAGAGGAATTAAATATGTACCTTGAACCAAGAAATCATAGGATTTAACTGCATACCAACTCCTTGGACGTTTCTTACTCTATCTCCCTTAGCCTTCTCCCCAACTAAATGCAGCATATTGTTGCCATCTTTGTCTTCCATAGCAAATATAATTTTCTTGCTGCTTGGTCCCAGCTTATTTAACAGTTTGTAGACGCCCACATAACCGTATGAGACGGCAACATGAAATATACTTTGGCTATTATCATTTAGCTCCCAAACCAGATGTGGATATTGCCGAATGACCTCAACTATAAATGTAGTGTTACCCATTTCCGCAGCAAGAAATAGTACCCGTGAAGAGTACCTGCGATTTCCATCATTCAAAGCGGTTGTCCTATTATTAGCGGAATTTTTGAATAGGCTGAAAATCTGAGCTGGCATTTTTGCAGTGTTCTCTGAAATGTTTCTAAGTAGATGCATTGCCTCTTGCGTCTCTTTTTCGTAAGGTGTCTTCTTTTCATCTTCCTTAGTCTCATCTGGTGGCCCTTTTAGTATCGCAACAACTTCATCCTTAGGCAATTTTCCAATCTCTTTCAGAATGAATTTTAGTAATTGCAAGGCGTCACTTTCACTTTCCTTGTCAGGAAACTGAATCTTCCAAGGACATATGTGGGAAACTATGATAATTAAGAGAAGAAAATGATATTACATACTGGTGACTAGTTTTATTAGTCGTCAATATAAGACCTGGTGCTTTTAGTTTGCTGTTAAAAAACACATATCTGTAACTAGAATATTGTTATGGGTGAAGTTCGGAAGTGTCAACCATTTACATAAACAAAATCTAATACGTCAAAAGGACTTATCCCTTTAACATTTTCAGTGAAGAAAATATATATGACAGATCAAGAATTAGAGATTCTTACATGAATTTAAGAGCCAACTGATAATACCCGGGCTCAAAACATGAAAATGGTGAGGTATGCAAGCCAATAGTCTGAGTACACTCCCATTTGTAGCAAGAACTGGATGTTTGGTCACCATCTGTAATGCGATATCTACAGCAAATATAATATAGTCTTGATGAGTCAAATTATTAAGATATAAGGCAAACAAACCAAACAACCACAATGTTGGTGAAATCACATTACAATATTATGTCGAAACCATAGAAATCCAAAATCCCTAAATAGACCACATTCATGCATTGAAGTTTTCCAATAAATCAGAATAAAAGAATTAGAAAGGTAAAACATATGTACCAAATTACTTACCGAATAGATTAGCCTCAACACATTTCATAAGAACCAAACCCCTATTCTCATTAGTCCAGAATTCACCAGTCATTTGTTGAGATTCCTTATACAGAAAATCAACCATATCACGTTTTCTACATAGAGCGGCTATGTAGATTGGCGTCTTTCCATCACGATCAGGGATATCTAGCAGGTTGTTGTTTTCACGTATCAAAATTGTAGCTATTTTAGTATTTCCCGTTATAGCTGCTACATGAAGGGCGGTTTCACCAAGTATATTTGGAATTTCCAAGTCGTCTTTGGACATTAAACTCACCAAATATTCAACCAACGCTAGTGATTCTCCTAATATTGCAACATAGAGTGCCGTTTCATAAGTTTCAGTTATGCTAAACCGTACGAGTTCTGGGCGTTTGTCAAGGATGACTTTAGCAGCCATCGTATTTCCAGTTATAGATGCTTTATACAAAGGAAGACAGATCTCATTGTAGTCTTCACTTGTTCCTTCAAAAAAGATTCAGAATCAAGTTAACAAATACTCCATTATTACTATAACGTTTAATTATAAATTGGATTTAAAAAGAGCATCTCTCTAAGACTACTGTTTGTGGATTGCCCATGGAATTCAATTACTTGAAGCTAATCTTCAGCTATGCTTTCAGCGTGGAATATGTTAGATATCACCCTGGTAGAAATGAATGGGCCATTCGATTGTATCATACCTATAGTTTAATTCATGCTATAACATATTTCATATGTTTTGCAAGTACGTTATTTGCAAGAAATTTATACAATATACTTTACAGTTTACATCAACTTCAAATACAGATTGACGTACAGGACATGCGTATATCTGAAGATTGCATTATTATAAAGACAAAGAAAATCTTAATTACCATTAAGTAGATCTTGTGGAGGTAGTTGTCCACGTGGCTGAACACGAGAAGCACATGGAATGCTAATGTGGTGTTGCTCATGCTGGCTCATTCAAACTACTTTAGGAACTTAAAGTGGCGCGGTTCTTCTTCGTTGTGTGATCAGGTCATCAGGGTGAGTTTGGGTACACATTTATAGACATTATTACCTTAATTAAGGGAATCCAAAAGGTGGTTCACGCCACTCAAAAGGTATAATTGTTCCATAATTAAAGAATCGATTTATGGAGGGTCATCTGATCGCCTCCAGGCATATACCCATTTCAACTCAAAAAAGAAATGCCTCTCCTTTTGCCAACAATCTTCAGATGAAAGCATTCTTCAAAGTTGTGAAGGGAGTGGGCATGAAGTGTTTGCTCGGACGAAAAAGTATTCACAAGTCAAGACTCATGTTTGGTTTCACATGTATTAACCAATATGGTAAGAGACCACTTGTTACCACGGTGCAGGGCCATTTTTGGTGTCTATAACGGCACCATGTGCATTATAGTTGGACCGGGACAACCCGTTATAGCATCAGGCCATCTTCTTAACGGATGTTATCGGTTTTTTTTTTTTTTTTTTTTTTTTTTTTTTTTATTATTATTATTATTATTATTATTATTATTTCTTTAAGTGTAAAATAGATAAAACTTGTGGGTCTTAGTAACCTATAACTTGGGTTATAAAACTTGTGGGCCCCGGATAAAAGCTGAACAAGATCGGAAACACGATTTATTTGCACTAGGTGCATTTACGAAAAAACAAAGTTTTTTACAATAACTAACATTACGACTCAAAGTTTCATTAATGTCTCGAGACCCCCCGTGGCTCACCCTGATTCAGTTAGTGACTATGTAAACAAGAATGTCAAGATTGTAAGAGCACAAGGAATGATAACACCTATTAACACCAAATTATCCGCCATGTCAGCGTCACATTATTTCAACGTCAAATAACATAACACCAAAAAACACCCGGTAATCATAACATCAAATAACATCACCTTTTGAGCCACTTAAAAAAAATAATAACGCATGCCATAACTTGGCATAACTCAAGTTATTTATGAATGGGGGTATCATAACTTGGCATAACTCAAGTTATACCATTGCTAGAAACATGAGTTTCCATAGTAACGTAAATAGAAACACAAGTCCAACATACACCACCAAGAATTGGTGTTAACGGCTTAATGCCATAACGGCATTAAAATTTGTACACATAGGACATTTTGGCGTTATAGCGTTATTATTCCCTGAGCTCTAAGATAGCAAAGAGAGCTATTATTGAATTGTGTTCTTGTGTGTTTACATAATTGTAGGTTGGGAAAATTGTTCAAATATACATTCAACTTGCCACCTTTTACTATTGTATGCACTAAACTTTTTTTTTCCTATTATATACACAAACTTTACTAATCATCCTTATTGTATCAATAAAACGCCTTTTTGATGACTAATCATCCTTATTGTATCAACTTGCCACGTCATCAAAAAGGCGTTTTATTGATACAATAAGGATGATTAATAAAGCTTGTGTATATATAATAGGGGAAAAAAAGTTCAGTGCATACAATAGTAAAAGGTGCCAAGTTGAATGTATATTTGGACAATTTTCCCTTATAAGTTTGGGTTATTAGTTTTAGTAATCTGATAAAAATGTCAACAAACTAACCAATTAAAATTAGCTCACGAAACAAATCTGAATGTAAAACTAACTTATACCATCTCTTTCACATGGATTAATAAATTTGAGAAAAGTTCATTTGTGAACTAAGTTTTTGTTATATAGGGACAAATCCCCACCATCTATCTAGTTTGATCTAATGGTGGGGATTAACCTAAGATTTAAAAGAATATTTTTTCTAGTCTTTTTCTCTTTCTTTTTATTCACTTTTTTTTTTCTTTTTTTTTATTTTTATTTATTTATTTATTTATTGTCTTTTTTAGCCCTTCACGTGGCCTTTTTTTGTCTTTTTTATTTTCTAGTCAAGGTTTGCTTCTTTTTTTTCTTTTCTTTTTCTTTTTTCTTGGTCCCTCCTTTTCTATTCACGTTTTTTTTCAAGCTTTTTTTTAATAAATATTTTTTTAATTCACTTTTTTTCTTTTTTCATTTTTTTTTTAAAATTAGGGTTTTTTTTTAATTCACGTGTATTTTTTAAAATTCACGTTTTTTATTTTAATTAAAGTTTTTTTCACTTTCTTACGTTTTCGTCCGTTTTCATACGTTTATACACGTTTTCGTCCGTTTTCAGACGTTTTAATTCGTTTTTGTCTGTTTTCATACGTTTATACACGTTTTCGTCCATTTTCAGACGTTTTAATTCTTTTTTATCCGTTTTCGTCCATTTTTCATACGTTTTCATCCGTTTTTAGACGTGTTTTTACGCTTTCATGTGTTTTTGTCCGTTTCATACTTATTCATCCGTTTTCTTGCGTTTTCATCCGTATTCTTGCGTTTTCGTCCATTTTTATCCGTTTTCTTTCGTTTTCGTCCTATTTTTCATACGTTTTCTTCCTTTTTCATACATGTTTTTATGCGTTCATATATTTTCTTCCGTTTTCATACATATTCTTCCGTTTTCTTATATTCTCGTCTTTTTCATTTGTTTTTGTCCATTTTTCAATATCTTTGGCCATTCTCAGACGTTTTCACACGTTTCTGAATATCACAAGTGATATTTTGTGATATTCAGAATATCACCCCAATGATATACTAAATATCACAAATGAAATTCGAAATATCACAAGTGATTATCTGAATATCACATGTCATATTTTGTGATTTTTTGAATATCACAAGTGATATATTGAGTACGACAATTGACATTCTATGTTTTTGGCCATTCTCAGACGTTTTCATACGTTTCAGAATATCACAAGTGATATTCTGTGATATTCGGAATATCACTTGTGATATTCACAAGTGATAGATATTCAGAAAATCACAAATGATATTTAGAATATTATTAGTGATATTCAGAAAATCACAAGTGATATTCTGAATATCAATTGTGATATTCAAAAAAGTATGAAAACGAACGAAAATGTATGAAAGTGAAAAAAACGTGAATTAAAAAAAACGTGAAAATCACTTGTAATATTCTGAATATCACTTGTAATTTTCTGAATATCACTTGTGATATTCAGAATATCACTTGTAATATTCTAAATATCACAAGTGATATTCAATTAATGCATTGTAACATTAAAATTACAAGTGATATTCAGAATATCGCAAATGATATTTAGAAAATTACAAGTGATATTCATGTTACAAAGCGTTAGTTTGAAAATCACTTGTAATATTTAGAATATCACTTGTGATTTTTATGTTATAAATCATTAGTTGAAAATCACTTGTGATATTTAGAATATTACTTGCGATTTTCTGAATATCACTTGTGATTTTCTGAAAATCACTTGTGATTTTCTGAATATCACAAGTGATTTTCATGTTACAAAACATTAGTTGAAAATCACTTGTGATATTCAGAATATCACTTGTGATATTTTGAGTATCAAAGAATAATACTTTCGATATTCAGAAACGTATGAAAACATCTGAAAATGGCCAAAAACATTTATAAATGGACGAAAACATATGAAAATGTAAGAAAATGGACGAATACGTACGAAAACGGACGAAAATGTTTGAAAACGGACAATGATGTATAAAAATGGACGAAAACGTCTGAAAACGGACGAAAACATCCGAAAACGGACGAAAACATCAAAACGAACGAAAACGGACGAAAACAGATGAAAACGTATGTAAACGGACAAAAACATATAAAAAAGGATGGAAACATATAAAAACGGACAAAATCGTATAAAACAGACGAAAACGTATGAAAACGGACAGAAAATTAAGGAAGACGTATAAAAACAGATGAAAACGTATAAAAGTAGACGAAAACGTCTGAAAATAGTCGAAAACGTAAAAAACAGACGAAAACATATGAAAACGGACAAAAAGGCCTGAAAACATACGAAAATGTATAAAAACGGACGAAAACATATAAAAATGGTCAAAAACGTATAAAACAGACGAAAACGTATATAAACGTACGAAAATGGACGAAAATGTATAAAAACGAACGAAAACGTTTGAAAGCAGATGAAAACGTATTAAAATGGACGAAACGTATGAAAACGGGTGAAAACGTAAGAAAACAAACGAAAATGTATGAAAACGGACGAAAATGTATGAAAACGAATGAAAACGAAAGAAAACTGACGAAAACGTAAAAAACCAACGAATATGTATGAAAAACTAAAAAAAACGTAAAAAAAAAACACAAATAAAAAAAAAAAAAACAAAACCTTGAATTAAAGGAAAAAACGTGAAGTTAAAAAAAAAAGAAAAAAAGAAAGAAAGAAAAGAAAAAATGAATAAATAAGATAGACAAAAAGGACAAGAAAAAAAACATGGACTTAAGTTGTTTTATTAAATCTTAAGTTAATCCCCACCATTAGATCAAACTAAATGGATGGTGGGGATTTGTCCCTCAGTTTATTACAAAAACTTAGTTTATAAAATAACCCACCTCTAATAAATCAAGGAAATATTTCCTTAACAGGATAAAGTAGTTTAAACAACCCGTGTAACGTTAAATTTTGTGTTATCAATAAAGAAACGATTATAAACGATTATAAATTTTATTGGTCAATCTTGCAAATAATCACCCTAATTGTGAAAATAAAATTACCATTTACGGACAAATAAATCGAAAATTTGAAATCGTTTCACAGAAATCTATTTACGATATATGTAAATAAAGGTAATAAATCTTTTCAAGTTTTTTAGGGTTCCATAATAGTTTCATGTTTATTAAAGACAATGGCCCTAAATCAATCTTGCTGCATGTGTTACACTGGGTTATAAACTTGTTCAAACATAGAACAACCATAAACAAATTTCAAGGCCGTAAAATGTGGCGAGGATGCGGACAATGTTGTCCAAAAGGTTTACGTAGCGGGGAAACCATGACTCGTGCACCCTTTTGGGTATGATTGGCCTTCCTCAATGTTGTAAATGTTTGTTTCAATGAAGTCATCCACACGCCTACTTGGATCGGATATGCTTTTACCCAAAACCGTCAAGAAAATATCACTTTGTGTAAAAATTAAAGTACTCTTGCGCTCTTTGATTCTACAAAGGAACAAAAAATATAATCTTGTTTGGGTAGATTGGTTAAATGATCCTAAATTATGTTGTATATAGAAAAAAACAAAAAGACAAAATTTAAGGCCCAAATTGCTAGCATAAACTTAAACTAGAGGCTTGATATTAAATCATAAAGGTGTGATATGACTATTTGGACCTACAAATCAACAATCACTAACGTGAAAGTTTATTTTTCCGTACACCCATATTCGGGGATGGATACATATATCCACTGGATAGTTTACCCGAATAAGGTGTATTTCAGTCATTGAAAAAGAAAGAATAAATCATTAATTGTGTTTTTATTTATTTTAATATTATGTACATGCCACATATTACAAGCACATAAGTAGACTACCGACAGGTAAATTAAGTTTTCTCCTTCCTTTTCTTCTTTCAATTAAATCAAAGATCTTATAAAGTGATAATTACGCACGTAAATTGTGCATAACATGTGTAACCTTATCTACATAGGGAGAAGTGGAGAACCAAATGTAGTGCTAGTAATCTTTTTTTACTGTTGCTACTTTTGCTTTATCTTAAACGAATTGACGAATTGGTTTCAAAGGAAATATTTGATTTGAGGGAGAAATACAGGACTTCTTAGCAACGAGTATCACGTGTCACAGTTGGTTTTTCAATTTTTTAATCACTCGAGGGCAAACCTGCACAAGTGCAGATTATACTATTATTTAGGGGGTGCTTGGTAAGGGGGTTAAGAGGGTGGGGAATGGGTAAGAAATTCAAAATGGCCCACCTCACTCAAATTAGATGCTTGGTTAGGGGTGTGCAAAGGTATTGATTACCCCGTAGTGGGTAATCAACATTATAGAGTAAATTGAGGGGTAAGGTATTGATTGACCACCTCACTCAATCCTTTGCATTCCATTTCTCTTTCCCTTTACCTTTACCTTTACCCACTTTGAACCAAGCGGACCCTTAATTTGTATCTCCTATAAGAATATTAATCAATTTTTTCGTTGGAGACTTGAACTTTAACCTACTCTTGGGCGCGCAAAAGATCACTTAGCAAGAGTGGAGTAGTGCATCAATAAGATTGACACAGTCAAATTTTCTTGGTATTTTGACAAAGTCAAAGTTTGGAACTCGTTTTTGTTGTCGTTTAGCGGCTATTGGCGAGGATTTTGTGTCTGCGCCAGTGCTACCGATTCTTGTAGTGAAATCATGTTACTAAGCATCACGTCCTACTTCATTTTGCCAGTTAACCGCGAAATTTAATTTATCTCAATTATCATGTAATAGTCAATCCACGACTGCACAAAATGGAAAGCCAAGAAGAAATTATAGAGATTATATATGTATTTCATTATCCTTATGTTGTCATAACCAGCTTGTATGATGAATAAATGACTTGCATATCTAAATATGTATGTTTTTAACTTTTAACTCTTTAAGATTCAATCTTATTGTGCATTTACATTGTTTGCATGTATACAATATGCTAATTAGTTGTATAGTTATACTAGTTAGTAGATCACATTTTTTATATTGGCCAAGCCCATATGTTGCTTAAGTAATGTATTTTTGTTGTCATTTATTGAAGTAAAATCCTGCACCTCTAACTTTTCTCCTAAAGGATCCTCTGGACGGGGAGAATCCGAGAGACCTGCGCAGAGAATAACACACGTTAGCCTCGCCCCGGGTGTTATTTCAGGACCAAGCTCCGGTGTGAGAATGAGTACCGAGGGGTATAGAAATAAATGTGAGTGTGTGATAATAAATGTTGGTTAGTTGTCATAATAAATGGGGTTGGGGGTATTTATACTACCCCAACCTCGTTACCTGTTTGTACTTGAGCACAGTACTTCGCAGACCTAGGCCTAGCCTAGTTGGTAGGTGTCAAAACCTATACCCGACATAATCCGTTGAAACCAGGTTTGGCGGCGCAAGTACTATTCCCACGTTTTATCCACTGTGTAATAGGAGAAGGTCCTTTCGTCCGGTGTTCGGCCAGGCACGTGCCCTTCGGCATGTGCCGTCCGGACACATACGTCAACATCATTCATAATCAAAACACATTTACAGCCTTTTATGTTCCTCTCTAAAAAACCTTTCCTCAAAACCCTAAAAACAATCTATCACGTACCTTTTTTTTCAGCCATATCTCCTTATTTCCATAACCATAATATCACACTATCACGTAGCCTTTCTGCATATATAATCTCCATTCATTTTTTTTTTTTTTTACTTTTTTTTTTACTTTTTTTTTCATTCATACAATCCTTCCTGTTTTCCATCACCAGAATATCATAGTATCCATTCACAATGATCCATGATAATACAAGTAGTGGCAATTAGGGGTGTCAGTAGGGTCGGGTTGACCTGACCCGAACCCGATAAGGCTTATCGGGTCAGGTCAAATCGGATCAAAAAATCTAATCGGGTCGGGTTAGGGTTAAAAAAATAATGCTATTGGGTTATCGGGTCAACCCGAAAATCACTTTTGCATTTTTTAGTTAATATACTTTTGCTTCTTGGATTACTGGCTGGTATTTTCTTTTTCCCGATTTATGGCTTAGTCACTTTTCGAGCTTTTTGTGAATATTTGCTTTTCATTTTACTGTGAATCAAGTCTGTAAATTTAGTTTGATGAACGATCATTTGAGGAACAAATTTTTTTTTACATATCAAGGGACTAATCTCCACCCTCCATATTCCCTGCATCTTTATTTGATCTAATGGATGAGATTAATCACAACAATTTAAAAAACTCACTTTCATCATTTTTTTTTCAAATATTAATATCTTTCAAACCGTTAATCGTTAAGCGAAAAAAAAATATACCATTACGACGAGCATTTAATTATCTTTCTATAGATAGACACTTTGACATATTTTCGACAATTTTTTTTTTCCCTTTTTTTTACCTTTTTTTCACCTTTTCTTGTGGCCGAAAAAATCACATGTGATATGTATATCAGTGTAATACACATGTAATATCACATATGATATACATATCACATATGATTTTTTCGGCTACAAAAAAAAACGTGAAAAATAGTTTTTTTTTTTTTTTTTTTTTTTTTTTTTTTTTTTTTTTTTTTTGTCAAAAGTATATCAAAGTGCCCGTCTATAGAAAGATAATTAAATGCTCGTCGCGATGGTGTAATTATTTTCGCTTAACGATTAACGGTTTAAAAGATATTCAAATTATAAAAAAATTTGTGAAATATTAAAATACTTTTAATCTCAACCATTGATTTCATTTTAGGTGGATGATGAAGATGAGTCCCTTGGTATGTAAGAAAAGTTTGATATTTAATATAACTGACTTATTTAGTTTTTCCTTACAGTATATAATTATTATATAAGTATGATTCAGTTATTGAAGTACTATTAATAAGATCACCCGCTTGTTTGACTCACAATAGTCTTGATCGGTTATTAACTTTTATAATAAGTTGTGTAATATGGAAATGTTATGCTATAAGAATATAGTATAAAGCTATGAACCGCTAGAATTTAGTGATCTTTTAAGGGCCCGTTTAGTATGCGGGATTTGATTGGGTTTAGTATTTAATAAATGTGAAACTAATGTTTAGTTGAATTTTGTTGATTAAGATTTGGGAGTGAGACCCACAAATAAAGGGTTGTGTAAAAGTTATGGGTATAGGTAGGTTTTAGGTATTTTGTGGGGTCTACTCCTCTTTCTTTTTGTCTCTTTCTATTTATTTATTTGTTTAGGATTATTAAAGTATAATTTTAAATTAAAATTCATTTCTTTTTTATAAATTAATTGTTATTAATTAAATATATTATTTTCTCTCTCATATATCAAATCAAAATATAAATCAAAATCATAATCCAAATCCGAATCCTAATCCTAATCCTAAACCCATCTATAAACCAAACGGACCCTTAATGCCTACTTTTCTCAATCTCTCTTTCTAAATGAAGGTTCCCTTTTATTATTGTGAAACAATGAAAGTTTGTATATCGTATAATTGATGTTTTTTACTTAATGTTACTTAATAGGGTCACCCGATAACCCGAATCACCCAACCCAACATAACCGGACCCGAATCCTACCCGAACCCGATAACCCGATTCTTAATCGGGTTGGGTTCCGGGTCACTTTAAAAAATTCAAAACCCGACTCAACCCGACCCGACAAACCCGATAGCATTCCCTAGTGGCAATATTGTAACATAATAATTCGTACTGGTATTCCACTAACTCACGTGCATCTAGGGGCGTTCACGGATCGAGTAACATCCATAGTAACCAAAATCAAAACCGAACAGAATCGAAAAAAATTAAATCGAATTCGTAACCGAACCGAATCGGTCATAACCGAACCGAACTGAACTAAATATTTGGTTATCGGTTTGGATATGGTTTTGGCAATGAAAACCGAAAACCAAAACATTACTAAAACTCGTTCTTAGTACAAATATAACATTTTTCTATGTATTTATATGAAAAAAAAAGTTAACTAAAACTCTTTTTTAGTATAAAACGAGCGGGGGTACCCGCGCGTTGCTGCAGGAATGTTGTGTTTAATCTAAACTCGAAATAAAACGATCATTTTTTTAAGGACTAAATTTGCAAAAAATTGCTAACGGGGACTAACGGTGCGATTTACAGCTAACCTGAGGGACTGGAATCGTAAATTCCTTAGCTACAGTACAGGGCACTATTTCCAACTGTGATGCACTTTAGCAACTACTGTGTTGCACTGTTGCGTACTGTAGCAAGGGAATTTTCAATTTAGTCCCTGAAAGTGGCGTACTGTTGCAAAGTTAGTCCTTAGGGACTAACGGTGAAAAAAAGGTTAACCTTAGAGGTTGTTTCTGTTTATTATTTGCACAGAAAAAGCCCATGAACTTACTGTTCTATTACAAATTTAAGTCACGGTTGTTAGATAACGGAAGTTAAGGACTAACTTCGCAACTGATCAATAACCTCAGGGGCTAAAATGGGGCTCACATGAATTTTTGTGGGAAATATTGCTACAGTGTCCCACACGCTTATTAGTATATATTATAATTATCATTATTTAAGCTTGAAAAAAAATTGTACTAAAAATATATATAATTAAATGAAAAAATAATTAAAATTATGTAATTCAGATTATTCGGTTCGATTATAGGGGTTCGGTTTTTTGTTATTCGGTTCGGTTGAATTAAATTTGAATTCGGTACGATTTTCAATTTGACTCAGAAAATAATTTTAACCGAACTGACCGAACTGATTAACCTGATAACCGAACCGATAAACACCCTTACGTGCATCCAGTCGAGGCCAAAGTGGTTCATTGTCCAATTTTCATGGTATGGGCCATGCCTAGTTACTTCTTTTGGCACAACCCATTATGGTTTATCTCTGGCCCATTTACGTGGTCAGCCAAACACCAGGTGTCACAGGCCCAACAGCATGTCCCTTGGCCTATTAGCATAACCCGAGCTCATTTATGGGTTCAATGGTCAAGAAACTTTTCTCCCACAAACGTTTAATACCTTGTTTCTCCAAGATTTTGGTAACGCCTTGTGGAATATGGATAAAGGTGTGTCTTCACATTTAAATTTCAATGCAAATAATCTTAGTACTATTTAGAGCTAATCACTTTAAAAATTATCATACTTGCCATTCTATCTTTTTATGTGTAACATATTAAAATTTTTGCTTATTTGTGTACTAAACTACAATTTTTGTCTTTATGTGTGTGGTGAAAACGTGTGATGACCATTTTACCCTGTGAATTTGCGAAAATTGCATCAACCGTCCCTATAGGGTAAATTACAAAAATGGTCCATGTGGGTTAGTGAAAGTTGCATCACCGTCCCTATACTTTTTTAGTACGTTTTTGTCTGTTTTTTTTTTTTGTTCGTTTTAATATGGTTCCATCCGGTTTTATATGTTTTCGTCCGGTTTTATACGTTTTCGCCCATTTTTGTTTTTATAGAAAACAGCCCTTGTTTTGCGTTTTCAGGCTAAAATCCTCACGAGTCTGATCTAAAACATCATTCCATTCGTGTTTTACACTTTTCATGATTCAAACCATAAAGGGGTCAAAATCGTTGTTTAAGTTCGGTTAAGAGACATTTTATCCAAAGTCAAATTTTCTTTTAGAAATCTTAATTTTATCACAACTTTTAATCTACAAGCTCTTTTTACATGAATCAAAACGGACGAAAATGGACATAAACATATAAAACCATATGAAAACGGATGAAACATATTAAAAACGGACGATAATTTGAAAACATATGAAAGCGTATAAAATAGGATGAAAGTATATAAAAACGGATGAAAACGTATGAATAAAAATAATAAAAAGATTTAAGGATGGTGGATACAATTTTCTCCAAACGACAGGGACCATTTATGTAATTTACCCTAGGGACAGTGTATGCAATTTTCGCAAACCTCCAAGGATCATTTATGTAATTTGGATGGGTAAAATGGGCATCACACGTTTTCACTACACACATAAAGACAAAAATGGTAGTTTAGTACATAGATAAGCAAAAATTTTAATATGATACATATAAAAAGATAGAGTGGCAAATATGATGATTTTTAAAGTGATTAGCCCTACTATTTATAATAAAAGTATTTATCTGTCTATTTTTGTTGTGACAGTAATTCCATACCCGTCACCAACACGGGCCATAGCTTGTTGCCTAATCCTCACCGTCCACTTCATCTTTACATTACTCGTGACAACAAAGTTTCTATTGATTTTAACAAAATTGGTTTTTTCGTAAAAGATTATTTAACTCAACATATTCTGCTCGGATGTGATTGCATCAGGGACCTCTATCCTATCACCACGCCTACCTCCTACCCACATTCTCTCACTAGTCATCCCACGTAGCATCAACGACTTGGACATCCAGGAAAAGAAATGAGGTGCTACGTTCTTTACTTTCCAGTAATAGTATTTTGTGTAATAAAGTGAAGTCTCCACAACTTTGTCATGCTTGCCAGCTTGGCAAACATGTGAGGCTTCCATTTTCTATTTCCGATACTGTATTTAACTTTGCTTTTGATATCGTTGATGAGTGCTCAAACACTCATCATTTTTGGTTAAATCTGAACTGCAAAACATACAAAAACACTCAGTAATGCATCAAAATACTAAAAATATTTTAAAATTGTATTTTATATGTTTTAGATGCAAATTGAGCAAAAACAGATGAAAAATGTACAAAGTTTGCAAAATTGGCAGTTTTAGTCCCTCAACTTTCAAAAATTGACAAAACTAGTCCCTGGTCATTCAAAATATGGAAAATTATCACCAAAGGTCATTTTAAAATCATAAGTTGTCATATTTAGTCCTTTGGTGAAAAATTGGAAAAGTTTTGAGAATTTACAGTTTGGTCCCTGGAGTTTCAGATATTGGCAGATTTGGTCCCTGGTGGGACATTTTTGAAAGAAAAATCACTTTTGGTCCCTGGAAAGTCACAAGTGTTAATTTTAGGTCCTTGGTGTGAAGTTTGGGGAATTTGCATGTTTGGTCCCTGTAGTTTGGAAATTTGCAAAAATGGTCCTTGGGTATTTAATTTTGAATAAATGACATCATGGGTCCTTTGGAAATTCAAACTTGGCAATATTCACCCATGAAATACCTTTGATCAGTTGGCAAGCCAAATCCCTCAAAAATTCAGATTATACAAATTGGACCCTTGTTTCGAATAACCAAACCAAATAATCCACCCCAAAACCAGGCCTGATCCAATCCTATTACCCCTGGCCCATTACCCTTTGCATCCCACTCCCACACAAATAAACACCCCGTTTTATTAAAACCCCCAGTCAAACCTAAAGTCAAACCCTCACACCCTTATCCCTTCCCTCCTTCCACCTCATCCCTGCAACCTGCCAGACCCCATCATAACCCCCTACCTTCACCTCCTGCACACTCAATCCCTCCCCCCTTGCATCTCCAAACAAACACAAGACTCCAAATAACTCCCCTGGCATCAATTATATCCAAGAAACAGACAAAGGCCATTTTGGCGGCAAAAACTTCAAACGGCCAAGATGACTTTGACCAATTCAATGGTCCTGATCAAGTGGGATTCATCCAGTGGGTATCAAGAACCCTAATGGGTCATATAAAAGGAGAGGGGAAGAAGCAGAGGAGGCTAGTAGTTAATTTTAGTTTTAAGCCTTTAGTGTAATTTTAAATCATGTAACTCTTTTCTTTATGTTTTTAAATCATGTGATCTTAGTTTATTGTTGTAATCCACTTTTAATATTAATACAAGCCTTCAGGTTCAATTCTCAGTCTCCTTGTTTGATTTCAGTTTTAATAAAAATCTTAAGTTTTTATTAGTTAAAATCTTGTTCAAGCTACATTGCCATTAAAACCTTTTCATTTAAGCTCTCATAAGCTTCTTGTTAACTGAAATCAAGCTCCATACCTCAAGATGTGTTTAATTTGATGAAAATTACCATGGTCAACGAAAGTCAAAGCTACAGTACATGGTGGTTTATGGGTGATTCAGGGGTGAATTGTGTTTCAAAAATGGTTAGCAGCCTTTCTAAAAGATAGGCATTGTTCTGATTTAAACCCTATGTTAGTTAGGGTTGGATATGTGTGAGTTCTCACTTTTCATTCTTAGTTCTCAATTCATTTTTTTTGTTTAGTTTAATTTCAGCTTGAATCCTGTTTAATTATTGTTGGTTTATTATCCTTAGTTGTTTTTTTTAATCTCAAGTTTGACTAGTGTTGTAGTAGGTTCTAGCTTAAATCTCATAAGCATACTATAAGAATGCAGTTAAAGGGGTGTTTGGCACAGTGGTTTTGACCACTGTGTTTTGCTTTATTTGTTGAATTCTTAGTTTAGTTAACTCTCTTTTGGTACTAATAACACATTTAAAAGCTTTAAAACCAAGTTCAATTGTAAGAAAGTCGAGATGACCTCTTATATTCCATTATCTGTCATATGTTATGGTTTAGGTTCCCAAATCTCATCATAAGTTATTAGAGTAGATTAATATCACCTCTGTATAGCTTATTACATCAGTATTAGTGTGTATGATCCATTCAAAGTTGGGAAAAGTAAAAAATATCAAGTTTCTACAAAAAGTCAAAGTTGTGTGTTCTCAGATTTTGCAAAACTTGCAATAATTTTGTAGATTTTTGTATTGAGGTTCAAGCTGTGAAACTTTCAGGGTTTGTAACATCCCATCTCATCTTTGGATTCCACCTCTTATTTTATTTTTGTGAATTTTACTGTGGGGTCCACAACCATCCAAATACACCTGCAGGGGGACTGACCTCCCCTGCACCAGTGTGCACAACCCATTTTCCTAGGCTCTTAGTTTGCTAATTAGTGTAATACTTCATGAGAATTTGGAATCTTTGTTAAGTTCATAATGCTAGTTTCATGTCCCAATGCTTGTTGAGGCATAAGTTGCTTATTTAATAGCTTTTTGTCACCCTTGGAGTTGCCCCTTGTCCATGGTTTATGCTGATTCATCAGCTTTCATAAGAACTTGTTGAATTCTTGACTTTGAGTGAACTAGGGCCATTTTGTTAATTGCTTGTAGTTAGTTTGAGTTTCTTAAGCTTGTATGTGCCTGTGTTTGCCTCATTTTGAGCTTATGCACTCAAGTGACCATACTGCTACCTGAATTCCTATTCATTCATCAATGTGTGCACAGGCAAGTTCATAAGCCTTTTTCTTAGCCAAACCCTTGAGATTAGCCTTTGACTCTTGGTTGTTTGAGAAGCTGATTGTATCAGCTTGTTAGATCCAAGCTCACTTTTGGCTCTAGGGCTTTTGCCCCTAGCTAAATATACCCTACTACTTTGCCCTTGTGGCCTGTGTGGGCTGTGTAGTAATTGTGTTGGCTTAAGTCAGCTTATTGGCTTATTCTTAGCATTCCATTACTTATCTCAGCTTAATTTCCATGCACTCAACTCCCTTGTAGCTTATTTTGCCCTTGGTTTGTGTTGTGAGGCTTATTGCAAGTTTATTCATGTCCCTTCAAATCCTATTAAGCTTATAAGCCTAATCTGCCAACTATTTGGCTTTTCATTGTGCTTATTTTTGATCCACAGCCAAACTTCCTTTTTTAAAGTTGTTTATTTTTAGTCTATAAATAGTTTTCTAAAAGAAAATTCCAAAAAAGTCAAAATTTAAAATAGTGATAGCTTCTATTTAAGCCATTTGGCTTATTTTCAGCTTTTTCAAAAAGCAAATCTCATTTTTATAATTTTCCTAGGTTCCTGTAGCTATAAAATAATTTCTTTAATTTTTTCATATTTTTCTCTTTTCATTTAGTATTTTTAATAATTAATATTAGTTTTTATTAATTAATAAATAGTTAATAATTGATAATTATTATTTAAAAAGTCTCAAAAATATATTTTCAGTCTTAAAATTAGTTTTATATTGTTTTAGATTTTTTCAAATTTAAATTTTATTTTTCTAGGTTAATTTCCTAATTATTTGTATTTTAGGGTATTTTAAATAATTAAAAGTAAATAGGAAATTAGTAATTAATTAATAGTAATTAATTAAATAGTGTAAAAATTATTTTTCTTTTTCTAAAAATTTTCTTTTATCATTAGGATTGTAAAAATGTAATTTTCATATCCGTAGGTATTTTATTTCTCCAAAACTCGCGTTTTATTTCGTACGCTAACGTAAATTTAAATTCAACGTACGCGTTTTTAGGTTTTAAACGTTTCTAGGTTTTTTAGTTTTACGTACTTGTTAATATAGCTTACTTAAGCTATTTTCTTTTAAATTTCAGTAGTGTAATCAATCACAACTCACTTATACCCATTTCCGTCCAAATTCACCCGATCACAAACTCGTTTTATTACCATCACACCTAGTCAGGACATAACGACCCGGGGAAACCCTATACTTCCACGGAGCATTGAGCCTAAGGGGTTTGACTATCTTGACCACATCCGTGGTTGACTTTAGTTGACTGCTTTTGCCTTAATCAATCGTGCATTCGAATTTGTAGACATTCCCACTTTCGATTCAAAGTGGTATTAAATATTATGTTATCTTTTTTGATCATTTTTCTCATTACTTGTGGGTATATACATTGTGTAATATGTCTGATACTTTTGCTAAATTTTTCGAATTTCGTTCTCTAGTAAAAACTCAATTAAATATGGAAATTAAAGCACTTCAGTGTGACCATTGTGGTGAGTTTGACAACGCCATTTGTCCTCAATTATTTACCAAACATGGGATCCATACACGTTCCTCATGTCCCCGTTCCTCACAACAAAATGGTAAATCCGAACTTATGATTCAGACAAACAACCTTATTCGTACACTACTTTTTCAAGCCAATCTTCCACCTCATTTCTGGTTCGAAGCTCTTCACATGGCCACCTACCTCTTGAATATTTTACCATCAACCGCCATCAATAATGACACTCCTCACTTTTGCCTTTATAACACAAAACCCTTGTGGAGTTTGATAGACTCCTTGATCGTTTTGAGCACTAGGGTTCAACAATAACAATGATAATAACATGCAGCGGAATAAGAATAAATCAAAGTTATTGACACAAGGTTTTTCCCAATCACCTCCAATTATTATTTGATCAGAATAATAACGTGTTACCTAAATGTAACAAGGATCTAAGACACCTCAGACCTTGAAGGATTCGAACAACTCTAACTAGTTCTAGGCATTTATAGTTTACATGCCCTAGAACACACACACACTTTTCTGATATTTACATTGTGAAAGACATATGAAAACCTGTACCCTATGTCTCTTTATATAGAGAGATATTAGGGTTTACAAAAGACTACGAAGGACTAAATATAAAATCTTCTTTATCAAGCAAGTCCTTCTTGTTTCAATCTTCATCTTTTGTAGAATTCCAGCTTTGCATTATAGTCCCTTTGTTTCATTCTTTTATCTATTTTGTCACATCAAATCAAGAATCCCAACAACCCTACTACAGGTCTTTACGTGTCTTTGGTTGTTTGTGTTATGCCAACGTCGACATCAATCATAGACTTGGCTTACGATCCACACCTTGTATTTTTCTTGGCTACCCATCAAACCACCGTGGTTTTCTTTGCCTAACATTTCACTAACAAAATAATCATTACCCATAATGTCACCCTTGATGAGACCGTTTTTTGATACGGCTCCATGACGCCAAATGATGCTCATTCCTACACTTTTCACGACACCACTCCAAACATAATAGCTCGACATATTCTCCAACAACCGAATCTTACCTGAGTTACACCTACTTCACAGCCTACATCTCTTAACCCATCGACAACCACTAATGTTACAACTACTCAAACCGTACAATCCCATCTCCCACATATGTTACAAGTGGCCTAACACCCACACAACCCCCTCCTACATCCGTCCCAACTCCCACTCCAATTACTACCGGCCCAATTCCTTCTTTCTAGCCCAACCAACCCAACCCTCCCATGACAAACTCACCCGTACCTAATACTCGCCAAAACCCAACATCTACTCACCCTATGGTCACTCGTTTTCAAGTTGGTACTAATAAAAAAGAACCCGCGTTACAATTGTCATGTGTCTACCATTTCTCCTGTTCCCAAATCGTACACCATAGGTATCAAATATCCTAACTAGCAACAAGCTATGTATGACGAATATAATGCTTATTTAAAAATAATACTTGGGTTCTTATGCCACGGCCATCTGACACGAAAATAGTTTGTTCCATGTGGTTGTTTAAGCACGAGCATTTGGCAGATGGGTCATTAAGTAGGTATAAAGCGCGTCTTGTTGTTAATGGTAATAGTCAACAACTTGGTGTTGACTATGATGAGACATTTAGTCCAGTTGTCAAACTGACCACCATTCGTACAGTTCTCAGTCTTACTACTTCTTAACATTGGTATGTACATCAAATCGATGTCAAAAATGCATTTCTACAAGGTACATTATCTGAGACTGTTTACATGCATCAGGCTCCTGGTTTTCGAGGTCCTCAGCATTCTGATCATCTTTGTCTATTACGACGTTCATTATATGGTCTTAAGCAGGCACCTCGTGTTTGCGAGTTATGCTACTCGTGTTGTTTTGGTAACAGCAGATGTGATTCATCATTGTTCATTTATAAACAGGGATCTAATGTTTCTTACTTATTACTTTATGTGGATGATATTATGTTGCCAGCATGATGTTTATTTGGATATTATAAGATTATAAAATCGTGTTTGAGTCATGGAAATGGTTGCTTAAGGTCTTGGTTTTTACTACATGGCTCTTTTCCATTAGATTTGAGTGACATGAAAGAGATTTTGATTCCCTCGCGTAGGTCTAGGGATGTGATTAGTGTAACTATGTTTGACATGAAGACTAGACGTTATAAACAAGTTAGATTCATTCTTGGTCGTCTTCATTTGCTGCATTCTCATCAACTTCGGTTTATTGAAGCTTGAAAGCCTTTTCCGTGTAGACACATGAAGGGTTGATCAAGTGCAGAGGTGATCACACATGTCTACCAATATCAAATGATGGATATTATAAAGTCTAGATATCGAGTCAAAGATCAAGGAATGTACTTCTTCGTCAGATTGTTCTTCAACTAGAAATTTTTCAAGATGACAATTATATTAAGATAATCATTTTAGATGTTTTCTCTTCTTGGCTCTATTTATAACACTTATTTGCACATGATTAGCCCATTTACATCTGAGTTAAAGATGAAAAACCTTATCCATTTTATGTGTATTATAATTGATCTCGTATAGTATATCCAGACCAGATATAGGGGGACATGAAAACAATCTAAAACCCAAAACCCTCAGATCCGATCAAGGTCCGGACCGGACACAAGACGAGCCCGGTATAGCAGGACAGTTGAGTTAATTATACACTTGCACAAAGTCGCAACATAGCGATAAGCCACAGAATAAAAATAGTTCCAGAACAGCCTTGGGATCTGGGTCACGACCAACCTAAAAAAAGTAAAAAAAATATGACCTGGGATCACAAGATAAACATGTGTACGCCCAGATGCGGAAAGACGGTGACTTGCCAACTGAAGTGACACACCCAAGGCATAAAAAAAGTCAATGAGCATGACGTCAAGATAATCATTCTATTAACCATTGGTCCATAGAGAGAATTGCGTCCTGTGATCCCCAGATAGCGACAAAGGAGCTTGCTATAAATAGGAGTGCATTATTTACTCCCAAGGGTACCACTCTGTCACTAGAACACACACATACTCTCTCTCTCTCTCTCTCTAAATACTTACTCTCATACCCGAGGTTGACCGCGGTAAGACTAACAGTGCTTTCTTTCTTAGCAGATCATTATCAACATATTCACTTAGTTCAAAATTCTTTATATTTCCGCAGAACCTCGTTACAAGGCAAGTCCCGATCATCATCAATACCCGGTCAAAATTTTGTACTAACAATAATCATTGTTAAAAGTTTTTAGTTTGATTTGATTATTTTCCAACCATGTGTGTGCTCATGAATGATATTTGAAAGTGTAAATAGTATTTTCCAGCTCATAGTTTCCTTTATAGATGAGCTTCCTTTATAGTTCCAATAATCTTTTTCTAGTCAACAACTTTTTCTTTTTTTGTTGGTCTAAATTTGATAAATATTCTTCCACGGTTTAATCATACGCACGTCTCATCAATGCGAATTGTTTGCATATGAGTTAAAAGAGTTAATTTGTGCTTATCAAATATAGTTCATACATTACTGTCACACAATAATGAGTGATATATCGAGATGTGTTATGAAAAAAAATGTAAATGCTTGAGGTTTTTATGTTCAAGTTACTTGTAAAAAACGTTATTTTTAATTCAGAAGTACGTGGCCTGATCTGGATATTTCGAGGCCATTTTTAACCTTTTCCCTCGTTATTCGCGTATGCATACCTAATGGAGCTTGAATCCCAAAACCTCTTGTGAATTGGCCATGTGACTTCATGACGGTGGTTCTTTGGCGATGTAAAAATAACACTTGTTAAATTACTTGGCCAAATTTATTGCTTTGACTTTAGTTTAAGGGTACATGTATCTTTAGTTGCCAATTTAAGTACTCTTTAATGATTCATCTTGACAAAGACTCAAATAACCAACGTTTTGAAACCCGGGTCGACCCGGCCGGTCGAACCGGTCGGACCGGAACCCGGTCAAAAAACGGGTTGTTTTGACCCGGGTTTCTAAAACCGGGTCAACCGGTGTGACCCGCCGGGTTTTGAGTGACCCGGGTTGACCCGGGTTTTGAAACCCGGCCGGGTTTGGATTTTCTCTATTTTTTTTTTTTTTTTTTTTTAAATTTAAATTTTGACTCTTTTTTATTTATTTGTCATTATTAAGGTGCTATTTTTGTTTGATATGACTTTCTTATGGTGTTTATTCACTCATATTTGTGCGTAAAATCGATTTTTGGAAATGTGCGTAAAACCGGGTCTAACCGGGTTGACCCGGTGACCCGGTGACCCGGTAACTCGGCCGGGTCGATCCCAAACCCGGGTTTCAAAACATTGCAAATAACTGTTTTAGGCACATACTCAAATAACTGATTTATTTAATTATTGTCATATCATACTACTAAAGTACATTGAATTACAATCTTATGTTGTTGTTTGTAACTTATCGTGATTCTATAGCATATTGAATAGCTACATTTCATGTTCGAGATTGATTACCAGAACATCTAATCCATTAATATTGGTTTATTCTGCATTTTGAGATCTCTTAGATTTTGACTATATACCTAACCAAATCAAACATAATTTTGCGAATCAACAGTAGACATGTCCCAAATATTGTGAAACGTTCAAACAACAAAAATTCGAAAACAACACTATAAAACTAGCCAAAGATTCTATAATATTAGTATTGTTTAATTTCATTATCCTCTTCTTTGTCTATGAGTTATTAATTGTCCGGTTTCTAAAATTCTTGGTTATAATTGATTGTTATACTTATATGATTTTACTCTCATTAACTTAAAGCTTCAAAGTTAATTATAATATTCATTGCATTTGAGTGTAAAATAATGCATCTATCATAAATTCAAGTTTGTTTTATTTGTGCACATTCAAATTGGAATAATGAAGTATTTATTTGTTACTTTACTAAGCTATGATGCTAATTTTTTTAAAAAAAAAAAAAAAAAAAAAAAAAAAACCATACCACACGACTCTTTTAATTAACTTGCGTGTGATTGGAATAAGTTTATGTGAGTTTATGAAAGTGTAAGAAAACAATTCTCATAAAACATACGCATCATAAGTGCTTGTTTTTAAATTTCTGCTAATCAAAACAATTCATAAAAATAAATATGAGATCTTATCAAATGAAAACAGAAAAAAATTTACTTTTCTAAAACTGTGATTATACACTTGTCATAAAACGAAAAGAGATAAAAGAAGCTCCACTTCAATTTCTGTTAAAGTTAAAGAATGAATTTCTATGCTTAAAATGTCATTCAATGAATTTTTCTAATTTAGCAATCACTTTTTTCATCAATGACTTGAAGATCATCAAATTATTAAGGTAATGATTTGAGAAATTACACACTCACATTAATACTTTAATATTATCATATAAAAACTTGTAATTTTGTTTCTTTTATTTAAGATGCGGTTAGAAAATCCAAGACCATAGACTGTTGTATCAATTTAAACTCTCTACAAAGGAAGTCACACTCTCCATATTCACTCACACTTAACTCACTTTCACACACATTTAAGACATGTAACAAACAAACTATTCTTCGAACCTCCTTCTATTTTATTTATTTATTTTAACGGTGGAAAGTTTATAAACTAGCAAGAAGCTAGAAACAAAATAAACAATTACATAATGGAAGTACACAAAGTCGGGTTTTGAAGCCAACCAACCCAGCTCAAACGTTTAGGGCTACATCTACTATTAACCCATAAAAAGACATCATAACAAAACAAACAATTACATAATGGAAATACACAAACTCTTTCTCGGAGACATCCTTCCAAATACACATGAGTTCTGATAGCACCATACATGCCACCATGACGATATAAATGACGCTTCCAAGAATTACTTCTTCTATAGTTCTTAATTTATTCTCCTTAAAAAAATGGATCTAGCGACATGTATCAAATCAAAATCAACTTTAGGCTTGGCAACAAGCATTTGCGAGCGCTTTGAAACAACTAGCGACTTAGGACTAACGGTTTAAATATAATGTTTGTTTGACAACAAACAACTAGCGGTTTAATCGTGTGTAACCGCTCTCATTCAAAACACATCATCAAAAAACATTTAGATCTAGCCGCTAGCATTTTGGCTCTCAAATTACATAGGAGTATATGCTTCTTTTATTTATTTAAAGATATTTTTTATGTTAATATGTATATCTCTTTTTACGTTATTTTACATTTTATAATTACAGCTACAATTACGTTATCAAACATATTTATATAACAAACAACTAATTGCCATTGTTATCATGGCCCAGATTCCAAAAGTCTGGTTTTGTTTCTGCTATATTCCACGTTTAACCTCTTTAGTTTACACTTTATCAATTAAGTCATGATTCCATAGTAATTTGTTTAGCTTCATTTAACGGGTAGGCATAACAACCTATTATGAAATATCTATCTACAAGGTTGTAATTTTGATCTTCTAAAGTTATCCACTTATCCTAATAAATAATCATCGTATAATGTATAAAAAAATATTTTAACTATAACTATGCTCAAGAAATTTAATCACATGCATTTCAAATAAATGCTACACTATCACATGATACATGAGAGTTAATAATCTTTAAGACTTTAAAGAAAATTTTTAGAAGTTTTGAAAAGTTCAATGAATTACGTTAAAATAATATAAAATAAAGTTTATCATAAAATGAACAAAAAAGTGCACATGTTACTATTGACTTGATTATAAAACTTCCGTCTCAAAATAATTGTCAATAGATAAAAAAATACATAATTTAAGAAAACATCATCATTACACCTTTTTCTTTTTTACTTTGCACAAAAGACAAAATTACTCTTAACCAATTACAGTAATTTATAACTTTTTTAAAGCTTATAATAATAACCTCAACATACATAGTAAACTTGATCTATATTCCCTATCCATTTTTGAAAGTGAACAATTAATTTGAAACAACCCAAAAATAAAAAGTGGATAACAAATATGGGATGGAGGGAATAATGTGTAATTAGTTAAGGTTATTGATTTTGTAGCTGATATTGTAAAAGGGCCTCCAATATAATAAGTCACAGGGCCTCTAAAAATTACAAAACGACTTTGATTGTTAATGGTAAGCATCACCCACCATAAAAATATCATATTCTACTTAGCTTTAACTACAAGTATAACTAAGAGAAATGATACTTGGACTTAATTGTGAGTCTAAAAGTACATCGCATTATCCGACGACAAACAAAAACTCACTTATTTTACAACCAATTATGACACATGATTTTAAGTCCAAAATTAGGTCCATAATTTCTTCAATGTATCATTTCTCTATAACTAATTCCACCGGCATGCATTTAACATGCGGTTAGAAAACGAAAGACTGTAGATTGTTGTGTCAAGTAAAACTCTCCATTATTCACTCACACTTTACTCGCTCTCACACACATTTAAGACAAGTAACAAAACTATTCTTGGAACCTTCTTCTTCCGTAGTTCTTTATTCTTCTTAAAAAAACACAAAAAACATGGGAAACCAGACTTCTTCCTTAACTTCAATCCCGACAGAAATCAACGACGACATCTTAGCAGAAATCCTCACAAAACTCCCTGTCAAAACCTTACTTCAACTCCAATCCGTTTCCAAACCATGGCTCACTCTCATCAACCAGCCTTCATTCGCAAAACTCCATCACGCCCACTTTTCAACCAAAACCCACGTCTCAAACACCTTTATCTCAGCCTACAACACCCTCACGCACCACCGACACTTTCTCTCCGTCTCACGCGCCGCCGTACCTACCTTACGCGACGGCATGAACAAACCACGCGCCTCCGGGAACCTATCACGCGCCGCCGTGACAACGTCACGCGCCGTCATGTCTGGGCCACGCGCCGCCCCACCTAAATCACTCGCCGCCGTGACACACCTTGTGACGTTCACCGCTCCGATGATAACGAGCAAGGAGACGACGGAATGTGAGCATTTAAATGGTTTGATTCTGTTTAATTCTGGTAATGGGTTTGTTGAGAATGTTTATGCATATGTTACGAATCCTAGTACTCGTGAAACAGTGAAAATTAATGTTCCGGTTTTGGATTACCGTTATGGAAAGGTGCATATATGTTACTTTTTCGGGTATGATGAGGTTAGAAATGAACATAAGGTTTTGAACATTAGGATGCTTGATATTAAGTCGATAAAGCCGTTTAAACCGAGTAGTGTAGAGATAATGTTGTATGAGTTGTCGAGGTTTACTTGGAGGAAAATTGATGTAGAGCTTCCTTTTGATATTAGTGGTGATCGTTGGTGTTATGGGACAAAACATAGTGTCTGTGTCAATAGTGTGATATATGTGATGTTACAAAGTAGGAATGAGATTTTGGCCTTTGATTTGAGGACGGAGACGTTTGAGATAATTAACCTTCCTAGTGGTGCTATTCATGACATTCCTCAAGGATCGTCTAAACGAGTGTGTAAAAAGGGGTTAAATACGGTTGTATCTAACCAGCCTTTTCTGATGAAGGTGCATGGGTTGTTAGGAGTTGTTTGTTATGATCGTGAGGCGGCAAGTAGTCAAATGCGTATTTGGTTATTAAAGGATTATGAGAAACGCGTTTGGGTTAGAGAAAGTGTTGGATTCTGCGAGTCATGGTTCTTGTTAGATGGTCCTTTTTTGCTGAATCCGTATTATATGAAGAATGTTCCAATTCCTATGTATGACATGGAGAGGAGAAGTGTTGAACCGGTCAACTATGTTAGCCGTGATCTGTTTCTTCACTCTGAAAATGTTCGGTTTGATCATGTTAGGAGTTATGTTGAAAGCATATTTCCCTTAAGGAGGAATGGATTAAGGACTTCACGAGCGGGTTAATGGTTGCTCCATCAGGTTAATTATAAGGAGCTAATGTTATCTATAAACTTTATTAGTGGTTGAGTATGTTATAACTTATAATAGACTGATTTTAAGCACTGGTTTGCTAGTTTGTTAAAGCTTGTAACTCTAATCAAATTCTGGTCTTATAAACAATTTTTAGTGAGTTCAATGGTTCTATGAAACTTGGTGAGTTTGTGTTCATGAGGTTCAAAATTATAAGCTAGTGTTGTATGTTGTGCTTTTATTTCAAATTAAGAATCCACACGATGGATTTAAGACTATTGATAAGTTAGTATTATTTGTTTTGCTCTTAGATGAACTTAATTATCAAAGTGGAAGTCCTCTGTTTGCCCTGTGTAACGTAGGATCTTTTAGAACCAAAAATATCAGCAAGGAATGAACATTTTTTTGCGGTGCAGTTACCAACCAGAGGTTTGTAAGACGTAAATGTGAGTTTGACTAATGCAAAATAATGTGTTTTTTTATCAGTATTTGCAGCGCGTGGCTCGTGTCACATGTAAAACCATGCACATGTAATTAATATGACTAGAGTGGAACAGCAGCGCCTTGATCTAGCTGGTAGATCTCAAAATCCTTTATTAACTTGCCGGAATCTAAATGTTATGAACTGTAAATCTGTTACTTTGAGTTTGTATTGATGTTCCTTATATGCCTTTTACCTTATGCTACACATCTGTTATTTATATACTCAAAATATCTTATAACAGGTAATATTGCAGTTTACAAACAATTCACTAAAAAAAGGATACGAGTAGAAAACAAATTAAACAGTGAACACGATGTGTCGATTATCTTAACCCTAATCTGGGAACTGTTTTACACATAACAACCAACAATCAATAGAAACTATTAGTGATAATCAATGGCTGCTGCTATGAGACAAATAGCTGCTAACTTTTCCAAGTTGGAAAAGTTTGAAGGTGTGGATTTCAGAAGATGGCAGAAGAAGATGCAATTCTTGCTGACCAGTATGAATGTGGTGTCTGTTCTTACTACTGAGATTCCAGAAGATTTTGGAGAAGCTGCTACTATGGAGCAGATGAGAGCAAGAAGCAAATGGGAGAATGATGATTATGTTTGCAGAGGTTTAATTCTCAATGGTACGTCTGATACTTTATTTGATATTTATCAGAATGTTGAAACTTCACAAGAACTATGGGATTCCTTGGAAGCCAAGTATATGGCTGAGGATGCATCAAGTAAGAAGTTCCTTGTAAGTAATTTTAACAATTACAAAATGGTTGATTCTAGACCTGTCATGGAACAATACAATGAACTTCTTGGTTTACTTGGTCGATTCACACAACACAAGATGAACATGGATGAGGCTATTTCAGTCTCTTGTATCATCGATAAACTTCCTCCTTCTTGGAAAGAATTCAAGCATATGCTTAAGCATAAGAAGGAGGAGTTAACTCTTGTTGAGTTGGGCAGTCACTTGCGCATTGAGGATTCACTCAAAGCTCAAGACATTGACAAGCCAAAGAGTAGCACTACTACTGGTCCATCAGTTGTCAATATGGTGGAGCATAACAACTCCACCAAGTACAATGACAACAAGGGCAAGCGTAAGCATCAAGATAACACCAAATCTGATCTTAACAAGAAACCCAAGGTGACTTGTTGGAAGTGTGGGAAACCTGGACACTTCAGGAAAGATTGCAAGGGTGGTAAAGTTGGAAACAAATCCAATGGATCAGGCACAAGTGGAGGGAATGGTAACACCAATTCTCTGAAAGGTCAGAATGTGTTTAATAAGTCTTTTAAGATTTATTATGTTACATATAGATCTGATATATACTTTGTGCAGGATGATGATGTTGCTTGGTGGGTTGACTCTGGAGCTACAATTCATGTGTGTAAAGATAGAAGCTGGTTCAAGACCTACAAGTCAATGAATGATGGTTCTATTCTTCACATGGGAAACGAGTCAACTGCCCTAGTGCATGGAAAATGATGTGTTGAGTTGAAGTTTAGTTCTGGAAAGATTGTTTCTTTATTTAATGTTTTACATGTTCCTGATATTAGAAAGAATTTGGTTTCTAGTAGTGTTTTAAATAATTGTGGTAATAAACAGGTTATTGAATCTGATAAGTTTGTTTTATCTAAAAATGGTGTGTTTATTGGTTTTGGTTATTTATGTAATCAAATGTTCAGACTTAATATTGTTCATGATAATATTGATTCTGCTTTTATATCTACATCTAAACTTTATGATTCAAACCTATGGCATGCAAGACTTGGCCATGTACATTTTAAAGAATGCAAGATATGTCTAAGGATGGGTTAATTCCAGCCTTTGATGTGAACACTGAAAAGTGTAAAACTTGTATGTTGAACAAGATAACTAAGAAACCTTTTCAAGGAGTAAAACGTGAAACTAAAGTTTTGAAGTTAATTCACAGTGACCTTTGTGATTTACATGCTACTCCCTCTTTGGGGAATAAGAAATACTTTGTGACTTTTATTGATGATGCTTCTAGGTTTTGTCATGTTTATTTATTACATTCTAAAGATGAAGCATTAGATAAATTTAAAGTATTTAAAACTGAAGTTGAATTGCAACAAGGGTCTCTAATCAAAAGATTAAGGACTGATAGGGGAGGTGAGTACATGGATACTCTGTATTTTCAGTCTGTTGGTATAATCCATGAAACGACTGCCCCTTATACTCCTCAGCAAAATGGTATTTCTGAAAGGAAAAACAGGGTGCTGAAGGAGATGGTTAATTCCATGTTGTCCTATTCAGGGCTGAGTCAAGGATTCTGGGGTGAAGCTATGTTAACAGCTTGCTATTTATTAAATAGGGTTCCCAACAAAAGGAACAAAGTTACCCCTTATGAACTTTGGACTAAAAAGAAACCTAACCTTAATTATCTTAGGATATGGGGTTGTAGGGCTGTTGTAAGACTCCCTGATCCAAAGCAGAAAACTTTGGGTGAAAGAGGCATTGAATGCATCTTTGTTGGATATGCTGAGCATTCCAAGGCATATAGGTTTTATGTTATAGAACCTAATGAGTCTGTTTCAATTAACTCAATAATTGAATCAAGGGATGCAATCTTTGATGAGAACAGATTCTCATCTATCCCTAGACCAAGTCAAAGGATTCCAAATGGAACCAATGACAATGGTGTTTCAGAGGTTCCTGCTGATGAGGTTCCTGCTGATGAGGTTCCTGCTGAGGTTGTGGAACAACAACCTGAACCTGAGCTCAGAAGGAGCAATAGGGTGAGGACTCCAAAATCATTTGGACCTGAGTTTCAATTATACTTAATTGAAGGTACAAGGAGTGAGGTCTCTGACCAATACTCTTATTGCTTCATTGTGGAGGATGATCCCAAAACATTTGAAGAAGCAATGAAGTCCCAGGATGTTGCTTTCTGGAAAGAAGCAATTAATGATGAGATGGACTCCATCATGGGCAATAACACTTATGTGTTGACTGATCTACCACCTGGTTGCAAACCTTTAGGTAGCAAATGGATTTTCAAAAAGAAAATGAAGGTAGATGGAACTGTTGAAAAGTTCAAGGCAAGATTAGTTATTCAAGGCTTTAAACAAAAGTCAGGAATAGACTACTTTGATACTTATGCTCCAGTGGCACGTATCAGTACCATAAGATTGCTAATTGCTTTGGCATCAATTCACAATCTGATTATTCATCAGATGGATGTGAAGACAGCTTTCTTGAATGGTGATTTAGATGAGGAGGTTTACATGAACCAACCTCAGGGCTTCATCATGCCTGGCAATGAAAACAAGGTGTGTAAACTGATTAAGTCTCTTTATGGACTA
Organism: Artemisia argyi; assembly: GCA_030686995.1. Taxonomy (NCBI): domain Eukaryota; kingdom Viridiplantae; phylum Streptophyta; class Magnoliopsida; order Asterales; family Asteraceae; genus Artemisia; species Artemisia argyi. The sequence goes on from JARVZY010002218.1 coordinate 613,256, forward strand.
AAACAGGTACCTAAGCAATGGCATCAAAAGTTTGATGAAGTGGTTTTGTCTAGTGGTTATTTACTTAATCAGGCTGACAAATGTGTATATAGCAAATTTGATGAATCTGGTAAAGGAGTCATCATTTGTCTATATGTTGTTGACATGTTGATCTTTGGCACTGACCAAAATCAAGTTGATCTTACAAAAGAATTTTTGTCATCAAAGTTTTCCATGAAGGATATGGGGGAGGCAGATGTTATCCTTGGCATAAGGATTAAACATGAAAGTAATAAAATTTCTATCTCTCAGTCTCATTACATTGAGAAGGTGTTAAAGAAATTTAATTACTTTGATTGTACTCCAGTGAGTACTCCTATGGATACAAGTGAGAAGCTAATGCCTAATACTGGCAAAGCTGTATCTCAACTTGAGTATTCTAGGGTGATTGGCTGCTTGATGTATGCCATGACTTGTACAAGACCTGATATTGCTTTTGCTGTGGGTAAACTGAGCAGGTATACTAGTAATCCTAGTGCTCATCATTGGCAAGCAATTCAGAGGGTCTTTAAGTATTTGAAGAGAACTATGGATTATAGTATCTCATATACTGGTTATCCTTCAGTATTAGAAGGATATACTGATGCAAGTTGGATCGGTAACACTGAAGACAATTCGTCTACAAGTGGCTGGGTATTCCTACTTGGTGGAGGTGCAATTTCTTGGGCATCCAAGAAACAAACTTGCATTACCAGTTCAACCATGGAATCTGAATTTGTGGCTTTAGCTGCTGCTGGCAAAGAAGCTGAATGGTTGAAAAACTTGCTTCTTGAGATTCCATTGTGGTCTAAACCTATAGCACCTATTTCTATCCGTTGTGATAGTGCTGCTACATTGGCAAAGGCTTATAGCCAGATGTACAATGGGAAGTCTAGACACTTAGGTGTTAGGCATAGCATGATTCGTGAGCTTATCATGAATGGGGTGGTATCTATAGTGTTTGTTAAATCTCAACAAAACTTAGCTGATCACTTGACGAAGGGTTTGGCTAGAGACTTGGTTTTGAAGTCTGCTAAAGGGATGGGTTTAAGTCCTACTTAGTCACTGAATGCAAGGATACCCAACTCCCTTCTAAGGAAACTTGGAAGCTGATTTCAATGTGGAAAGCTGATCATTTAGTGGACTGAAGCACATGTATCACAAACATCCCAAGGTTGTGCTTGTTACCTGCTGAAAGGAGGATGAAGTCTTCACTTCTTAATGGTTAATTTTCTTTGAAAAAGTGCTGAGCAGGAGCATGAATTAAAGATGAACCACCTATGTGAATGTTGAAGTTTTGCCGCTTCAGGAAGCTTTGGACTTTTAGCTTTTACAACATTTATGAATTGGATATGGACACATGGCTTGTATAGTGTCAGGAGTATTTTAGTGTTTGAAAACTTGTGTGTATTTATCATCAGGTATTCAAATGGGTTGAAGGGTTCAATTTTTAGAATACCCTGATTCTCGAATATTTGAAAGTATATGTACTAATGTGGAAATTCAATCCTCAGGATATTTTCATTTATGCACTTGTTTTGGTTTGTGTTTGTTTTTTTTTTTTTTTTTTTTTTTTTTTCATGCAAAGGAAGTGAACTAAATTTGGGGTGGATTGTTGGAAAATTTAGTGCACTTGAGGGATCAATTTACACCTGGTAATGGGTTTGGAGGTATGGAGTATACACCCATTTGGTCACTGAATCCCCTGACTCAATAGTGGTTATGTATTGATCTAAGTACTGTTAGCAGACTTTGCTGCTAGTGTTGTGAATCTGCTGCTAGGATTCTGCTGCTAGGATTCTTCTGACAGCTGATTCTGCTGCTAGTTGATTCTGCTGCTAATAGCATTATTCTGCTGCTAGGTTTTAACCACTGATCCCTATTATTATGGAAATTATTATGTTATAATTAATGGGCCGTTAATTATACATAATACCATGGGCTAGGGTTTGAGTATTCTCTATTATAAATAGAGATCACATCATTCTGCATGGAGATAAGTTATCATACGATATACTAAACACAAAACCCTAAACACTTCAATACGCATCTGGTTCTTGGTTTGTGCCTAAAGCAAGAACATCACTTGGTCTTATCCCATAGAGATATTCGTGTAACCCAGGCATAGTGTCGAATAGTTTCTATTGGAAAGTGATACCACGATTTCAAGTGAATATCCGGTACCTTTATTGATTATCTTAACCCTAATCTGGGAACTGTTTTACACATAACAACCAACACGGGATTGATTACCGGAAAATATAATCCATTAATATTGGTTTGTTGGGCATTTTGAGATAACTTAGATTTGGACCGTAAACCTAACAAAATCAAACATAATTTTGCGAGTCAACAATAGACATGTCCCAATTATCGTGAAACCCTCAAACAACGAAAAGTCGAGAACAACACAAAATAAAACTATAAAGAGATTCTAGATATTGATATTGTCTAATTTCATTATCCTCTTCTTTGTCTATGAGTTATGAATTTTCCGATTTCTAAAATTCTTGGTTATAATTAGTTGTTTTACTTATTTGATTTTACTCTCATTAACTTAAAGCTTTAAAGTTAATTATAATATTCATTGCATTTATGAGTAAAATAATGCATCCATCATAAATTGAGGTTTATTTTACTTGTGCACATTCAAAGTGGTAATAATGAAGTATTTATTTGTTGACTTTCACTTGACCATTTTTCTTTTTTTGATAGTTAAGATGTACTCTTTCTATTAATGTCAGGAGACAAAAGTCACACAATTTAATAAAAGTGAGAATACTATATTTCAACCACTCATATAAAATATTTTCTCACTAAATTATTTTTTATTACTAAAACTGAAAGGTGCACAATTATTTTGTAACATCCAAAAAATAAATAAATAAATATATATATATATATATATATATATATATATATATATATATATATATATATATATATATATATATATATATATATATATATATATATATATATATATATATATATGAAGAAAGTATTCTTCTAACCTTCTTATTATGAAGAAATTACATACATTTCTATGTACACATCAATATTTACATATTTTCCTAAATACAAATTTTCAATGCATGATTTATAAGGCTATCAAAGCAAGGTTTGATAAATATGTAAATATTAATGTGTATGGGAGGATGTATGTAAATGCCTGATGCGTATTTTGCAACCTCGCAAAAGGCTTTACCTCTCAAGGAATCTTGAGAGATCTTGCAATCGACCAGGCAGTGTACCTAACCGTTGTAGTGTCGTAAATGGTAGGTCCGGGGGATTGATCGTTCTCTAGGAGAATAGTGTCGTTAGGATTGAAGTGTAGGTCAATTAGATCTAAAGATGAGGGATGATTCTTTTTGTATTTTTATATTTTATAGAAAGCAATAAAAAAAATCTCGGGTATTAGAAGAGTGGGTGAAATTAGTTGCTAGTCAACTAACCCAAAATTATTAATTAAACAAAAAAATAAAATAAATAACGAGTAAAATAAAAGTGGTGAACTTCTTATAAGAGACAAGTGTGTTTAGTTAGATTTCACTACTCCCTTGTTTTCTCTTATTGATTTATTGAGTTGTCACAATTGTTTAGTTGAAGAATTGTATTCCTTAATACCATCCGTGCGGGCGTGTACGTCCTTCCCCAACTATATGAGTATCTATTTCTTCTTATGACAACACGTTTAATATCCTATTATAGAATCGTCAATATCTACTTATGCATTAAATACAATCAATAAAACCGTAGTACACATCCGATTACGTTTCTTAAGACATTCAAGCTTGTTACCGTATAAGAGATCAGCCAGTTTTTTTAAGCCTAATGCCCATCAGTCAACCAAACAACTAATAATAAATCAACAATCAATAATCAATAACTAGGTTTCTGTAGATCTAAGCAAACACTAACAAATCTAAGCTAACATGTTAATGTAAAGAAAATACAAACAATTAATCAAACAACACATAGACATATTAAATGATTAAAAGAAGAACTTATTTTTAATTGAACATGGAAGAAAAGAGGGTTTGAAACCCTAAAAATGCTGTAAAATTTGGACTAGGGTTTATATCCCAAGTTGTACTCTAAAGTTCCACACTTAATGAATGAAAAATCCAAAACTATAGATAGATTTACAAAGCTGACGGCGTTAGGTTATGGCTTCTGACGCCGTCAGAACGTCGCTATTAGGGTTTCGTATCGCCCAAACAAGCCTCTGACGTCGTCACGCATAACTTCTTCTGGGTCGTCTCGTGTAATTGCAAAGCCAGACGACCTTGCTCCTTTTGTGCTCGACGGCGTCTGGTGTTAACTTCCAAAATCTTTCTGGGCGTCTCATGTAAAAATCCAACACTTCACATCATAAGGTGACGACGTCAGACTCAAATCGTGACGCCGTCAGGTGTAAAAACCTGACTTTTCATGACTTTCTTGTTTTCTTCATTGTTGAGCATAAAAACGTCCGAAAAGCTCCAAAATGTTCCATATTTCAGAAATCACCTCCCAAGTACCTAAAATGAGAAAATGAGCGATTTGAGACAATATTTGATCATAAAATCACGATTTAGGGCTTAAATGACCCATAAAAACGTATGAAATAAATCCTTATCAGATACCCTTACACTTGGGATTTGTTTGTCCTCAAGCAAATGAGCTTTTCTACCAATCAAAATACAAGTTAGGGGTCATTTAACATCTATAATACTATAAGATTCAGTCCCTAAATTTAATGTGGAGTTATGATGATAGAGTTGTTAGAGTTAGAAACAAGTTGGAGTCGTTTAGTAGTTGCGTAGAGTACAAGATAGCTAATGCTCGGAATTCAATGCAGCCTCATAATAACTATACAATCATGAAAGGAGATGAAGTGCAAGGGTTGCCGGAATTGATCACATGACATTTAGTATAGAATTAAAAGTCAGTTAGATGAAGTGCAAGGGTTGCCCGAATTGATCACATGACATTTAGTATAGAATTAAAAGTCGGTTAGATGAAGTGCAAGGGTTGCGAAAGGTTGCAAGAATAATTAATTATTTAACCTAATTCATGCCTATATAAACCGGCAAAAATCACATTTAGTATGTATATTTGAAGATGATTCACACATCTTTTAGATCTTTGATTATTGGTAGCGGTATGTAAATTATCTTTTGCAACATTTTGTAGATGATTCAAACATCTTTTAGATCTTTGTAATTAACTTGGTCTTCTTTTTTTTTCTTAATTTAGTTATCAAATGCAGGTACCATGAAAATCACACAAGATCATGCATGCTCAGATAAATGGAACCAAAGATTGAGATACCAACTATCTTCTTTGTTTCTTACATATTTAGGTGATTGTTATAGATAAGCATATATATAGATATATGTATTATGTTAATGCATTTTCATATACAAGTAATTTATGTGCGTTTTCTATTGATGTAGCTCACATGTGCGAATTGATTCAAGAAAATGTGCACGAGCATGTATGTAAAGCAACATTTAAATGGTTAAATGATACTTTTTAGCTTGATTAGTTTATGTAAGTAGTTCCTTTCGAATGCTTTTTGAGAAATATTAGAATGAATTTATCGTGTGCAATTGAATTATTATTGAAAAGAAGAAGGGTCGCGCATCGCAAAGTGTTTTCTTTTTCTATATGTAGAATCATTAGTGAGAAACTAATATTTACGCCAATTAAATGAGTTTGCCATAATAGCAAAATACGACATATTAAAAATATCACATTGAGTAATTAATAGAAAGGAAAAAAATACATAATTTTGACTTAAATCCGTTTGTAAATTGTAATATCAAATAAAAAAGTTGAGTTTTAAACATAAGCAAAAGTTCAAACTTTTATCGAAAAACAAAACCGGTGCATTTAATGTGAAGTATATACAACATCGAGATGGAAGTGCAAGGCTTGCTGAAATTTATCACATGATATTTAGTAATTAGTATACAATTAAAATTCGGTTATGGATCGAGATGAAGTTGAAAAGGTTGCAAGAATAATTGATGATTTAACCTAATGTAATATATATAGATATATGTATTATGTTAATGCATTTTCATATACAAGTAATTTATGTGTATTTTCTATTGATGTAGCTCACATGTGCGAATTGATTAAAGAAAATGTGCACGAGCATGTATGTAAAGCAACATTTAAATGGTTAAATGATACTTTTTAGCATGATTAGTTTACGTAAGCATGCAACTTGAATAATGAATATAAAAGAAAAAGTATATAATTTTTGCTCAAATCCATTTGTAAATTAAAAAAAAATTATGTTTAAGATATGATAGTGGAGTCCAAAGGTTTTAGGAATTATTAATAATGTATTAATTAATATTCATTTAGTTAGCTATTTAGAATCGAGTTTATTGATAAGATTTATTAATATTAGTTAGACTTTATAATGTTAATTTCAATAAAATTAGTTGTACATTAAAATGAGATGAAGCTAAAAAGGTTTGTAACGATTTTTATACAGTTTATGTGTCATTATTATATATACATTATTACACAAACTTTAACTTACAAAATTAATAAAGAAAATATTTAACGCACATTAAACTATAACAAATTAGATAAACCCCGTGTGCTTCATATTATCATGCAAAAACCATCTAATAGACAAGTATTGTAGGGCTAAGTAAATAAGTAATAGACCAAAAGAAACAAAATCATTTTTTTATCATGCAAATAAGTAATAGGCCAAAAGAAACAAAGCCATCACAACTTAATAACCAAAAGCCCATATATAGAATACAACACCACAAAACCAAAACAACATCAAACACCTTTCAATTTTTATACAAGAAAGTTAAAACATTTCATATGATATACTAAACAATAATTAAGTATACACTCGCCAATATACAGAAAGAATACACGATTAACAATTAGATTATTAGCCCGTGCGTAGCACGGGTTCTGCATGTCTCGTTAATATAAAAGTAGATACAACAAATGATCATTCTACCTTAGTCAAAACAAGCACAAAAATTATACACTAGCAGCTCACAATAAGTGCTTGGATACTCTTATCTCTCGGGTGTCATAAGTTTATATATCACAAATGAAAATTGAAGTGAATTTTTTGAATTATTGGGATTAATCTCATCTATTAAATCAAATAAAGATGGAGGGTGAAAATTAATCCCTTGGTATATAAAAAAAGTTTGATTCTCAAATGATCTTAAATCATACCTTTTGTAACAAACAATTAACGACCACTATATTTCGACAAACATACCATTAGTAGTAAGCCATCACACACCATAACAATATCATAGGAAAATAATTTGGATGCCTAATTCATATGACTAATTTTATGTCTAATCTATTTATGCCAAAAGATCCGTGTAGAACCAAGTTTTACCATAGAACCAATCAAACAATCTTAATCACTAATTTTTTTTTTATCAAAATAAAAAAAAAATAATAAACTTTCACCCTTTTTAAAAAAATTAAATATCTCGCAAACCGTAAATCGTTACGTGAAAAAAAATACCATCGCGACTAGGGGTGGCAATTTGGGTCGGGTTCGGGTTGGCGGGTTCGGGTTGTCAGGTTGGCGGGTCAGAAAACCCCAACCCGAACCTGACCCATTTAAATCATCGGGTCAGCTACGTCAACCCTAACCTGTTTACATGTAACCCGAACCTGACCCATTTAACCCGTATATATACTTGGGTTGACGGGTTAAATAGGTTACACGGGTCGAATATATCAAACGGGTTTCAGGTTGACCCGTTTAACCCATTTAACCCGTATAATTAAAAATAAAAAAAATTTTATTTTAGAAAAAAAATCTTATACGGGTTGGCGGGTCGATCCGTTTATTTTATTCCCAACCCGAACCTGACCTGTTTAATAAACGGGTTAGATATGTTGACCCAAACCTAACCCGAAATCTATTTAGCTCAAACCGAACCTGTTAAATTTCGTGTCGGTTTCAGGTCGGGTTTCGTGTCGGGTCAGAAATTGACACCCCTAATCGCGACGAGAATTAAATTATCTTTCTATAGATATGCATTGTTATATACTTTCGACGAACTTTTTTTTTTCAAAATTTCCGCCCAGAAAAATCATATATGATTTGAAAAAATTAGGGGTGAGCAAACAATACTGAAAAAACCGAAACCGAACCGAAAACCGAAAAAACCGAACCGAAAAAACCGATCGAAACTTAAAACCGATGGTTCGGTTTTTAATTTTTCAAAAACCGAAAAATACGGTTCAGTTTTGGTTTTCGTCCAAAAACCGAACCGAATCGATTTTATTATATAATAATATATAATTAATATAATACGAATAAATAACTAAATTAATCAAATTTATAAATTCATTTTCGTTTTGTGGGTAGTTTATAATAATTTATCTTAATGTTTATGTTTATATGTGTGTTTGTCGTGTCGTGTATTTAATTGAGAATATATCAATAAATATATGACGATGATCATATTATGTGTATGTTCACTTGCATGTGTGTAATTATAAAATTATGCAATAAACATTATTATGCTTAGGTTGATAAAAAAAAATGTAATACAAGTTTGTTGGTATAAAGTTGTCATGCCCAAATATCAACGGTTAGAAACCGAAAAACCGAACCGAAACCGATAATAAATCGAAAAAACCGAACCGTCAAAAACCGAACGGTTTCGGTTTTGGGTTCTATAAAAACCGAATATAGCAGTTCGGTTTCGGTTTTAGCCAAAAACCGACCCAAACCGAACCGTGCACACCCCTAGTAAAAATCATATGTGATTTTTACGAATAATATATGATTTTTACAAATCATATACGATTATGATTTGTAAAAATCAAATCACATGTGATTTTTACGAATCATATATGATTTTTTAGGGCGGAAATTAAAAAAATAAAAAACAAAAAAAAAAGTTTTTCGAAAAAAAAAGTTCGTCGAAAGTATATATAACAGTGCATATTTATAGAAAGATGATTTAATTCTCATCACAATGGTATTTTTTTTTAGGTTGAAGATTTACCGTTTGCAATATATGTTGTTTTAAAAAAAATTAAAAAAATATAAATGGAACGCTATGATTGGCTTATAACATATATGGGTTATTCAGGTATCTCAATTCATATATTTATTTCGTGACACATGTATTTCATTTATTATCACTCCTCTTATTTATCATTAATTTAGCCATGTATTCCAAAATTCTTGTTTACCATAAAATTAATCGCATCAATTAGTCATGCGAATCACACTACTCTTATAACATATTCTACTTAGCTTTAAGTAAAAGTATAACTAATTCCACCGGCATGCGGTTAGAAAACCAAAGACTGTAGAGTGTTGTGTCAAGTCACACTACTCCTCACACTTTACTCACTCTCACACACATTTAAGACATGTAACAAAACTATTCTTCGAACCTTCTTCTTCTGTAGTTCTTTATTCTCCTTAAAAAAAAACATGGGAAACCAGACTTCTTCCTTGACTTCTTCAATCCCGACAGAAATCAACGACGACATCTTAACAGAAATCCTCACAAAACTCCCTGTCAAAAAATTACTTCAATTCCAATCCGTTTCCAAACCATGGCTCACTCTCATCAACCAGCCTTCATTCGCAAAACTCCATTGCGCCCACTTTTCAACCAAAACCCACGTTTCAAACACCTTTATCTCAGCCTACAACACACTCACGCGCCACCGCCACTTTCTCTCCGTCTCACGCGCCGCCGTAAACACATCACGCGCCACCATGAACACATCACGCTCCGCCGTGACAACTTCACGCGCCGTCATGTCTGGGCCACGCGCCGCCCCACCTAAATCACTCGCCGCCGTGACACACCTTGTGACGTTCACCGCTCCGATGATAATGAGCAAGGAGACGACGGAATGTGAGCATTTAAATGGTTTGATTCTGTTTAATTCTGGTAATGGGTTTGTTGAGAATGATTATGCATATGTTACGAATCCTACTACTCGTGAAACAGTGAAAATTAATGTTCCGGTTTTGGATTACCGTTATGGAAAGGTGCATATATGTTACTTTTTCGGGTATGATGAGGTTAGATATGAACATAAGGTTTTGAACATTAGGATGCTTGATATTAAGTCGATAAAGCCGTTTAAACCGAGTAGAGTAGAGATAATGTTGTATGAGTTGTCGAGGTTTACTTGGAGGAAAATTGATGTAGACCTTCCTTTTGATATTAGTGGTGATCGTTGGTGTTATGGGACAAAACATAGTGTCTGTGTCAATAGTGTGATATATGTGATGTTACAAAGTAGGAATGAGATTTTGGCCTTTGATTTGAGGACGGAGACGTTTGAGATAATTAACCTTCCTAGTGGTGCTATTCATGACATTCCTCAAGGATCGTCTAAACGAGTGTGTAAAAAGGGGTTAAATACGGTTGTCTCTAACCAGCCTTTTCTGATGAAGGTGCATGGGTTGTTAGGAGTTGTTTGTTATGATCGTGAGGCGGCAAGTAGTCAAATGCGTATTTGGTTATTAAAGGATTATGAGAAACGCGTTTGGGTTAGAGAAAGTGTTGGATTCTGCGAGTCATGGTTCTTGTTAGATGGTCCTTTTTTGCTGAATCCGTATTATATGAAGAATGTTCCAATTCCTATGTATGACATGGAGAGGAGAAGTGTTGAACCGGTCAACTATGTTAGCCGTGATCTGTTTCTTCACTCTGAAAATGTTCGGTTTGATCATGTTAGGAGTTATGTTGAAAGCATATTTCCCTTAAGGAGGAATGGATCAAGGACTTCTCGAGCGGGTTAAAGGTTGCTCCATCAGGTTAATTATAAGGAGCTAATGTTATCTATAAACTTTATTAGTGGTATGATTATGTTATAACTTATAACAGACTGATTTTAAGCACTTGTTTGCTAGTTTGTTAAAGCTTGTAACTCTAATCAAATTCTGGTCTTATAAACAATTTATAGTGAGTTCAATGGTTCTATGAAACTTGGTGAGTTTGTGTTCATGAAGTTCAAAATTATAAGCTAGTGTTGTATGTTGTGCTTTTATTTCAAATTAAGAATCCACACAATGGATTTAAGACTATTGATAAGTTAGTATTATTTGTTTTGCTCTTAGATGAACTTAATTAAGGATCAAAGTGGAAGTCCTCTGGTTGCCCTGTGTAACGTAGGATCTTTTAGAACCAAAAATATCAGGAAGGAATGAACATTTTTTTGCGGTGCAGTTACCAACCAGAGGTTTGTAAGACGTAAATGTGAGTTTGACTAATGCAAAATAATGTGTTTTTGATCAGTATTTGCAGCGCGTGGCTCCTGTCACATGTAAAACCATGCACATGGAATTAATATGACTAGAGTGGAACAGCAGAGCCTTGATCTAGCTGGTAGATCTCAAAATCGTTTATTAACTTGCCGTTTGGATCTAAATGTTATGAACTGTTAATCTGTTACTTTTAGTTTGTATTCATGTTCCTTATATGCCTTTTACCTTATGCTACACATCTGTTATTTATACTAGACGAGTACCCGTACATAGCAACGGAATTTTATAGCGGCGTACAGTTTTAGTGATAGAAAAAAAAAATTTACGGGTTATAAACAAAAAATAATACTGTAAAAGTTTAGGGATTTGGGAATTAAACATAATTATAATGTTTTGAAACCCGGGCCCAACCAGGTGATTCAACCGGTTGAACCGTTCAAGTAAAAAAACAAGTCAATTTAAACCGGGTCAACCCGACATGTTTGGTCAAAAAACGGGTCAAATTAAACAGGATCAGCTCGCCAGGTTTGAAGCGTCCCCGGTTAACCCGGTTTTCGATATACATTAAATTGTAACAAATAAAGATGGAGCAAATCAGGAATAATTCAAACTAATTCAATACTTTCCAAATGGATAGCTTAATTGCAATACTTTCCAAATGCGCTAAAAGCTTGACCATTTTTTAACACTTCAACATTCAACATTGACCATTTTTACTTTATATGTAGTATAGATCCAATACTTTCCAAATGCGTTAAAAGCTTGACCATTTTTCAACACTTTAACATTCAACATTGACCATTTTTACTTTATATGCAGAATAGATACTCAAAATATCTTATAAGAGGTAATATTGCAGTTTACAAACAATTCACTAAAAAAGGATACGAGTAATTAAACAGTGACCACGATGTGTCGATGTCTTTTCTTTAGGGTATCCTCTATGAAACGTATCTTGGGTTTAACGGGACTGTTATGAAGATGTATGCACGGGCAGTAGTGGCAAAAATACACTATCTGCCCTATAAGGAACTCGGTTATCCTTAAGGCCATTTATTTTCTTTCTAGCATGGGTGTCTTTGTCTGGTCCTTAGCGTACTTATTAAAGATGATTGAATATCAGTGCAACTGAAAATTACTATGAGATTCAGGTTTTTGAAATCATTGCACTTTGTTCAAAGATCCATGTTTAAAGCCTGGCTTAAATACTTTGAATACGTCAAGTTTTTAATATGTATATTTTGAACCAACGGTAAATGTCAATATAAAAAAAGTATCTTTTTTAGATTCTTTATATTTAAGAACTTCGCGTATTTAAAGTATTTTATACCACGTTTTTTCACATGGAGCTACACGAAGCGTTAATTTGTTTTTATCCTAGTTGCAAAGGGATTTTTTTTTTTTTTTTTTTTTTTTTTTTTTTTTTTTTTTTTTTTTTATCAGAGAAGCCGTCATACGTTAATTTGTCTCTGGAGCCATTAGTCATGCTAAACTTGGATGTTAATGTAGATGGAGACTATAATTTGTTATTGTTGTGTGGCTCGGCTATATATCTTGATCATTAAAGTGCTTTTCCCAAAACAAAACATAAAAGTAACATTGAGCATTTCCTTATCGTGTTTGGCTGAATGAAAGAAAGTACTTTTTGGGGTATGATAGGAATGAGCATAAGCAAATACAGCAACACTACTGACTGTTGAAGGAGTTATAAGGTCTTACGAAGTTTAGTGAGTTTAATTCTGTGTATAAATGAGTTCCAAATTCTGTGTTATTGAACTCAAGGCCTTTAAATTGTATCAACGATCAAAATCAAGAGGCCTCTGTAACCAAGAAGAACAGCGCTGCTTATCTGATGTACAGTACAGCTTGTCATTCTACTTTATGACTGTTAAAATCATATTTCTGTTGATTTTTTGTATGTCGGAAAGGTACTTAATCTGTCTGATGTTATCATTTTATCACCTAACGAGTTTTTAGCTGAATCAAGGCCCATATTCAAATTAAACTCAAGTAAATCTTAGTCGTTGTGCTCTTATTTAAAGTTAAGAATCAAAATAGAAGGTATTTAATTGCGTGAGATATTAGGATCTTTTATAACCGAATAGAGCAGCAAGTAATGGAGATAGTCATGTTGCATTTTAGTCATGCATACAAGAAGTCTGTAAGATCCACATGTCCTGTTCACGAGTTACGACTGTTGGCATTATACTTCATGTGTGTTTCAGAAGCATAACATGTTATGCTGAATAACCTGTTTTTCATCAAGATTTGCAGCGTGTCATTAAACATTAAGAGTGTGGATTATTATTGGGGGACAACTTAATTCAATCTTAAACATGGAAACTGAAGTTGCTTCTTAAAACCATTATATAATCCCTCCAATTGTTATTAACTTGTAAATCTCATAGGGATTTTCTCCAAATGGGGTCCGGGTTTGAATCACAACAGTTTCAGTGAGAGTTTATAAGAAAAATCATGTATAAAGTGTGGCACATCAAAACACCACACCAAAATAGTTGAAATAGTCATGAGGTGTTTTTCTTACTAGTATAATATTTGAAGCATTGTTTTAACTTCTTAAGTAGAATAAGGGACCCACTAAATAGAAAGTGGGCCTCATAACATACATGATCTATTTTAAATTTAAAATAAAGGACCCACTAAAATATTTATGTGAGACAATATTAATAGTCATGTTGAACTCGACATTTGATGATCTCAATTCAGATTTAAAACACTTTTAAAAAGCTTTATTATTATTATTATTATTATTATTATTATTATTATTATTATTATTATTATTATTCTTATTATTATTATTATTATTATTATTATTATTATTATTATTATTATTAAATGTGTAACATACTAACATGTCTGACGATATATGTGCCGGAAGGTTCAAAGGACCGTACGAGTGTACGACCATAGCTGGAAGGATTGAACGTCCGCCAGTAAAATACCGGAAGGACGAAGCCACGCCGCCACATGTACAATAACAAAATAGTAACCATGTAAAGTCATGGGGGTAGTATAAATACCCCCACATTTACTCATACATTCATTAGCATTTAATGCACTTACACACACATTAATTACTCTCACCTCTCGTTATAACACCCATACTTACTTTTACGCTGAAGCTTGGTCCTGGGTCACACCTGAGGCGAGGCTAACGCATTTGTTACATCTATACAGGTATCTGAAGGATCTCCTTGAGCTAGAGCCGGAAGATATTTCAGACATCCCACTAGAAGATTTACTTCAACAAATTGGTGCCATCCGTGAGACTCAAATTCAATCTGCCTAGGCTACAGAATTTCGGGTTCTGAACCAGGAGGTTCCGGGGGAGGAGGAGATGATACTCATCCGGCAACCAAAGAACAAATTGAAGGATTTGAATATGCCCTTATGTCCAAGATCAAGGACCATAATGGGAGGAACAACTTAGATTCGATATGGTTGGATTTTGATGATGACAAACCGGAACACGAACGGGACGTTGGGAAAAAGGACGGAGGTATTGTGATGGGAACAAAAGTAGATGATGCAGACCTCGGGAAGCCCTTCAAATGAGTGTCCAAGTCACCATTGTCCTAGAGGCTCATAGAATTTTCTGCACCAGAACATAAGATGCCGACTCATATCAAACTATATGATGGATTAACCGATCTGGAAGATTACCTCAGTCTGTTTACGGGAGCCAGAACGTAGGGGAATGCCCCATGCCGGTTTGGTGTCGGATGTTCCAGCAAACGTCGGACGGTAGGGCTCGGGGTAGTTTGACCGGCTCACTCCAGAAAGCATTAACAAATGGGCAGACCTTCGACATCAGTTTGTGACCCGTTTCTCTATACACAAAACATGCTTTAGAGACCCAATCGAAATAACCTAGATAGTACGAAAGGCGAATGAAACCCTTCCAACATTTAAAGAAAGATGGACCACATAAACTGGCTTCATACTGGGTGTTCCGAAAGTAATTAGAATCTCTTCATTTATGAGCGGAAGTAAGTGCCCCGAATTGGCAAAACACTTTGAGGGGCAAACTTATGTCCATCTTCATATCTGCTTATGACACATCCACACACCATCATTACTTTATCTCCGCTTGAGTCATAACACTCTGAAATGCCCAGACGTAGCTATAAAATATAGCAACAACAGAATGTGAGCATTTAAATGGAAATCTTTTGTATAATTATAGTAATTTTTTTTTTTGTATATACATTACGAGTTTATTATAAACCCTAGCACGCGTGAAATAGTAAAATTTGATGGACCGGATTTCAGCATTTGGTCCATGTTTACTATTATGTAAGGTGCATGCATGTTACTTTTTGGGGTATGATCCTGTGAGAAATGAGCATAAGGTTTTATTTTGTACATTACGATGTTTGATTATGAACGTGTATGACCGCATAAGATTAGATTATGATATTTCCGTTGTCAAGTGTTACGTGAATAGTGACTGATGTTGTGCTTCCTTCTTATGTCAAAGATTGGTTTAGTGGTGCTAAAAATAGTGTGTGTGTGTGTGTCAATGGTGTGATATGTGTGATTACTTCTAGGAAATAACTAGATTTTGGTGTTGAATTTGAGGACGAAGTCGTTTAGATGATTAAACGTACTTCCTAGTGAAATGACTCCACTCGATTGAATGTAGAGACACTTGGCTCACATGACTCGATCATCATATAAATAGTCTCGGATATGATGTGATATATCACTTACTTATTAACATCGATACTCATCGTATTTGACTTATGTAGTTCAAAAGATGTTGTTTCGTATAAGCGCTATCAATATCATCTAATGAAATACGATGATTTTATGAAGACACTTATTTCACATATCTCGACCATCAATTGAGTAGTCTCGGATGTGATGACACTTTCTTATGAATTGATACCCGTCATATTTGACTGAGATTTTTTGTAGGGCCCAACCGTCGTCAAAATACTTTGACTGAAGTCACCATAAGTTTTAGCGAGAGGCTTATGTCGACGACTCTTTGGTGACGACATATCATCGCGAGAAGTTTTAGCATTGACATTTTTAGATTTTAGCAACGACATGCGTCGTCGCGTAAAAATCACAAACGTTGTAGCGTCAGCGTAATGCTTATTTGGATATTACAAGATGATGAAAATCGTGTTTGGGTCAGGGAAATGGTTGCTTAAGGTCTTGGTTTTTACTAGATGGCTCTTTTCCATTAGATTTGAGTAATATGAAAGAGATTTTGATTCCTTGACTTAGGTCTAGGGTTGTGATCAGTGTAACTATGTTTGATATGAAGACTAGAAGTTATAAACAAGTTAGATTCATTCTTGGACGTCTTCATTTGCTGTGTTCTCACAAAGTTCGGTTTTTTGAAGCTAGGAGTTACGTTGAAAGCCTTTTCCATTTATACAAGCGAAGGGTTGATCAAGTGCAAAGGTGATCACACATGCCTCCCATTATCAAAGTGTATATTATAACGTCTAGATATCAAGTCGAAGGTGAAGCAATGTACCTCTTCGTCAGATTGTTTTCCAACTAGAATCTTTTCAAGATCTCAATTATATTTAGATAATCCCTTTAATTAGATATTTTCTCTTCTTGGCTATATTCACAACACTTATTTGTACGCGGTTAGCTCATATACATCTGAGTTAAAAGTTCAATTTTTTGGAACTTGAACATGAAAACTCTATTATTTTTGTTTGTACTATAATCATTGTTAGAAGTTTTTGTTTTGATTGATTAATTTCCAACCATGTGTGTGCTCATGAATGATATTTGAAAGTGTAAATAGTATTTTCCAGCTCTTTCCTTCATAGTTCCAATCATCTTTGTCTAGTCAACAACTTTTTCTTTTTTTGTTGGTAAAAATTTGATAAAAATATTCTTCCACAGTTGAATCATATGCACGTCTCGTCAATGTGAATTGATTGCATATGAGTTAAAGCTTATGGGAGGTAATTTGTGCTTATCAAATATAGTTCATGCATTACTGTCACACAAGCACAACAATGAGAGATGTAACGAGATGTGTTTTGAAAAAAAATGTAAATGCTTGAGGTTTTTTTGTTCAAATTACTTGTAGAAAATGTTGGTTTTAATTCAGAAGTACGTAGCCTGATCCGGATATTTCGAGGCCATTTTTAACCTTTTCCTTCGTCATCCGCAAATGCATACCTAATAGAGTTTGAACCCCAAAACCTCTTGGGAAGCGGCCAGGTGACTTTTTGACGGCGGTTTTGTTTGGTGATGTAAAAATAACATTTATTAAATTAGTTGGCCAAATGTATTGCTTTGGCTTTAGTTCAGTGGTACATGTATCTTCAGTGCCAATTTAAGTACTCTTTAATGATTCATCTTAACAAAGACTCAAATAAGTGATTTAGAAAAATAATCAAATAAATGATTTATTAATTATTGTCATATCATACTACAAAAGTACATTGAATTACAATCTTATGTTGTTTTTTGTCATTGATCGTTGATTCTAGCTATATGTAGCATATTGAATAGCTGCAATTCATGTTCGGGATTGATTACCGGAACATATAATCCATTAATATTGGTTTGTTGGGCATTTTGAGATAACTTAGATTTGGACCGTAAACCTAACAAAATCAACCATAATTTTGCGAGTCAACAATAGACATGTCCCAATTATCGTGAAACCCTCAAACAACAAAAAGTCGAAAACAACACAAAATAAAACTAGCAAGAGATTCTAGATATTGATATTGTCTAATTTCATTATCCTCTTCTTTGTCTATGAGTTACGAATTTTCCGATTTCTAAAATTCTTGGTTATAATTGGTTGTTTTACTTATTTGATTTTACTCTCATTAACTTAAAGCTTTAAAGTTAATTATAATATTCATTGCATTTATGAGTAAAATAATGCATCCATCATAAATTGAGGTTTATTTTACTTGTGCACATTCAAAGTGGTAATAATGAAGTATTTATTTGTTGACTTTCAGTTGACCATTTTTCTTTTATTGATAGTTAAGATGTACTCTTTCTATTAATGTCAGGAGACAAAAGTCACACAATTTAATAAAAGTGAGAATACTATACTTCAACCACTCATATAAAATATTTTCTCACTAAATTATTTTTTATTACTAAAACTGAAAGATGCACAATATATATATATATATATATATATATATATATATATATATATATATATATATATATATATATATATATATATATGAAGAAAGTATTCTTCTAACCTTCTTATTATGAAGAAATTACATACATTTCTATGTACACATCAATATTTACATATTTTCCTAAATACAAATTTTCAATGCATGATTTATAAGGCTATCAAAGCAAGGTTTGATAAATATGTAAATATTAATGTGTATGGGAGGATGTATGTAAATGCCTGATGCGTGTTTTGCAACCTCGCAAAAGGCTTTACCTCTCAAGGGATCTTGAGAGATCTTGCAATCGACCAGGCAGTGTACCTAACCGTTGTAGTGTCGTAAATGGTAGGTCCGGGGGATTGATCGTTCTCTAGGAGAATAGTGTCGTTAGGATTGAAGTGTAGGTCAATTAGATCTAAAGATGAGGGATGATTCTTTTTGTATTTTTATATTTTATAGAAAGCAATAAAAAAATCTCGGGTATTGGAAGAGTGGGTGAAATTAGTTGCTAGTCAACTAACCCAAAATTATTAATTAAAAATAAAAATAAATAACGAGTAAAGTAAAAGTGGTGAACTTCTTATAAGAGACAAGTGTGTTTACTTAGATTTCACTACTCCCTAGGTTTCTCTTATTGATTTATTGAGTTGTCACAATTGTTTAGTTGAAGAATTGTATTCCTTAATACCAGCCGTGCGGGCGTGTACGTCCTTCCCCAACTCTATGAGTATCTATTTCTTCTTATGACAACACGTTTAGTATCCTATTATAGAATCATCAACATCTACTTATGCATTAAATACAATCAATAAAACCGTAGTACACATCCGATTACGTTTCTTAAGACATTCAAGCTTGTTACCGTATAAGAGATTAGCCAGTTTTTTTAAGCCTAACGCCCATCAGTCAACCAAACAACTAATAATAAATCAACAATCAATAATCAATAACTAGGTTTTTGTAGATCTAAGCAAACACTAACAAATCTAAGCTAACATGTTAATGTAAAGAAAATACAAACAATTAATCAAACAACACATAGACATATTAAATGATTAAAGGAAGAACTTATTTTTAATTGAATATGGAAGAAAAGGGGTTTGAAACCCTAAAAATGCTGTAAAATTTGGACTAGGGTTTATATCCCAAGTTGTACTCTAAAGTTCCACACTTAATGAATGAAAAATCCAAAACTATAAATAGATTTACAAAGCTGACGGCGTTAGATTATGGCTTCTGACGCCGTCAGAACGTCGCTATTAGGGTTTCGTATCGCCCAAACAAGCCTCTGACGTCGTCATGCATAACTTCTTCTGGGCCGTCTCGTGTAATTGCAAAGCCAGACGACCTTGCTACTTTTGTGCTTGACGGCGTCTGGTGTTAACTTCCAAAATCTTTCTGGGCGTCTCATGTAAAAATCCAACACTTCACATCATAAGGTGACGGCGTCAGCCTCAAATCGTGACGCCGTCAGGTGTAAAAACCTGACTTTTCATGACTTTCTTGTTCTCTTCATTCTTGAGCATAAAAACGTCCGAAAAGCTCCAAAATGCTCCATATTCCAGAAATCACGTCCCAAGTACCTAAAATGAGAAAATGAGCGATTTGAGACAATATTTGATCATAAAATCACGATTTAGGGCTTAAATGACCCATAAAAACGTATGAAATAAATCCTTATCAGATACCCTTACACTTGGGATTTGCTTGTCCTCAAGCAAATGAGCTTTTATACCAATCAAAATACAAGTTAGGGGTCATTTAACATTAATATAAAAGTAGATACAACAAATGATCATTCTACCTTAGTCAAAACAAGCACAAAAATTATACACTAGCAGCTCACAATAAGTGCTTGGATACTCTTATCTCTCGGGTGTCATAAGTTTATATATCACAAATGAAAATGGAAGTGAATTTTTTGAATTGTTGGGATTAATCTCATCTATTAAACCAAATAAAGATGGAGGGTGAAAATTAATCCCTTGGTATATAAAAAAAGTTTGGTTCTCAAATGATCTTAAATCATACCTTTTGTAACAAACAATTAACGACCACTATATTTCGACAAACATACCATTAGTAGTAAGCCATCACACACCATAACAATATCATAGGAAAATAATTTGGATGACTAATTCATATGACTAATTTTATGTCTAATCTATTTATGCCAAAAGATCCGTGTAGAACCAATCTAACAATCTTAGTCACTAATTTTTTTTTATCAAAATAAAAAAAATAAACTTTCACCCTTTTTAAAAAAATTAAATATCTCGCAAACCGTAAATCGTTACGTGAAAAAAAAATACCATCGCGACGAGAATTAAATTATCTTTCTATAGATATGCATTGTTATATACTTTCGACGAACTTTTTTTTTCAAAATTTTCGCCCAGAAAAATCATATATGATTTGTAAAAATTAGGGGTGAGCAAACAAAACCGAAAAAACCAAAACCGAACCGAAAACCGAAAAAACCGAACTGAATAAACCGATCGAAACTAAAAACCGATGGTTCGGTTTTTAATTTTCCAAAAACCGAAAAATGCGGTTCGATTTTGGTTTTCGTCCAAAAACCGAACCGAATCGATTTTATTATATAAGAATATATAATTAATATAATATGAATGAATAACTAAATTAATCAAATTTATAAATTCATATTCGTTTTGTGGGTAGTTTATAATAATTTATCTTAATGTTTATGTTTATATGTGTGTTTGTCGTGTCGTGTATTTAATTGAGAATATATCAATAAATATATGACGATGATCATATTATGTGTATGTTCACTTGCATGTGTGTAATTATAAAATTATGCAATAAATATTATTATTCTTAGGTTGATACAAAAAAATGTAATACAAGTTTGTTGGTATAAATTTGTCATGCCCAAATATCAACGGTTAGAAACCGAAAAACCGAACCGAAACCGATAATAAATCAAAAAAACCGAACCTCCAAAAACCGAACGGTTTCGGTTTTGGGTTCTATAAAAACCGAATATGGCGGTTCGGTTTCGGTTTTAGCCAAAAACAGACCCAAACCGAACCGTGCACACCCCTAGTAAAAATCATATGTGATTTTTACGAATCATATATGATTTTTACAAATCATATACGATTATGATTTGTAAAAATCAAATCACATGTGATTTTTCCGAATCATATATGATTTTTTAGGACGGAAATTAAAAAAACAAAAAACAAAAAAAGTTCTTCGAAAAAAAAAAGTTCGTCGAAAGTATATATAACAGTGCATATTTATAGAAAGATGATTTAATTCTCATCACGATGGTATTTTTTTGTAGCTAGAAGATTTACCGTTTGCAATATATGTTGTTTTAAAAAAAAAGATAAAAAATATAAATGGTGGCTATGATTGGCTTATCTTTTATATAATACAACAAAACCCTTATTGGGAATTTTTCATATAAAAAAAATGCATACATACCTTATTTAGTAATAATTTTATTTAAAAAAAAGTTATTTTCTTATTAGGTAATATTTTATATTTATCCATAACAAAAGTAAAAGATAAATACAAAAAATATAGATAAGATGCAATTAATAATAGGATTAAAATTTTTAAATAATTATCTTTAATAATAAAAAAACTATAATTAAACATCATAAATCAAACAAACCAAAGATTAAATTATTTGTTTTTTAATAAATAAAAATATATGAGTCAAAAAATTTTAAAAAAAACGCGCGCGTGCGCGGGCGTTATAACTAGTAACATATATGGGTTATTCATGGATCTCAATTCATATATTTATTTCATGACACATGTATTTCATTTATTCTCACTCATCTTATTTATCATTAATTTAGCCATGTATTCCAAAATTCTTGTTTAGCATAAAATTAATCGCATCAATTAGTCATGTGAATCACACTACTCTTATAACATATTCTACTTAGCTTTAAGTAAAAGTATAACTAATTCCACCGGCATGCGGTTAGAAAACCAAAGACTGTAGAGTGTTGTGTCAAGTCTCACTACTCACACTTTACTCACTCTCACACACATTTAAGACATGTAACAAAACTATTCTTCGAACCTTCTTCTTCTGTAGTTCTTTATTCTCCTTAAAAAAACATGGGAAACCAGACTTC
Organism: Artemisia argyi; assembly: GCA_030686995.1. Taxonomy (NCBI): domain Eukaryota; kingdom Viridiplantae; phylum Streptophyta; class Magnoliopsida; order Asterales; family Asteraceae; genus Artemisia; species Artemisia argyi. The sequence continues at coordinate 635,806 of JARVZY010002218.1, forward strand.
TTCCTTAACTTCTTCAATCCCGACAGAAATCAACGACGACATCTTAACAGAAATCCTCACAAAACTCCCTGTCAAAAAATTACTTCAATTCCAATCCGTTTCCAAACCATGGCTCACTCTCATCAACCAGCCTTCATTCGCAAAACTCCATTACGCCCACTTTTCAACCAAAACCCACGTTTCAAACACCTTTATCTCAGCCTACAACACTCTCACGCGCCACCGCCACTTTCTCTCCGTCTCACGCGCCGCCGTAAACACATCACGCGCCACCATGAACACATCACGCGCCGCCGTGACAACTTCACGCGCCGTCATGTCTGGGCCACGCGCCGCCCAACCTAAATCACTCGCCGCCGTGACACACCTTGTGACGTTCACCGCTCCGATGATAACGAGCAAGGAGACTACGGAATGTGAGCATTTAAATGGTTTGATTCTGTTTAATTCTGGTAATGGGTTTGTTGAGAATGATTATGCATATGTTACGAATCCTAGTACTCGTGAAACAGTGAAAATTAATGTTCCGGTTTTGGATTACCGTTATGGAAAGGTGCATATATGTTACTTTTTTGGGTATGATGAGGTTAGAAATGAACTAAGGTTTTGAACATTAGGATGCTTGATATTAAGTCGATAAAGCCGTTTAAACCGAGTAGAGTAGAGATAATGTTGTATGAGTTGTCGAGGTTTACGTGGAGGAAAATTGATGTAGACCTTCCTTTTGATATTAGTGGTGATCGTTGGTGTTATGGGACGAAACACAGTGTCTGCGTTAATAGTGTGATATATGTGATGTTACAAAGTAGGAATGAAATTTTGGCCTTTGATTTGAGGACGGAGACGTTTGAGATAATTAACCTTCCTAGTGGTGCTATTCATGACATTCCTCAAGGATCGTCTAAACGAGTGTGTAAAAAGGGGTTAAATACGGTTGTATCTAACCAGCCTTTTCTGATGAAGGTGCATGGGTTGTTAGGAGTTGTTTGTTATGATCGTGAGGCGGCAAGTAGTCAAATGCGTATTTGGTTATTAAAGGATTATGAGAAATGCGTTTGGGTTAGAGAAAGTGTTGGATTCTGCGAGTCGTGGTTCTTATTAGATGGTCCTTTTTTGCTGAATCCGTATTTTAGGAAGAATGTTCCGATTCCTATGTATGACATGGAGAGGAGAAGTGTTGAACCGGTCAGCTATGCTAGCCGTGATCTGTTTCTTCTCTCTGAAAATGTTCGGTTTGATCATGTTAGGTGTTATGTTGAAAGCATAATTCCTTTAAGGAGGAATGGAGCAAGGACTTCACGAGCGGGTTAAAGGTTGCTCCATCAGGTTAATTATAAAGAGAGAATGTTATCTATAAACTCTGTTAGTGATTGATTTATGTTATAACTTTTAATAGATAATCTGATTTTAAGCGCTACTTTGCTAGTTTGTTAAAGCTTGCATCTCTAATCAAATACTGGTCTGATAAACAATTGATATATGGTTAATGAGATTTTTCATTGTGTTATGCTTTTGAAGGATGGAAATTTGTGCTAGTTTCTGGAGCCATAAATATGGTGTTTAATTATTGTACTGTACTACTTTTTTGTATTATTAAATTTATGGAGTCTTCTCTCATTCTAAGCTTGGATGTTTACTGTAAATTGAGGGGTAAATAACCTCGAAGATTGAAGTCGTCCACATATCAAGTTTTAGGTGAAGCTTGACAATTTATTAGTGAGTTCAATGGTTGTATGAAGCTTGGTGCGTTTGTGTTCGATTTATTGTGTTCATGAGGTTCAAAATTACAAGTTAGTGTTGTATGTTGTGCTTTTATTTCAAGTTAAGAATCCACATCGATGGATTTAAGACTACTGATAAGTTAGTATTAGTTGTTCTGCTCTTAGATGAACTTAAGGATCAAAGTGGAAGGCCTCTGTTTGCCCTGTGTAAACGTATGATCTTTTAGAACAAAAAATATCAGCAACGAATGAACATTTTTTTCACGGTGAAGTTACCAACCAGAGGTTTATAAGATGTAAATGTGAGTTTTACTAATGCAAAATAACGTGTTTTTACCAATATTTGCAGCGCGTGACTCCTATTACATGTGAAACCACGCACATGGAATATGAGTAGAGTGGAACAGCAACACCTTGATGTAGCTGGTATATCTCAAAATCCTTTATTAACTTGCCGTTTGGATTTAGATATCATGAACTGTTGATCTGTTACTTTTAGTTTAGATTTAGAAAACTAATTAAACGATGACCACCATGTCTTTTTTTTAGGGTTCCTCTTTGAAACATATCTTGGTTTTAGACTTTTAGTGAGACTGCTACTTAGATGTATGCACGGGCATTAATGGCAAAAGTACACTATCTATGCGGCTATGCCCTATAATGAACTAGGTTATCCTTAATGCCATTTATTTTCTTTCCAGAAAGGGTGTCATTGTCAGGTCTTTAGCGTACTTATAAAAGATGATCGAATATCGTTGCAACTGAAAATTACTATAAGATCCAGGCTTTGAAATCCTTGCACTTTGTTCAAAGATCCATGTTTAAAGCTTGGCTTATACTTTGAATACGTCGAGTTTTTTAATATGCAAATTTTGAACCAATGGTTAATGTCGATATAAAAAGTGATGCTTTAGAGTCTTTATATTTAAGAACTTTTCGTATTTAAAGTATTTTATACCACGGTTTTCACATGGAGATATATACACGAATACTAAGAACTTTTTTATCACAGTTGCAAAGGGAATGAAGTTTGTGATGTCTTTCTCCGGTTTTTGATCATCTCTTTATACATAGGGTCGGTAGGGATAAGATTTCTCAAAGGGCATACATGCTAACAAGATAATTGTTGTTGGCATAGTTCACATAAGGACACATAGTGTACTCTACCATCACTGCCGGTGCACATTCTTTGTAGCACACGCACACTCATGTGTATTCTTGTTAGTTTAAAAAAGGATATTGTTAAGAGTCAAGAATTACACAGTTGTCTTTAGGAGCTTTAAGAAACTTAACACTGCTATGTGTCCACATGCTTCATGTCATGACTTACATCACTAAGAATCCTTAGCTCAATAGACCAACCCTTTCTCCACTGAGATGATAACATATTGGCCTAACATTGACATTCACATTTATAGCATGGATGTTTACTGTAAATTGAGGGGTAAATAACCTCGATGATAACACTTGGCATTTGGCAATACTAAAACCAAATGAGATTACCCTCGTCAACCTTCGGTGAGGACCCTGTGTCCTTGAAGTATTATATTGAATCTGTCTTTTTAGGTGTTAAATACTTTTACTAATGAGAGTTTATAGTAACTATCATGTTTTGAACTTTTGGATCAAGTTGAACTTTTAGGTATTGAATACTTTTACTAATATAAGTTTATTTTGATACCAATGGATTTTCACTATAGAAGTTGTCATATGTAGATTACCAAAACAAGTTGCACCGCGTGTATCTTTTTGCATGTACAGCTGTGTATTGTCTATGGAGCCCGATTTTAATGGTAGATGAAGACTATAAATTGTTATTGTTGCGCGGCTCAGATATATAAGCTTATTAATATAATCTTGATCATTAAAGTGCTTTTCCCAAAACAAAACATAAAAATAACATTGAAGTCATTTCCTTGTCGTGTTTGGTTGAATGAAAGAAAGTACTTTTGGAGTATGATAGGAATGAACATAAAACGCAGCAATATTCATTGTTGAAGGAGTTACAAGCTGGTCTTTTTGGTGAGTTGAATTTCGTGTATAAAATGAGTTCCAACTTTGAGTTGTCTTATATGTTATGCTCTTAATTGAACTCAAGGCCTTTAAATTGTATCAACGATTAAAACTAAGAAATCAGGGGACTCTGTAACCAAGAAGAAGAGAGCTGCTTATCTGATGTCCAGTATAGCTACTGTTAAAATCATATTTCTGTTTATTTTTTGTATGTCGGAAAGGTACTTAATCTGTCTGATCATTATCATTTTTGTCACCTAACGAGTTTTTAGCTGAATCAAGGCCCATATTAAAATTAAACTCACGAGTAAACTTTAGTTATTGTGCTCTTATTAGAAGTTAATTGCGTGAGATACTAAGATCTTTTATAACCGAATAGAGCAGCAAGTAATGGACATAGACATAGTCATGTTCCATTTTAGTTAAATTCCATACATAGAAGAAGTCTGTAAGATCCACATGTCCTGTTCACGAGTTACGACTGTTGGCATTATTCTTCTTTTGTGTTTCAGAAGCATAAGGCTAGGCTACTCACAGTAGAAGGTCATGACCGAGTCCCATGACCGAATCCTAGTCGATCGCCTTTGTGTGGGCATTCGGTCGAGTGACGAAAAGAAAGGAATTGGGTCGCAGGCTCGACCGAATATAGAATTCCATTTTGCTTGCTATTTGATCCATATTAACTTTAGAAACTAGCCGTTTGGTGTTAAAAACAATATATATATATATATATATATATATATATATATATATATATATATATATATATATATATATATATATATATATATATATATATATATATATATAGTGGGCCTTTATTTTCAGAACCATGTTAAGTGCGGGAACTGCAAGAACTCCAATTTTGCATTAGAAAATATGCATGTTTATATAAAACATGTATGTTTTCTTACATATACCTTAATACACATACCTGCGTAACATACATGTTCATATATAATGATCCACATCAGAAGGTGCTTTATAAGAACTTTCTGTAAATGAGACGCATAACAGAGAAAGAGGCATACCCATAACAACAAAACCACATGAGTTTGACCAACATATCGGGTTCTTACAAGCAGCTACAAGCGTTAATATAAAATATATACCATATCCAATGGGCGCATATCATCCCATGCTGAATTTCAAACCTGATGATCAATGCTACACCCAACCAATCACTCTATATTCCGCAACAGTTACTATGTATAATACGAGACCCATAAGCATAAAACCATAATAAAGTTTCCATGCTCAACAACAAATTATTTCTCGTCAATAACAGATGTTGAATTTATGGTAGTGCCTTAAATATTAGAAACTAGTGACTCTTGTTGGTTTATGGTAAAATATTATCAAACTCGTGAATACATGCATTGCAATGTTGGGAGGACTGACATCTTTTACTGTATCTTGATTTATTGTAAACCACATGCCAATTTTTCCTAATTGTTCAGAGATATCAAAGAAAAAATCAATTTTGATATACTTTTTTTTATTTAAATAGTAAACATGCAAATGGATGCACTAATATGTCCAAACAGATGCTCTAAACATGCAAATGGATGCACCAAATATGCAAACAGATGCTTTAATAAGTCCAACATGCAAAGGAATGAAAACTAGCTAAAAGTGGGACACATAAAACACGTTGTCATTTGTAGTTTATTTTTTATTGCATACAACCTCCTAAAACTATTTTAATCATAGATTTAGATTGTCATTGTTTTAATCTCAATAAGAATTAACTCATCAATTAAGGATAGACACGTGTAAACATACATGATTAATAAGTTTCATCTGTAAGAGTATGTACCTTAAATACATAGCAAAGTGATATTACAGTTGATCCACCAACATGTTCTCCAAGCAATATTGAAGCAGACCAGTTATCATTACCCGAAGCATACCTGTATATTTTGAAGCATACCAGTTATTAGTACCTGAAGACACTTAAAAGTTGTAGAAAAAGTTGAAGCCTAACTGATCTATTTCCTCTTCAAACTTGTAGTTAGTCACAGAACAAGCAAAACAAAATTACTAGAGGTTAGTTAACTTACTGTCGTAATCATAGTTACACCTAAAATCAAGGGTGTCAACATAGTGCAACTCGCTGGTCCAGTGCCACTTGTTCATCCACTTGATCTCATCAGGCCACCAACAGATAGAATAAAGATTACCTTCACTTTCTGGGAGCAGATCTTTCACCACCTTCGTAGCGTTTTCATTGAGAAATGACTGGTTTTGTAAGAAAAGTTGATCAATGATAAGAATTTTATAGAGAATGCAATAATTGCCTATTTCATGTATGATCATACAAAATGCAAAACAAAAAGAAATCACAGCGTCGTGGGAGCATTCCATAATCAAGAAACTCAATTGGAAAACCAAGTTCTTAATTACTTAAATTCATAATCTAGAAACTCAATCTGTTTATAATTTGATAAGACTGGAAGCATATGTATACCCTTGGCTGACACAGGAGCTCATTGTCAAAATATGTAGCAACATGGAACTGCATCAACTGGGAAAATTCAGAAATAATGTGCGCAGGAGCTCCATTCCTTTCTTGCCTTCTCAAGTTTTCATTGTGTCTGATTATCATGGCCAGTTGATGAGTTAAGTCGTCCTGCTCCAGAAATTAGTAGAATAAAAAAAGTGAGATGAAGCTCACAAAGTTAAGCATTTCTCATTTACTGACTTAGAGGTGGTAAATCAACAGGTAGGTTTATTCAGGTTATGTTCCATCTCTACAGGGTGAAATGGGTAAGAAAAAATAGCTAAAACGAAACGGTTCAAAAGGGTCAAAAGTCAAGCAAAAAATATTTCTATTGCATTAGGTACACGATTAAGCATCTAGATCAAACATATTCATGCCAAAAGCCCAAGCACATGCTTTTGGATTGAACCTATCCCTGATTAGAGGGTGTGAAAAGTTCAAAAATCGAGCATAACAGTTAAACGGTCCAAAGCAGGTCTCAATATCCCCATTAATCTTTTCCATCCATATCAACTTTCCACAGTGCGGTCAAATCTTTTTGAACCACGACATCATCATCATCGAAAAACAATATGCGGTGAAGCTTCGGGTACATCTCAGGCAAGTAAAACCTAAGATGATTCAAACGGATGCACTAAAGTACCTCAACGGATGCACTAAAGTGCCACAAACGGATGCACAAGAGTACCTCAAATGGATGCACTAAAGTACCTCCCGATGTGCCATTCTTGATATAATGCACTAAAGTAGCTTCTTCCAATTTAGTACTTCAGTACTGGACATGTCTTTTGTTACTAGTTAAGTTTAGGTGGTTTGTGAGGGTGGATGGTTACTGCTAACTGATATTCTGGATCATAGTGACAGTTAAAAGGAATTGTAGTTTTGATGGGCTTTGTGATTCTCTCTTGTAGTTATGATGTTTCAGAACACTTGGTGGAACAAATTTGCATCAAGTATCATAAGCTCTGGGTCCAAAACATTATGTACTGCAGGAATCAACTTTTTATATCATCAGCCCTAAGAAATTCATGAAAAAATAGTCAACAGACACTAACCATACTCATAGATGCCCTAATATCTACCTTTTCGATGCACTAATTATACTCATAGATGCCCTAATATCTACCTTTTCGATGCACCAATTGACGAGGAAGGGCGTCTAGAAGATGTAATGTATTATACTTATTTCTTGTTATTTTCATATTCATTTTTTCTAGAGGTGGCAACTTCGAATCATTTATTGATGAATGAGTCTAGTTGTGGAGTGTAACTTCTTGTCCTACAAATTAATGAACCCACACGGACACCTAACATACTTTGATCCAAGTTAATGTGATATGAAAAACATTAGTAGCTGATTCACGAGCTTCAAATTTGACACTTTGATCCAAATTAGTACTATGTATCCATCAGATTCACATTACTTAAGAATCATTCCTTGTGCATCCAAGGAAAACAACTATATTTGATTATGGCACCTTATATGTATCAATCTTTTCTGATCTCAAAAGTCAAACACTAACAAATCTATGAGTTCCTACTTGAGATCATTTTTTAAACTAATAAACGACTCGCAGCATGCCCCTAGAGTAGTGGTGGCAACTTTAACCATTTACTTACGAATGGGCCAATTTAGGTTATTCTATTCAACATGTCAAATAATAAAGATTAACTAAAGTGCCACAAACGGATGCACTATATTAACTCAAGCGGATGCACTAAAGTACCTCCCGATATGCCATTCTTGATATAATGCACTAAAGTATCTTCTTCATATTAAGTACTGGACATGTCTCTTGTTACTATTTCAGTTTAGGTGGTTTGAAAGGGTGGATAGTTACTGCTAACTGATATTCTAGATCATAGTGACAGTTAAAGGAATTGTAGTTTTGATGGGCTTTGTGATTCTCTCTTGTAGTTATGATGTTTCAGAACACTTGGTGGGACAAATTTGCATCAAGTATCATAAGCTCTGGGTCCAAAACAGTATGTACTGCAGATACTTAGTTATTTGGTTGGATAGATTGATGGAAGGAGTTGTACTAGACTTTGTATACTGAGATGATGCATGGGTAGGCTATTATATTTAGCTAGTTTGTGAGAATTCAGGCTGCATTCTAGTTATTATAGGATGGTTTTTTCAGGAAATGTAGTCTCAAGAGTATAAAGGGTTGTTTGGATATAAGGTTAACTGTTAGAATTTGTGTATGGAAGAATCACCAAAGGATGCTTTATAGTTATTATATCTTGGAATGGGCATGTCCACTTATTAAACCACAAAATAAAAGGTTAGTACCCAAAAATACTCAGCGACTAATACAAAAGATATTGCTATTTTAATTATGAATTAGGCTCAAAAAATAACAAGTGCACTAGGACACTAGAAGAGGCACCTCACAACGATCCATGGTGACATACATGTGACCTCCACCAGAAGCAACCTGAGCATCTATACCTTTGCTATGTAGGTCTGCAAGGTCCTTTTCATGTGTTTCTGCAAATACAACACTTGAACCATCCAATACATCACTGCCAATAACATAAAATCAACAAATAACATAAATCAAGACTTGTTGGTTTACTTATATGTTCAAACTTATTCACCTGTAACTAATCAAGGCGAGAGTGCACACCCCCATCACTCATCAATCCAATGATGTGCAATGTATTATTTGCAACAGATTCCTCAATGTAACTAAAACCTTCATCGTCATATATCTTTCCAGAAGCAAGAGCAAGATCCACGAGTTTTACACTGGTAGAAACAAACAAAACGTTATAAGTTTTGGTAACCAAACATCAAAAGAGACGGCTTAAAACATAGTTCATCGCAGTGACGGCTTAAAACATAATTCCCTAAATGAGTATTTAGTAGTATAATTGTCCCAAATACTTATAAGTCAACTGTTAGCACGAGTCTCAAATGGATACTATGAATAAACGGATGCACTAAAGTATCTCAGACGGATGCACTAAAATGCCTCAAACGGATGCACTAGAGTACTTCACATGGATGCACTAAAGTACCTCCCGATATGACATTCTTTATAATTCTACACTAAACATACTCACTGACTCTCTAATATGTTCAACGATGCACTAAGCATATTTTTGTTGCAATAATCACACAAAGAGATGTCGTAACAAGTCATTTGATGCCCTAACCTTACTAATAGATGTTGTAACAACTATTCCTGATGCACTTATTATACTAACGATGTCGTAATACATTTTTTGATGCACTAAGAAAACGAGAAGATGCCCTAACTTAACATTACGCTCTTATCATAAAAAGAGTTGTTGTAACTCACTTTTTATGCACTAATTATACAAACAAATGTTGTAACAAGTCGCGTGATGCCCTAATCATACAAATAGATACGCTAACACATATTTTAAATGCACTAATCAAACAAATAGATTCCCTAACTTATAACATGATTCTCTTATCATATTAACAGATGCAATAACATGAATCGTGATGCACTAATTCAAACAAACAAATGTTAGTAACATATAATTAAGAGAGATGCACTAAATTGTAACTTTATACATACAGATGCCTTAATATATCATTTCATTCAACAATAACAACAATTATTGTATAATTTATACAAAGATGCACTAAAATAACATAAAAATTAAAAAAAAAAAAAAAAACAAAAAAAAAACACACACACACTTACTGTTGTTTTTTTTCCCTGATGATCGGGTTTGGTTCACTTACGATTCCTAAACTTCATTTTTGTCATTTTTCTGGACATCGGTGCATCCACGATTTTTTTATCTGATTTTTATTTGATTTTGATAGAATTTTAGGGTTTCTTGATCGGACTATGTGTCATTTTTTATCGGATTATGTGTTTTTTGACCGATGGTGGTGTAACGGTGACGACATCGACTGAGGTGGTGGTGGTGGTGGTGGTGACGGTGAGTGTGCGTGTTTCAATCGGTGTGTGTGTTTGAATACAGAGTGTGTGTTATTAAAAATGACGGTCCCTTCTTTTTATTGTATTTTTTTCTTTTTTTACCCTCAACTTTCAAGTGTTTTCATAACATACCCTATAACTTTTTTTCTCACTTTTCTATCCAAATACACTTTTCTCTAGAACCCTACCCTATATATATATATATATATATATATATATATATATATATATATATATATATATATATATATATATATATATATATATATATATATAGGGGGACTTTCTTACGAGAACCATTTTATCTGCAAGAACTGAGAGAACCACCAAAAACATACATGCACGCCTTTTAAAATAAAATAAAAATACATGCAAATCATCAATAATCATAAACATCCACCTATGTTCTTCAATATCATTATGAACTCATCCTCTTTTTTCACAAAAACCTTACACACGGCCGCAATATTGTCGTTGCACGTCTTATAAGAACATACATGCACACCTTCAAAGAAATTTTTTGTATTTCGAATTTCTTATCAAATTCTTTAGAAAAACTATGTTTTTTTAAAACATATGTGTTGTTTTGAAAACATATGTGCAAAAATACAATTATTGAAGGCGTGCATGTATGTTTTTGGTGGTTCTCTCTGTTCTTGCGGATAAAATGGTTCTCGTTTGAAAGTTACACTATATATATATATATATATATATATATATATATATATATATATATATATATATATAGTGTATCTTTATTTTCAGAACCCTGTTAAGTGCGAGAACTCCCATTGACCAATCATAATTTAGTAAAGTGTTTTTTTGTTAAATTAATATACTTAATTCATAGGGGCATTAGAGGTAATTAACATCCACACATCTTTAACTGATAATTCAAAATTTTGCTATAATCATGCCAAAGATACAGTTTTTTTTATTTTATATCTTTATTATCAAGATCTTTTTCTCTAAAATTCATGAATCATAGTCAAACCCTAACCTAGTATAATAGTTTCATTTGTACAAAAAAAAACATGGTTGATATTGTTCAGGAGTCGCATTGATGCGTAGGGATTGCACCAGGCTTTACCTCTCGAGGGATCTCGAGAAGCTTACAACCCCCACCAGGCAGTGTACCTGATCGTTGTAGTATGGTATAGTGACAAGTACCGGGGGATTGATCGTTCAGCTAGGAATAGTGTCGCTAGGATTAGAAAACCTAAATACTAGTTCTAGAGATGATGGATGATTATTTTTGTATTTTTATATTTTTTAGAAAGCAAGTAAAAATCTCGGGTTTGAAGGATTTTGGCGGAATTAGTTGCTAGTCAACTAACCCAATACTAAAGATGCAATCAAAATAAGATACTAGAAATGAAAATAAAACTAAATTAACTAAGGTTGTGAGCAATAAGTGGAGAAATTGTGTTTACTTAGATTTCATTACTCCCTAGATATCTTTTACACATTAATTACTTGTTATAGTTGCGTGGATGACGGATTGTATTCCTTAATACCATTCATGGGGTGGCGCACTTAATTCCCCAATCCTATGAGTGCCTACTTCACTCCTATGTCGAGCCGGCTAAGAAGCTCCTAACATGGGATCATTAGAATTTACTCATGCATTAAATACAACCAATAAAACCTAGTGCACGTCAGTTCATGTTTCCTAAGACGTTCAAGCATGTTACCATTTGGAGATCTGCCAGTTTTCTTAAGCCTAACATCGAAATCATTCATCCAATACAACAATAAACAAGTAATCAACACATAATTAACATCTAGTTTTCATTAGATCTAAGCAAACACAAGATAGATCTAGCCTAGCATGGTTGAATTAAGACAAGCACAAGATATAGACAACCAACACATAAACATATTGATTGAATTAGAAGAACACTTATCTCAATTACACATGAAAGGGTTCAAGGGCTGAAAACCCTTGAAAAACCTGTAAAATTCGTAATAGGTTCGGCCTTAGGGTTTCTCCAAAACTTCTCTTTTTCTATGAATGAAAATTAGAAAACTATATATAGAAAATTGAGGCTGACGGCGTCAAGACCAAATAGGTGACGCCATCATCTCGCCACCAAAATACTTCTCGGACTGCCTTAATCTTCATCTGACGCCGTCATGTGTTAGGGTCTTCCAGGCCGTCACGTGTTTTACTCTTGACGCTCTACTTGTGACGCCTTCACGTTTGCACTGGGCCATCATGCAATTTACTCTTGACGCCGTCAGGGTGTTGCTCTTGACGCCGTCACCTACTGTTCCCAGCAAGGAAAATTAAGACTTTGACGTTTTCTTCACTTTTATGCTCCAAAAACGTCCGAATTGCTTCCTTTTCCAGATTTCTCTCCCAAAGTACCTAAAATCACAAAAGGAACGATTTAGGGCAATATTTGATCAAATAAATTTAATTTCGGGCTTAAATGACCCCCTAAAAGTGGTTCATTTTTCGCCCCATCACGCATACAGAAGAACTGAATGATCAAACACTTTTGTTATCTGAACAAGATCTGATTATGGAGAATGCGTATCATGATCAAGATGACAATAATGGTTTTGTTTTTATTCCATTTTATAATTTTTAACTCAATTAAAAACTGTTTTTTTTTTTAAATTTTTTGAGATTGGTTTTATCGTATACATGCATGTTATGTTATTATAATGTGGTTACATTGATTTCATATTGTTTATTCCATTATTGAGAATGTATGTTGTTTTCGTAATTTTCCCATGAGCATACATGCATGTTACTAGTTTTCAAGTAGGTGGTATATAGGTTATAATGTTACGTCATCAAAAGACATGTTCATACGTTTAGCATAAATCAAATTGTTGAAGTAAATATGTAACCACACAATGGTCAAAGACATTCTACATTCATGCTACTGATTTTTTTCCAATGTTATGAAGCAGACACATTATCATTTTAAAGTTCAGTTTTTTCCATTTGTTTTATGTGGTACCAAAATTAGTAGAGAAAAAAATAATACGGACATAGTTTCACTAGTACAAACGAGGCTTTTCCCGGCGACTTTTTTAAGCCCTTTCCGTCAAAATTGTCTGTGTAAAGTTTACCGATCTATGAACAAAGATAAGAATAGATGGAGATGAGTAATATATATAGTCGTTATTTATACAAGGAAATACATATAATAAGTTTACCTTCGTCTGAAATCATCTAGGAAATTCTTGTTGCATGTCGCTATCAGGATATTCACTGAAAATGGACATGATATTAGAATTAATCGAAAATATAACTTGGGAAAAAGAAATTTCAAAATAAAAACGCGTACCTCTCGAACTCGTTCATGTACGCGTCGATCTCAGGACTGTTGTGAAGTACATACCATATCACTTTCTTCATTTCTTGGAGACCTAACCGAATAATTGTCACTTTACCAGACGTTTTACATAGTGATCGGAACACCTGGAAATCACTTGTTGGGCGAGGACAGCCCTGAGATGCAGTGGGACGATTAAATTTCGTCCCAATTTTGCTCCGAAAATAACGAGAACAAAAAGTTAATACTTAGTCTGCAACATAACCCTCCGCTATTGAACCTTCCGGCTTAGCTTTATTTCGTACATAGTTTTTTAGCTTCTTCATGTATCTTTCAAATGGATACATCCACCGAAATGAAACAGGCCCGCCTTGAAGAGCCTCTTCAGGTAAATGCATAACCAAGTGAATCATAATGTCAAAAAAAGCAGGAGGATATATTTGCTCGAGACTGCACAAAATTTTGATCAACTGTTCTTTAGCTTTCACCATGTCATTCACCATCAAAGTTCGGACACAAATTTGCTTAAAGAATGAACAAAGCTCGATTAATGGTGTATAAGTCGGTGTGTCCAGGTATTGCTGAAGTCCATAAGGAAGTAACCGTTGCATCATTATATGACAGTCATGAGACTTCATGCCCGTTATATTGTTATCATCTTTGGTCATCTTTGGTCACATGTCGACGGGAACATAAAGACGGTTGTGCTTCGTCGGGAACAGTGTTCCCGTCGACAATCACCGTTGACACTGTGGGTCCCACATCGTTTTCCAGTCAAAGGAATTTGATGTCCGTCAAATTCTTCCCGTCGACATGTCGACGGGAACATATAACTAATTAACGTTTTAATTAGTTGATTATAATTATGTTTTATATAATACCATCGACATGTCGACGGTATCATTGAAACAAAAATATTGTTTTTAATATTATGTCATCGACATGTCAACGGCATAATATTAAAAACACTATTTTTATTTTAAATACCCAATAATTATGTTTTAATGATGCCGTCGACATGTCGACGGTATCATTATTACCATCCTGCTAACAGCAGGCTGCAAATATTGCAATTTTCCAGATTTTTTCCGGATTTTCTGGAAAAAATCTACCAAAACCTGTAACTGTAATAGCACCTATAACCACTCAATATCAACATGTCCTAAACGTATAACTCGCCATCGGCTATAACACTTGCAAAATATCGCTAAACACCCTCAAAATGCATAAAAACATATAAAGTCTACAAAACGGGGTGTGGTAATATCTAAACCTAGCTGCCATATCCACAAATGTTTTAATATCCGCGACGTTCAAGTCGCCAAAAGGTTAAACTATACAATACTAACATATGGGTCGCCAAAATATTGTTTCAAGCATAAGTACAACACAAAATACCCAAGTTTGTACCTCTACATCCAAAATCACTCGTGATCATCAGTAGGACCCTCATCATCGCCAGAACCATCCTCATCGCCTCTGCGACTCCCGCTCCCTCCAGCTGAGCCACTACCTCCAACGCCACTACCTCCAACGCCACTGCCTGAGCCATCCACGTGCTGAGAACCCGCCTGACTAACATACTCGTTCCATCGCGGGTTGGAGGAGATAAAACCTGTGACCAAATCAATCTGCGCCTTCAAGGCCTTACGCTCTTCAGCTTCTCGACGGCTCTTCTCCTCGGCCTCAGCAATCTTATTCTCGGCCTCAGCAAGCTTTTTCTCCATCTCAGCGTATTCTGAAAATGAAATAATCAAAATTAAAAAAACATCTATTGCAATACTTAATTTGAGTCATGATCGAGTAATCTATAATTAATATATTATCAAACTGTACATACCTGGAGGTGGAGGCGGGGTGTATGGTAACGGTGGCCTGGAGAGCCCGGGTACGACCCTACCCCGTCCGGCGATGTGGCCCCGCTGCTTGCCCTTCAAAACCATCGCAAGTATCTGCTCCTCCGTGTACGCCACCCCTTCCGGCGTATTAGCTCCCAGATCTCGCAGCCGGACCATCTCTTCCTATTTAATTGAGAATATATATATATATATATATATATATATATATATATATATATATATATATATATATATATATATATATATATATATATATATATATATATATCGGGTTAATTACAAGATTATGTTTCAATGAATCATTAAAGTGCGTGTTTGGGGAAATAAATAAATAATAAAAAAAAAAAAAAAAAAAAAAAAAAAAAAAGATACTTACATATTGAACACGAGCCTCATCCTGCAACCACATACCATCATTGTCGCAGTGTGTGTCATAAAACGACTGGATGAGTGACGGGTATTGTTTGTCCTTGCTGTTCTCAAACTGTATATACACATGCATATATATTAGATGAAACAAATTAAAAATGGCAAATCAAACACCATATTTATTTTAATTAAACTTAAATACTTTTATAAAATCAAAATTAATTACTTTTATATAATTATAATTAAATAATTTTATAAAAATAAAATACTTGTATAAAAATAAAATGTGTCTTACGTAGTCGTGGCGAATAGCGGCCAATGACTTGGAACCGTGGCGGCTGTACACCTTCAACTTCTTTCGGTTCTCCTTGTTCACAGCAGCACGCTTCAGGTTCTTATCATTCATGTAAAACTTGATATGCTCCTCCCACACAGATGGCTCGACGTTCGGAGGAGGGTTTCTTCGTATCTCATCCACTTTTTCAGGCCCACCCTCCCCGTCGAAGTAAACCCTCTTTATCGTGCCCTTGTTGTCGGAGTAGACCTTAGCAATGTATGCATTGAGGCCCGCCGAAATGGTTTTCCAATCGGGTGAGCGCATGTGGGTCTGCAAGTCGAAGAATTCCTGCAAACAAATTTAAACAAATATACACAATTAAACAAATTTAAATAAATGTACACATTCAAAGAATTAAATATAAAGATATAATTAAAAGGAAAATAAAATAACTGACCCCGAGTCGGTTCATGAAGCCCTGTCGAGTCGCTTCGTCAAGGTTGTGCCAGGAGGGATAGTACAACGGCAAGGACCTAACCAGCTCGCCAACATAGTTACTGAACCATGCGCGGTTGGGCCCAACATGATTAAATGTCTTCTGATCACGCCACTCGAAATCGATCGATTGCGGGCCCGAGGCAGTCACAGCTTTCCTGAGGTCTTTGTTTTTGTTGGCTTCACGGACCTGTGCCCTGCCGCCATCCCGACCTCCACCCCTGCCGCCAGCTTGTCTCGCTCTACCTCCTCGTCGAGGTTTTTGTGACGAACCTACAATTGAAGTGAGTGAAAACGTTAAAAAATAACAAGTAACAAAATTCAAATTATCAAGTTTAATTTTCTTACCACTACGGTGACCGCTAGTAATCGAACGATAAGGTGGTGGTGGGTCATCGGCACCATCACCACCGTGACCTCGCGCTACTGCTGCCATCTGTAAAAGTACAAGTTGAATTAACATATAGAAATTCGGGAACAAATTAACATAAGCATGCACACATTCAAATACATACACATTTAAAATAAATATACACATTTAAACAATCCATAACAATTTCATTCAAATAAGCTAAGTGTTGTTTTACAAGTGCATGAGTCGCATCTTCAACTTCATCATCAGAATTGTTTGCATCAGAGTCTGCTAAATCATAAGGATCATCGTCCTCATCATCAATAAATTCATCGTCGTCATCAACATGAATGATTGGTGGTGGTGCCTCAACTAACATTGAGCGACCATCGATATTTAAGGTTTCAAATGCCAAATCATTCAAATTAGCAGACAGTTGGAGATTCGATGAGTTGTTGCCATGCATCACATCATCATCGTCTTCTGCCACAATGACATCCTAGGTTGTGTTGTGATTCACTTCTTGGACGACCTTCCAATGGAGTGGTCGCCTGGCAGGATCTTCAAGGTAGAAGACTTGTTTTGCTTGTGTTGCGAGAATGTAAGGTTGATCTTCAAATGCTGTGCTACATGCCCAAATTTGTGTCATGTTGTTTCTAGTGTTATAACGTTCGACTCTACCTCTTTTGACCAAGTCGAACCACTTAACTCGAAACAGCACAACTTTGAACTGGGTATACGCGAACTCCAGAATTTCTTCTAGCTGACCATAATACATTTCTCCTTCCTTCTCGCCAGGAGAACAAATTCCGCTGTTCTGAGTTGTACGTTTTACATCGCGGCTGTGTACAACAAACTTCACACTGTTGACTACGCAAGAGTGAACTGAGGTTACGGTCGATAATGGTCCACAAGCCAAAGCGAATAAGTCAGGAGTACACCTTGGGTCATTGTCTGTGTAAAGTTTACCGATCTATGAACAAAGATAAGAATAGATGGAGATGAGTAATATATATAGTCGTTATTTATACAAGGAAATACATATAATAAGTTTACCTTCGTCTGAAACCATCTAGGAAATTCTTGTTGCATGTCGCTATCAGGATGTTCACTGAAAATGGACATGATATTAGAATTAATCGAAAAGATAACTTGGGAAAAAGAAATTTCAAAATAAAAACGCGTACCTCTCGAACTCGTTCATGTACGCGTCGATCTCAGGACTGTTGTGAAGTACATACCATATCACTTTCTTCATTTCTTGGAGACCTAACCGAATAATTGTCACTTTACCAGACGTTTTACATAGTGATCGGAACACCTGGAAATCACTTGTTGGGCGAGGACAGCCCTGAGATGCAGTGGGACGATTAAATTTCGTCCCAATTTCGCCCCGAAAATAACGAGATGTGTAAAATGAGACTGAAATAATTTTGTGAGAATGTATATATAGGTAAAAAAAATGAGACGGGAATGTATTTGTGAGGATATATATAGCCTGATTTTTGAAGATATATTCCCGTCGACATGTCGACGGGAAAAAGAACGCGGGAAAATATCCCGCCCAATATTTTACCCATTTATTAAAAATATTTATAATTAGTAATATACTCCCGTCGACATGTTGACGGGACTGTCAAAACAGAATAATTATTATGCTTAATCACACGTTAATTGTGGGAAAAAATGTTATTAATATATTCCCGTCGACACGTCGACGGGAATAAATTAGCGGGTAAATTTCGCGCCCAACTTTGGTGAATTATTGAGGATAAAAAAATATGTTAAAATGTTCCCGTCGACATGTCGACGGGAAAATACGATTATGAAAAATTCAACGCAGTGGGGCTCGGTCAAGCATTTTTTTTGTCGTTTTCTACCTTATGCCGTCGACATATTGTCGACGGGAAACAGCTCGTCGCCTGCTCTCCTTATCCTTGTAGTGTTTGTCCTGTGCCTATTTTTACATATGTATTTAATTTGTAGCTTAATTTACAGATTATGCTTCCAGAAGCAATTGCAATTGTCATGGCCCCTACCAATGAATCCAGGTAGGTTTCTTTCGGTTTATGCTTTCTTGCATAAATAACTATTCATGATGTTAAATATATAGTTCATTTGGGCACTATTTTTGGTACAATTTCATTCTTTGGTGTTGGCAAATCAGCTCTAGGTATTTTATCATCTTTCATGGGCAAGTTCATTGTTTTTTGGTTAAAATAATGTATGGCAAGTCACTCTTGGGCTTAAGTTCAGTTTAATACTGAAGTGATATCGTTCCATACATGAAACTGCTCTTAAATGATTGAAACGGAATATATTTAGAACTGAATGCACACATAGCACTTAATTTGTTACTGTATTTGTTTATTTATTATTGCTTTCAATGAACCTTAATATTGAGGCTTTAGCTTTAGACTCGAACATCAATAAACCTATATCATAATTTTTGTGGTTGATTTATTCGAATGCAATGATGGTGGTAATGTTGTCAAAGGTAAATCATAAGTTGAAGAATGTATAGAACTTTTAAGGAATGACCTGGAAAAGTTGTCTGGTTTACTTACAAAGATTAAAAACTTGAAGAAAGAAATAGAAGCTGACGTCTCACCACAATACGAGCCTCAGAACAAGGATGCACTGTATGAGGATCTATTGAGTGTTAAGACCCCTGATGTAATTGAAATTGAGAATCCCTCGAATTGTAGCACAAAGGATTCTAGTTCTGGTTCAGGCAGAATTGTTAGTGTATTTAATTCTTTATTTTCAAATGCAATTCATTTTTTATTCATCAATATATCATGTATTACTAAACCAAACTTCAACACATATACAATAGAAAATATGTATGTACTATTAATGTAATTGTGAGATTTTATTTTTTTATTATTACACATGTAAGTTTACATTATAGACTTGTTCAAATATATAGGTGTTCATGCGAACATATATGTTCTCATGCGAACATATATGTTCATGGGAACATGTAAGTTTACATTATAGACTTATTCAAGTATATATGTGTTCATGCGAACATATATGTTCTCAGAATATATGTTCTCATGTGAACATATATGTTCATGGGAACATGTTTGTTTACATTATAGACTTATTCAAATACATATGTGTTCATGCGAACATATAAGAACACACCTGTTTTTGAAACATACATGTTGTAAAAACATACATGTTTCAAGCATGCATGTTTCTTCGTAATTCAGATAATCAGATACATGTTGTAATTCAAATACATGTTGTGGTAAAACCATACATGTTGTTGTAAAAAAAGAACCCATAAGACCATGTTTAAATCCAGAAATTCAATCCCAAAAATACCATAACACATTTTGTTATGCTAAACCAACAAAAAAAAGATAAAATACTAATGTTCATTAAACTTTTCATTCAAATGCCTGCTATCGGGTCTTTTCTTGTTTTCACTCCAACATTTTCTGATTGCATATCCGCCAGCTCTGTACGGATCTTCTCTTTATGTAAGTTGCATTTTGAAAGGAGTAGACGGGCATCATACTTTCTTCTCAGCTTGTACAACTATGTTGTCTGCTTTTTACTCTCAACTGCTAGTCCGCACCCCCATTTATTGACAATGCTACCCATATAATGTCCCATGGGGCACATAAAAAATAACTACAATCTTTAGGTCTGTTATCGGTCTCCCAATCAAACTCAAGCCTGTGAACATCAGCTTTTCAATTGCTTCTGCATTCACGTGTTTAAAACTTACAATGTCAACATCATTAAGCATATGTTTCCTCCCAATACGTTTTTTATTAATAGAAGTTTTATTACATATCCAAACACCCATGTTCCATAATTTCAATAACACTCTTGTTATTCATTTATAATCCAAACACCCATGTTAAAATATTTTTCATATTTCTGATATCTGGTTAAAGTTACCCATATTCATTCATAATCCAAACACCTATGTTCAATGATTATTAATATTACATTGTATAATATTAGAACATTATCCAAACACCCCTGTTCTATGGCTATTCATTCATTATCAAAACACCCATATTCATTCATAATCCAAACACACTTGTTCTATGGTTATTCATTCATAATCTCAACACCCTTGTTCAATAATATTAACAAGCATTCATGTCAGCAACTTACCTGAGTTGTTCCACATAATGAAAACAGGATAATTACTATTTATCAAAAATCATTACATAACCAACCTCATGTTGTACAAACACACCTATATAACAACTATGTTATTGACCCATCTAAAATATTGACCCATCGAACATATTGACCCATCAAACAACTATGTTATATAGTTAAACAAATATGTTATTGACCCATCTAACATATTCACCTATCTAACATGCTGACCCAAAAAACAACTATGTTATATAGTCAAACAATTATGTTCTTGTATTTTAGTTTAATTACATCATTTTATAATCTTCACCATGAACAAAAATATATTAATTAAACAGATATGCATTCACATACACCAATCACATAATAATCCACGTAAAATTAGAAAATAACAATGATGATCATACCTTCCATTAATCGGTTTTATTTTTTGCTCAAAGAAACAACAATGATTTGGTCAATTTTAATGCTCGCCACCGTTTTTATAATTGGGGGTTAGGGTCTAGGTGTAATCGTGTGTGTTGTCTGGGTATACATTGGAATCAGTTATGTTTTTATGTTTAGCAAGTGGATCTGATCATATCAAAGAGAAATTTTAGATGCAATCTCGTTTTTCTAGGATGCAGTTATTGATATTGTGTATAAAGTTAAATACCTTTTGTACCCTTTTCATTAATGTTTCCAGATCTTTCATTTAATTACAAAAATGCCATGGTATCATCTTAACCATTGATCATGTTAATCCAATGGTAGAAAGTGGGTTCTCGCAGTTCCCGCACTTAACAGGGTTCTGAAAATAAAGCCCCCCTATATATATATATATATATATATGGAAATATATTATCTATCATTTTTTGTAGCCAATTCACTACAATTTCATCTTATAATTTGTGGGTCCCTAAATTTTCTGGTGGGTCCCTGAATCATTTTAGTGGGTCCTGAATTATTTTTTGTGTAATATTACATCTTAGCTATAATAATTGTAGCCAAGATATATATATATATATATATATATATATATATATATATATATATATATATATATATATATATATATATATGGTCAAATCTGAATAAATTTAGAGGGGTCAAAGGATATACCTTCCATGCCTTTTAAGCAAAAATCTATAAACAGTTGAACAGATTGAGTTAGATGAGCAGTCATGACCAAATCAACGGTATGATTCTTGAACATGATTACCTGGTGGGTAATTAAATAAATGTAGATGCATGCCACTGACCTCTAACCACAATTCCTCTTCTAATGCCCCTGATCCTCGCCACATTTTCTACCAAATCATATAAAAAATATTAAAATCATTCTAAGCAAAGAAATAACTTATACTGGATGAGATTAAAATCATTTAATGCAAATATAAAAGCAAAGTGGCTATTTGATCCTGTTAAGTGTAAAATATGAGAAGGCTACAGTAAGTATACAATAACATAAGATGATTAGATTTTTGATAAAAACAGACATACATAAAAAAACAAACCGATGAGAAGATATTGTTTTTAGAGGATACGGGATTAGGGTTGAGGAAAAATTAGGGTTTGGGTGATGAATGAATAAAATTCGAATATTAAATAATTTGTTTTACTATAATTAAGGAATGTATACAGGTTTATGTATATATCTATTAGGGAATGCTGTAGTTATTATTAAAGCATAACATAATTGTTTTCAATTATCAAATCACAATAACTTACATGCTCCACTGGTTGACATGCTTGTGTGTGGATCCCAAGACCCAGGTTCAAATCCTGCAAGTGTCATTTTTTGAAAAATAAATCCGAATTTTGAATTAAAATACGAAATCAATTTACAAAATTCATTTAAAAATTAAAAAATAAATACATGTTAAAAAATAGTTTACATGTGATGACATGGCAGATGACATGGCTGATTAAAAAATAAATACATGTTAAAAAATAGTTTACATGTGATGACATGGCTGAAATTGAATTACTGGACATTGACTGGACAATGACTGGGCATTTCCTTCAAATGCCTCCTGTTATATATAATGTAGAGATATATAGGGGAAGGTTAATGTGAGAACTTTCTTAAAGTTGTAAAAATGATAACTATTCTAAATACCATTAAAACATTAATACATGACTATTTTAGCAAAGATGCACCAAAATATTATATATTAATATAAGTTAACATTAAATCGACTAATAACCAACTCATACATGAGAAACGGATTACTGGTACACAATTAAATTTTTGATACATATACATTAAAATCTCAAAAAACTAATTTCTTATACATAAATTGATACATCTAATACACAACAACCACTAAAAACTTGATACACAATACTAAACCTTGATACACATTACACGTTTAATCAAAGTGTATCACTTAGTTTACGTCAATTTTCATAAGAAAACCCATCAAATCTTTAACAATTTTAGTTGTACATAATTATGTTTTTATTTTCTTTTAAGTTGAGTGTCATTTGTGAGATTTTGGTTGGTTTTCATTTTTACAACTTTAAGAAAGTTCTCATTTGATCTCAATTCTATATATATATATATATATATATATATATATATATATATATATATATATATATATATATATATATATATATATATATATATATATATATATATATATATATATATATATATATATATAACCGTTTGGTGGAAGATATTTGGCAGCATCATAATCCAAACAAGTTTAGTCGTTTTATTATCATAATGTTTTAATGTTATTTGAATTTTATTGTAATATTTTTGTTTTATTTGAATTAATATGTAACGTTTTAATTATGAATAAAATTTTAGTTGGTGTTAAAAATGTTAAAAAAAAAAAAAAAAAAAAAAAAAAAAAAAAAAAAAAAAAAAAAAATTGAACTTGGTCGCCCTTACTGATGAGGCGAAAAATGAACCACTTTTAGGGGGTCATTTAAGCTCGGAATTAAATTTATTTGATCAAATATTGCCCTAAATCGTTCCTTTTGTGATTTTAGGTACTTTGGGAATGAATTCTGGAAAAGGAAGCATTTAGGACGTTTTTGGAGCATAAAAGTGAAGAAAACGGCAAAGTCTTAATTTTCCTTGCTGGGAACAGTACCTGACGGCGTCAAGAGGCTTTTCATGACGGCGTCAAGAGTAAAAGTGGTGACGGCCTAGAAGAAACGTGAAGGCGTCGCCCAAGGCCGTCACGTGTTAACTTGTCAAAACTTGCGCGCGGAGTAGCTGATCTTGTTTTGGTCATAACTTTTGCATACGAACTCGGATTTAGGTGATTCAAAAGCCCACGCGAAGAGGACGAAGAGATCTACAATTTGGTGAAAAAATGGTCGTGACGGCGTCAAGAGAAATGAGCTGACGTCGTCAAGATGGGCCGACAGAAAATTAGCCTATAAATATAACATCATAACTTCACTTTTTGTAAGCCCTAAACCCTAAGGTCGATTCCTGGGTTTAGGTAGGTGTTTTTCCAGCAACTTAGAGGGTTTCAATCACTCCATAAACATCATGTATTGGTTTGTTGATTCTATCTTAATTATGTTTTCCATTATCATTGTTGATTGCTCTTCTTTGATGATGTTTTGCTAATTCACCGTGTGTCTACTTATGATTGTGTGAAACTTGTGTATAATTAATTAGATCTCATTGATTTCTTGTTGATGTTTGTGTCTATCTCCATCAATGAGGGCTTGTTGATGTGTGTGTCTATCTCCATCAATTAAGGCGTGACAACTTCAATAGATCTAGTTTGTTTAGTTTATAATTCTTGTTTCCTATTGATTCTTGTTTTGATTGAATGAATTCGATGTTAGGCTTAAGAAAACTGGCAGATCTCCATTGGGTAACTTGCTTGAACGTCTTAAGAAACATGAGCCGATGTGTACTAGGATTTTATGGTTGTATTTAATGCATGAGCGAATTCTAGTGATCCCATGTTAGGAGCTTCTTAGCCGGCTCGACATAGGAGTGAAGTAGGAGCTTATAGAATTGGGGAAGTAAGTACGCCACCCCATGAATGGTATTAAGGAATACAACCCGTCAATTAAAACAAGGTGTGAAAATTCAATAGGTAGAATTGGATAGCTAGCAAGGAGTAACATATCATGGGTAGACATGCTTCACTTATCTTGTAGAACCTTAGTTTAGTTTTCTTGCACATTAGTTTAATTTGTAGCTTTTGGGTTAGTTGATTAGCAACTAATTCCGCCCCTTCTTCCAAAACCCGAGGTTTTCACTTGCTTTTCATAAAATATAAAAACACAAAAAGAATCATCCTTCACCTTTAGACCTAGTTAGATCAATTTCAATCCTAACGACACTATTCCCAGCTGAACGATCAATCCCCCGGTACTTGTCACTATACTATACTACAACGATCAGGTACACTGCCTGGTGGGGGTTGTAAGCTTCTCGAGATCCCTCGAGAGGTAAAGCCTGGTGCAAGTCCCACGCATCAAGTTTTTGGCGCCGCAGCCCGGGGAATAGTTATTGTTGAGGTTGAATTTGATTTTTATTAGGTCTACTCATTAGATTCCTATCAAGTGGGATTTTTTCTTTTTACTTTGTAGCTTTCTCGTAGTCTATCTTTTCTTTGTGATTTTGTATGTAATTTGCTTCAAATGGGCACTTCACTTAGACTTCTAAGATTGCAATATATGGTTGAGTGGCTAGAACACCAAGAAGTGCAAAATACCTCATTTAGAGACACCTATGAATCATATGAGCCTTCACCTAGGATAGATTCTTATGAACAACCTCCATGTTTAGGATCTCGTTTTAGTGAGGCTAATAGAAAAAGCGACCTAGTTTGCCAAGAAATTATGGATAGAGCCGTATCAATAAACCATAAGTTCAATGAAGCACTAGGTTTGTTATTATCACTACCTAAGGATATAGGTGATCGTGACACATGGAATGATGAGGTAAGTAACATAAGCCCACAAAATACTCAACCATCATTTGAGGCACACACACCGCCCGTGACTTACCCGGAGGAAGTAGAAGAAACTTTAGGAATTTCGATGGAGGTAGAACCTTTGGACCAGGCACCACTTGAGGATATAGGTTTGAATACTTATAGTGATAACCTTACTCCTAGTTCTAGGGAATTTCCAAGTGTTGATGAACCGGAACCTCAATCTTTACACACCTTTCCATCCTTAGATATATTTCTAGGAGACAAAAGAGGAACCGACCCACCCATCAACCAATATTATCTGGGTAGTTTTAGGATGAAGGAAGCCATTCACTCACCCCTTCACCTCACGTGGCATATTCACACCCTAAGGGTGTGTATCGCTACTTTCACCCACACTTGATCCTAAGTGTAGGGAAAACCTCCCCTATTTCCGTTAAATAAGGGTAGAGTCAGGCTCGTGACTCGAACAAAAACAAGCGCTTCTTGGGAGGCAACCCATGTTTTGTGTGTTTTTATTTGTTTGTTTGTTTGTTTGTTTGATTTTATTTGTTTCCGTATGCATGTTTTATTTTTATTGTTTGTGGCTCATGTTTCAAAGTAAATTGTGAAAATGCTTTATTTTGTTTTTAACTTCGTCTTAATTGCATATAAAGGTATTTTGCAAAAGACAAGTGTAAGGGAGATCCAAATTTGTTTATAAGAACGAAATTGAGCATGAACCACAACAATATTAAATGGACATGTGTATTAGTACTTGTTAGAGTCAAATGCTTGTATCGAGTCATAATGATGTTTTGCAGGATTTTCCAGGAAGTAGGACATAAGTTTTTTCAGAAATTTTCCGGAAACTTAACGTAAAGATTTCTGCAGGTCACTTCTGACGGCGTCATGAGTTTACTCTTGACGGCGTCATGTGTAAAATTCTAGAAATTTTGCTAGTTTTGTTTATACCGGAGTTTTAAAGTTTTTGTTGATTCTTTAGTTTTATAAACTCTATGAAATCTGCAAACATTCATTCCACAATCATTATATCTTTAATTGTTTTGTTTTTATTCCTAAGTCTGGAATTACATCTAGTTGTGAGTTCTCTTTGTTCGGGTTGATGCTTTGGGTTTTTGTGATTGTTTTCTCAGTTTTAACAGGTTATGTATGACAAGAAGATGATTTATATTCTGGAAGGGAAGCTTTGATTGTTCATTTTCTTGGAGGAAGATTTAACCTGGCCACCTTATTATCCATACCGAGCGAATCAGGGGAGTATTTGATTTCATTCTTTTTACTTACTTCACTTTTACATTCTTTACTTGAACATTGGGGACAATGTTCATCTTAAGTGTAAGGGGAGGGTAAAATGATGATACCTTACAAATACACTTTCGCTTGAGTTTGTTTGTTTGATAGTAGATGTGTAATAAAACTATGAGAAATACTTGTTAGTGCAATTTTAGCGCCAAATTTAAAATTTTTTACAACATTTAGGAGTGAAACTTTAGCCATAGCAAGCGTCTCATGGATAGGAGATTGTATGACTAGCACATAACCGTAATATTCAGAAAAATTTTCCACCCAAATATGTGAGGTTCGCCTTTAGATTTGATAGGAAAAGCATTTATTATTAGTGCTTATGAGTGTACCAGTAGCATTTAGATTCTAGAACTTGCGTTAGTGATGCATCCCGAGACCGCTAGTGAGACTACATTCGTGTAGTAGGATTTACTACATGATAAGAGGCAATAGGATCACCCTTGTGTTAAACCCGTATTATAATTACTTGACCATTTAAGTCATATTACTTGGCTAGTTAAGTCAACTAATTTTTCCCACACCATTAGCGTTGTACTCATTTTTAGTACACGAAACCCCTAGTACACCCCTCCGAGCCTATCTTTTCGTTTCTAACTTTAAGCATCTTACTTAAAGGAAGAATTTGATACACCCCACTTAAATGTACACCCAAATCGCCTTAGCCTTCCGTGTATGCACTCATCTTTAGTGCATTATTGTTATTTGCTAAACCCTAAGTTAATTATCTAATTGATTACATGGTTGCTAAGTCGAGTCATATCTTGTACATATTGTTTTGGGACGATTGGGACTCATGGGTAAAGTACTTATTTTATGGAGTAATGGGGAAGAACTTCATATATTACCCCCATATGTGCGTTAATCTTAAAAGTACTCCAAGTGTTTTGATTATCTTAATTCGAGTCATTAGATTAGTTTATTGTAAAGTATGTAAAAATTCAAGTGTAAGGGGAATTTTCATTCCCTATGATGTATTATTTTGGATGGTAGGATAAGAGTGTATGCAAAAAATAAAAAAATAAAAAAAATAATAAAAAAATCAAAAAATTAAGAAAAAGAAAAAAATAGAAAAAAGAAAAGAGAAAAAACATACGGACTACCATCCTGTTTCATTCTATGTTCATTTTATGTTTTTTGTTATTTTCATTTAGTAGCTTAAGTCGAGTCTAGTATTGGCTTAGCAACGCCATATTGTACATGTAATTAACCAAGATTGTTAACTCGTCACCAGTAAAGACTGCCTATATCCAACAAAACCGTGTATTTCATATCCCTACACCTAACGTTACAACCCTTTAAAAGACCTCTTTGATAGTTTATCCTAGGTGCTTACGCCATGTGGTGGAGGTTTGATCCTTTCCCAAGCCTATGGTAATCTATTTTGCTATGACAGGTAGTGAGAGATGTTTTCCATTTCCATAATGTGATATTACTTTATTACACCCGAGAGATGTGAGTATCTAAACACTATTTGTGAGGTGCTAGTGTATGACCTCCGTGCTTGTCTTTGATCTTTAGTGGAACGGTTATTTGTTGTAATTACTTTTATATTAGTGTTAAATGACCTCTAACTTGTATTTTGAGTAGAATAAAAGCGCATTTGCTTGAGGACAAGCAAATCTCAAATGTAAGGGTATATGATGAGGCGAAAAATGAACCACTTTTAGGGGGTCATTTAAGCCCGGAATTGAATTTATTTGATCAAATATTGCCCTAAATCGTTCCTTTTGTGATGTTAGGTACTTTGGGAGTGAATTCTGGAAAAGGAAGCATTTTGGACGTTTTTGGAGCATAAAAGTGAAGAAAACGGCAAAGTCTTAATTTTCCTTGCTGGGAACAGTACCTGACGGCGTCAAGAGGCTTTTCATGACGGCGTCAAGAGTAAAAGTGGTGACGGCCCAGAAGAAACGTGAAGGCGTCACCCAAGGCCGTCACGTGTTAACTTGTCAAAACTTGCGCGCAGAGTAGCTGATCTTGTTTTGGTCATAACTTTTGCATACGAACTCGGATTTAGGTGATTCAAAAGCCCACGCGAAGAGGACGAAGAGATCTACAATTTGGTGAAAAAATGGTCATGACGGCATCAAGAGAAATGAGCTGACGCCGTCAAGATGGGCTGACAGAAAATTAGCCTATAAATATAACATCATAACTTCACTTTTTGTAAGCCCTAAACCCTAAGGTCGATTCCTGGGTTTAGGTAGGTGTTTTTTCAGCAACTTAGAGGGTTTCAATCACTCCATAAACATCATGTATTGGTTTGTTGATTCTATCTTAATTATGTTTTCCATTATCATTGTTGATTGCTCTTCTTTGATGATGTTTTGCTAATTCACCTTGTGTCTACTTATGATTGTGTGAAACTTGTGTATAATTAATTAGATCTCATTGATTTCTTGTTGATGTTTGTGTCTATCTCCATCAATGAGGGCTTGTTGATGTGTGTGTCTATCTCCATCAATTAAGGCGTGACAACTTCAATAGATCTAGTTGGTTTAGTTTATAATTCTTGTTTCCTATTGATTCTTGTTTTGATTGAATGAATTCGATGTTAGGCTTAAGAAAACTGGCAGATCTCCATTGTGTAACTTGCTTGAACGTCTTAAGAAACATGAGCCGATGTGTACTAGGTTTTTATGGTTGTATTTAATGCATGAGCGAATTCTAGTGATCCCATGTTAGGAGCTTCTTAGCCGGCTCGACATAGGAGTGAAGTAGGAGCTTATAGAATTGGGGAAGTAAGTACGCCACCCCATGAATGGTATTAAGGAATACAACCCGTCAATTAAAACAAGGTGTGAAAATTCAATAGGTAGAATTGGATAGCTAGCAAGGAGTAACATATCATGGGTAGATATGCTTCACTTATCTTGTAGAACCTTAGTTTAGTTTTCTTGCACATTAGTTTAATTAGTAGCTTTTGGGTTAGTTGATTAGCAACTAATTCCGCCCCTTCTTCCAAAACCCGAGGTTTTCACTTGCTTTTCATAAAATATAAAAACACAAAAAGAATCATCCTTCACCTTTAGACCTAGTTAGATCAATTTCAATCCTAACGACACTATTCCTAGCTGAACGATCAATCCCCCGGTACTTGTCACTATACTATACTACAACGATCAGGTACACTGCCTGGTGGGGGTTGTAAGCTTCTCGAGATCCCTCGAAAGGTAAAGCATGGTGCAAGTCCCACGCATCACTTACTGGGGTACTTAATCGCCTGCAGGTTGCTGGAGAGAAAAAGTTGATGTGACAGGGAAATAGAGGGGATTAGGTCGCCAAACTGTGAGTAGCCTAAGGCTGGGGACAATAAGGAGGGTCAATCCCCCTCATTTTCTCTGCCACGTCAGCTTTCTCTCTCCAGCGACCTGAAGGCGATTCAGTGCCACAGTAAGGGCGACCAAGTTCAATTTTTTTTTAATAAAAAACATTTTTAACACAAACTAAAATTTCGTTAATAATTAAAACGTTACATATTAATTCAAATAAAATAAAAACATTACAATAGAATTCAAATAACATTAAAAACATTACGATAAAACGACTAAACAAGTTTGGATTATTATGATGCTGCCAAATGTCTTCCACCAAATCGGCTTTGAGGCTAAGATGAGTTGTTCTATTGCATATCTCCCTAGTAATTTCCAATGATTCCTCATGCATTCTTAAGGAATCATAAGAACGGTGTTGCTACGCTGGAAAGAATTCGGAAGATATCGCCCGCCCTTCGTCTTGAATAATCATATTATGTAATATGATGCATGTGTACATAATATGTCCAAGACTGTAACACCCCCAAAATTTGATACAGCGGAAGACTCAACAAGCTTTCGGGGTGCTACGGGGATTGGTATCCAACACAAGACATAAAAGAACGAGACAAAGTAAACAAGAGAAAAATACAACCACGCGGGGTTTTAAAGTTTACATTTATCCCAAATCCAATCAAAGTCAGGCCCAAAAGAAATAAATATAGGTCCACAATTATTTATCAGAGTTTTAGAAAATTAGATCCATAACCAGGTGCCATAGCCAAGCCTCCAATCCAAGCATCCAAGGGCATCACTTAATTACCTGAGAAAACACGCTAAAAGTCAGCTTTCGCTGGTGAGATCATAGGTTTAAATTCATAACTAAATCAAGTGGACATATACGCAAAACGCTTGCTAGCTAGACTAGGCCTCAATCAATCAACCAAAACGAACCAACCAAAACTAACCAGCCCTATAGGTGCACACTATAGTCCAACAACCAAATCAAATCAAATCAATCTGTATGCGTAAGGATACGACATACCCAACATTCGTAAGGATACGACATGTTCAACTTACCTAGTTCTAGACTAGGCCTCGTTCCATAACCAATTCAATAGCTTACCTAGTTCGGGACTAGGCCTCGCTTAACAACCAAACAATAGCTTACCTAGTTCGGGACAAGGCCTCGCTCTATCCTACCTAGTTCTATAAGCATAGCAAGTGTTAAAATAAAGAAAGCGATAATAGTCCACATAAAACAATTTGCACGTTTCTCACCCCAAGTATTGAAAACAAAGTTCAAGAGTAAAAGTGGGGCTATGACTCACCTCAAGTCCAGCAATCCGCAAAAGAAATCGATAGATGAAAGACGTAAACCAAACTCAAATAACGGCAACTACAGACTCGACACTTCCTAACAATACAAACGCGTTCAGAATCATTTCCTCAAAAATCAAATATTCCCAATCCCGAACGTATTCCATTTTACTTTCCAAAAATCCATTTCTCGAATTATCCTCGTATTAATTTGAAGTTTGACGTTTGGTATCCATATGGGTGGAGGGTCGACACAACTCAAACCAAGAAGCCACAACGAAAGAATAATAAACCATCTATAGGTCTAATATTAGCCCAATATATTATTTAAATAAATCATCGAAGTTTATTAAATCCGTCGATTTGGTAATTCCCCATATTTATTTACGTAATATATCACTCCAAGATTATACCCAACCTAAATCACATAGCACAACGAATACTATATGGTAAATATCGTAGTCCAATAAATTCCCTAGATATATCGTCAAATTTGCCAAATTCGTCAATTTAGCCAACTCCACGAGATATTTAGTAATTCATTATCCTAATACATGTACCACAACCTATGGGCGTCGTAGGATACGATGCCCATTAATATACTCATTTTATATAGCTAAATAAACTCTATTTAACCCGTCGATTAAATAAGTTACGTAGTTATAGAAAATGGATATATTAATCGTCATGTATCCGTGACAACACAAAGTCACATAATAAGATAAGGTCCACTTGGACTTAAGTAACCACAACCCCGTATAACTCGATAAGTTTTTCAAATTTATAAAAAGTCATGTTTTTATTTATTAATTACCCAACGTATTAGATCTCGTCATCATTTATAGTTATTTATTTATAATAACACTCCCGACATTTATTGCACTATTCGCATAGTACAATAATTATCGTTATATTATTATAACGTCTACTCGTGATCGTTTTATTATTAATATACGCATTAGTATATATATATATATATATATATATATACTAGTTGCAAAGCCCGCCCGATGGGCGGGCATGACTTATAATTATCGTTGAAATTTATAAGTTATATATATAAACCTACCATTTTTATATTTAATATATGGCAATGAAAGGAACAATATCAACAACTATGCCATAATTCTTACCTAAACTATAAAAGATTTTCAAGTAAACCACTGCTTCCAGTATAATGGCAAAGAATACCATGAACCTAAAATCTAATAAATTATAGAACCACTACTAATTTCAAAATCATAGATGTTATTCTTCGGTGGCCTTTATGGTCATGTAGTACCTTTGATTCATATACACCAATATCCTATTCTTTTCTTGGCTTTATGGTCATGTAGTACTCTGTAGTAATAATTTCAAAATCATAGTTGTTAATGGTTTTATCTGGCTTTCTAACTAAGCAAGGTGGAACATAATGCAAGCAATACCTTTGCTGTTTTGCATTATCAACTTTAATTGGCATTCTTAATTAAGTAGCGGTTAACGAATTGCGAACATCATAAAATATTTATACAATGAATAAATAATAAAAAGAAATGAACGGTAATGAAATAATAGGAAATAAAACTTAATAAGTTATCCGCCATTACAAAGTATATGTATTTTGTTCAAATGCGAAATAAAGCTTCTTTATGCACAATGTTGGTTGTTGAATTTGTGTATTTACCATCTTTATATAAACATAGAATCTTCAAACACTTCCTGCCCATGAGAAAAAACGAAACAACCCAACTTTAGACAATGTCTGGCCTTGACTTTTATTAATGGTCGTACCGAAGAAAATTTGAACAAAGAACTGTCGTTGGTTTAGTTTAAACGGAATCGTATTGTCTGACGGGGTAATGACCATACGCGATATTGCGCAAATAGTACCCACACTCCCACCTATATCTTGAAAGGGCCTTTATCATCATGTATATTCCAGCCACTTTGTGAAACCTGTAATAAGATTTGATCGAACATTTGTCTCAGTTCTTTAACTATGGTTTATACTTTTTCACATACGGAGTTTTGACATTTATATATATATATATATATATATATATATATATATATATATATATATATATATATATATATATATATATATATATATATATATATATATATATATTAATACTTAAAATTTTGAATTTAAAGGTAACGCATAAATTGTTTGATACATTTTGAGTAATGGGAACATACTTTGGTAAGTGTTTATACTCAGGTTCAAATTATACATCATAAATTCAACTAAAGAAAATGAAATTTAAGATAAAACATTGAACACAAAGGAGAATTGCTAACTCGTACGCAAGTTTAATAAGAAGGATCCTATAAATCCTATAATCCAAAATGTGTCTGGATTTCACTTGGGTTTTGACTTATGCCGCCTAATAGTTGCGTCCAACATCCCCTACATTGTAAATTTATTTAGTTCCAACTAATAAACATATGATGTCAAAACATTGATAATTCATGTGCAATTGATGATTAGTCTAAAAAAGAAATGTAATTGATGATTCGAAAGCAATGTTGCGTTTGTGCTTCAGACATGCTTTTTAAATAATAAGGTTTTAAAGTGCTTATTTAAACCTCATCTAACTAATTAGCAACTTGTTTCTATTCAAACACTGGTAAACTGTCGTATAAATACACAATGAGCAGGTTTCATATACAATCCCAAACACCCCGTTAGTATTTTTAATATATCCTTTTAAATTAACCAACTACAAATATTTCCCCTAAAACTCACAATTTAGTAGTTCAAGTTATAGAAACGTATCCTTCGCAAAAGTAAGTGCGATCCAGGTGGATAAATAATGAAGTGGAGAAGTATATTTTTATTTTCTTATATCATTATGTGTGTTGGCTTGAGATGTGGCAAGTGAGTAATGTGCCACTCGAAAAGTTGTAATGTGCTTAATTTTTTGTTCATATCCATTATTGAGTATATATTAGTATTTTCCTAAACACCACCAGTTTAATATAATGCTTGTACCAAGATATAAGTAAGAAAAAAACTATTAACATCCCATAAAATCAGCCATACAACTATGTAAGGAAAACTATATAGAATAACTCTTACTACAACCATTGTCACAAATACCATTCAATCCAAGCACAACATGAAATTTGACAGTGTTCATTCTACACTCTACGTACTAAAACAATTTAACCAAAAGGGTTTGGCCGATCACCTTTACCCCCCTAAATTTACCTACTGGTACTATAACATAGGAAAAACAACCATGAGTCATTTCTTAATTTGTGGTATAATGATTTTGAGGTGATAAAAAGCAAGGTCATTATAGGTACAAAAATAACTGCCATCTTAACACTATATTTTAACCCCAACAGCATAAATTTTGAGTCAAAGATTGTCATTTTTGTCATATCAGGCACACACAATTAGACATACACCACCAAAAATAGTTGATGTTGCGAACATGCAAATAAAAATAATGCCCCCTCCTCTTAAGTAAGTATATATTTACATTTTTAGTAAGTTTATGGAGCATGAGATAGGTAAAATAGTGCAAAATATACTCACCAGGTGCAATCGGGCCGGATACAATACTCTCCAGGCTCCCTTTAACTCCATCTTCTCACACTCGTGTATAAACAAACTCCACACATCCTCTAAAGTTATATAGAAATGCCCTGTAAGAATAGATACATCACTTGTATAGTGAGTCATAAATATATTATTCATAACTGATACAAACTTATAAGCTAAAAAGATACAACTCACCACCAGATTGTAGCTGTTCCTTGAAGCCTTGATCCTTAACTATAAAACTATGGACCAGGTCAAAAACCTTACTACCAACACCCTTTGCATCAACATGATTTCCTTCTCACAAAACAAAGATACCTAAAGCAGCATAGCATTGAGTTTAGAAGTTCAAAACCATTTATTTTCAAACATAGAGTGATATTCGTATAGTTTTTTCATATCTCAAAATTTCACATTGTGATTTTTAAAATAACATGTAGCTACAATATTTATAAACATTAGGATAATCCTAATACATATCGATATTCAATAATAGTCAATTTGAAACTCAAGAGTCCAAAATTGGACAAATAATAGTAAATATCCAGCATAAGCGTTAAAACACCCTATGAAGCAAGTGAAATGTCTGTCATATTGGTATATTGCATAACTCTTTCTATTATGTTTATTAATCACTTATCTTATGCTGAAAGTACACAAGTATTATATGAAGAATAGTAGTAAAAATTGTGCATATAAGAGTAAATAATATACATTAATTGTATTGATAGAAGTGGTCATTGGTGTGGTTTGGTTCCACATTGAAATGATTGGTCACAAGATAGATCATCTAGCCTTTGGTCCCAGCCATGCCTAGCCATTGGAATACAATTGCAGCCATGGACTTTTGCAGTACCTGTTCCACATTTGTATAAACAAAGTCTTCTGAAATATCGGATTTCTCATGCGCTAATAGATGTCTAGCTGGTATACGTATAGTATATAACTTATCCCTTACGTATTCACATATTACACAATATTGTTCAGTTGGAGGAACCTTTTTCCAGAACTCTAGAACAATTTAGCAACTTTCACGTGTTCTGATATTAAAATAGTATTAGTCAAATTTACTAATAAATAACTAAATACCTATGTAATGCTTCTTATTTGTTGATATATAAAGTTCTTCTACTCGAAGACAAGGTTAACGCCACATGGACATCTGAAAAACACTCATTTGAGTAAGATTAATAGTTACAATGAGAATACATAAATCTTAAATAAACAGAAAAAGAATCTACAAACCTCACACATTAGATCCTCAATCTGAGATAAGTACATATTGGCTGACATCATTCCGGCAAGTAAGCTAACATCCCTTGTTACCTCAGGTGTCACCCTTGGTTACCTGCATTCCATACCAAAAAAATATTATAAATAAATTAGTAAAATCTTTAGTTTTTTTTCAAAGACATTGCTAATAAATGTTTAAAATAGCTTAAAATTGTGTTAATTGAAGGTTTCGGAGGCAAAGACTTTGCCATTTCGACATTCAAAGATTGGCCTAAAACATCCATGTTATTTAGTGCCAATGCAACAGTAACTTCTTCTGGTTTTGAAGCGCTTGAGCAGCAACAATGTCCTGTGCAGCAGCCATTGCAGCAGCAGATGATATCAAAGTAATGTAATCAAAGGTTGTTTATCTGATGTGTTGATCCAATACTTGTTTAGTAACAATGGGAACATAATGAAACAAATTAGTTAAATAAGGATCAATCATAACTCAATATA
Organism: Artemisia argyi; assembly: GCA_030686995.1. Lineage (NCBI taxonomy): Eukaryota > Viridiplantae > Streptophyta > Magnoliopsida > Asterales > Asteraceae > Artemisia > Artemisia argyi. Next base: position 672,806 of record JARVZY010002218.1, read on the forward strand.
TTTTTTCTTCTTAAGAATTTTGACAAGGTTCCACTTTATGCTTTATCCGAACTCACAATCAACCATGTACCATATGTAATTAAGATTAAGTGTGAATAGCACAAGAAAGAAATAGTAAACGCAACTACCAAAAGAATGTATATAATTGTTATCAGTAGTTGACGCTGACGAATTTGCTGCCACAGTTCCACTTGACAATACCTCATGTGCAACACCTACAGTATAAGCTATTTAAACATTAGATCATCTAATATCGTTCAAATTATAAAATTCTCATGCCAACTTAGTCATTACACTTGGTGATTTTTTTATTTTTATTTTTATTTTATTTATATATTTATTTATTTTTATTTCAGTTGTTAGTATATCATTAGTAAATATCAGGTATGGTTATATATGTGCCTCTTATCTCAATATATACTGTATTAATATTTTTATGAAAGTGATTGCTAAAGTAGAGGTTGAAAGCATGATACGGTTATCACCGTACATTCTCCCGTGTGCAAGAAATCTAATGTGAAGGATCATATTAGTCTAGTTATGATTAGAAGTCTAACATCGCCACCTCCTAACTGGACACAAGGGCAATAGCATTTCAATCACATTAGACATCATCAAATTACAAACCATGGTAAATATTCATTGTTAAGCAATATATCATACATAAACATCAAATGATATCTGTTTATGTGCTATCATGTTCATTACTTATATATTTGTTGCCTAATTTCTTCTTTTAGGCAGGGTAGTGTAACTGAGTTTCTCTCATATACAAAAGAGCAAAATATCTTATAAGAGGTATGAGTTTTGATTCCCATTTAAGGTTTCCAGTTTGCTATCTCCGTTTTTATATAGAGAGTGACTTAAACATAAATTAAAAAAGATAAACAAAGACCTCTCACAGATGCAATGTCTAATAGCAAAGATAAACGATATTCATAAGTTGAATTATATTTTAGTTATTTGCTCATGCCCGAACCTAAATTTTCCAAGATGTAATTAGTGGATTGATCGAGTAACAGGTCACAACTTATAATATTTGACAGTGATATATTTCATACTGTGTAACATACAATAGAAAAAGACTCAACAAAATAACATGCTAGTTAACCAAGAGTTAGCAAAACATAAGATCTGTCACATGCATCATCTTGTTAAATTAACTGATTACCTTTCATTTCACTTTAATGTAAAGTAACAATAAAACTGAATGCAACTGCAAGTGTATTGAAAGTTGAACGTGAATGGATTGTACAGTAGGAAGAATTGTTCAACCTTTGGAAATGTACCTAGTAACCTGTTTTTTTGTGGGTTGACCTACATTTCCCAAAACCCTTTTCAGAACAGATGTTATTGCTCGCTAAAAATGATCGTGCCTTAAATTTTAAAGGTATACTTAGCTAAAAATGATATAAACCTAAATACACTAACGCCTGCTATTATTTAGTGATGCACCCTTTAAAATCCTATACTGACCTCAAAGAAACTTTAGTACACAGGGCAACCAACCTCACATCTTAGAGGTGTTTGGCATTGCGTTTAGAAACTGACTATATAATTTTTCCTTCCTAAAGCACTGCTAATCAAATCCCATTGTCTAGGCATAGCTAAACTTATTATAACTATCTTCCACATCTACTAAATCAGTTTCAACTTACTAAAGGGTTGTGATCCATTGATTCTAATCTAAAAGATTACTTGTGATTACCTGAAAGCAGTGACAAACTAAAACCCCACTTATCAATCCATTGAAGATCACAACTGCTGCTACAACTCTTACTGCAGAAAGTATTTGTTCTTCGGCGTATGCATTCACTGGGAAGCTAGCATAAGCCACAATATCCACAACTTTGCAGCAACTCCAGGACCAACTGTCTCGTACTAATGCAGCATAGCATTGGAGCCCATTACACGAACCACCCTATAAAAAGCACAACGACCTAAAAATTACCATTTGTAAATTAGACTAATGACGCAAAGTTTGTGTTTGAGTTCATTGCTAAGTAGCTAATTCCATTAGAATCTAGAAACACATAAGTTTATAATGCATTTTAAAGACCATTCAATATATAAAATAAACTTTTAAGCAGTGTCGCTTAAGAACTGATAACTTATAGGCTATTCTATATCTGACTAACGTGTAAAAAGAGGGGAGCATTTATTTTTTAACTTAATTTCTTTAAACATGCTGCATTCTTTCGATATAGCTTTCATTATGGTTCTACTTGAATCCTATGACATGCCAAAACTAATCTCCTTTTAATGAAGACCATTTTGTTGTTGAACCGTTACTTCTATAAAAAATTTGCCTCAATCTGTAACTGAATCTAACATTTAAACTCTTAAAAACTTCATAAAAACCATAACTTTTTTATTTTCTTTTAGGTAAAGACAGACTCAATTTAAAATTTGACCACCCAAATAGCTTAATTTGCGTTATTTTTCAGTTGAGGCAACAGGAAGCGAGCTATTGTAAATTGCTTCCACATCATACCGGACCAACTCCAAGTTTGTCACAACATTTATGTTATTGTTGATTATTATTACTGATATGGACGGCATGATTTTCTATGTTTGGGTAAGATTTTGAATGGCAAGAATCTACTTACTTCGTTGGGGTCTGCTAATCAGTATTCTACTTTTTCCTCCAGTTTTATCTATCTTAATATAAGCGGCATGTACTTCATAGTTGGATTTGAACCAAGACATCTGCATCTATTTCAAATAACTGTACAGTGGCCAAAAAGAATACATGCTACCATGAACAATACAGATTATCCACTCCAACCCAAGTTCCTAGAAGCATATCATAAGCATCCAGCCGGTGAGTTGTGTCAAATATTACAACATCACCAAAAGAATCAAAATTCTCTGAATAGTACCTGGCTTTCACTATCGCCACAGCCGTTCTCCTCTCCTGTTGACTTAGTTGACCACGTTCGGTGTCAACACTTCTCGTGGCCTACATCATATGGAAATTCAAACTGAGTTACTTAAAAATGCATCATTTTGAGTTTGGTTTATCTCAAACTGGGTCAAATTAAGGAATTAGCTAAAGGGGAACAGTTCAGATGGGTTTACAGTCACCCAAACTCAAAAGAAATGCATACAAATCTCCCAAATCATTTTCACATATTGACTGTGATTCAGCAGACCAGCTCAGATGATCTTCAACGGAACCATTTGTGACACTCTATTTCCTGCAAAAGCTTGGACGTAAACCTCTAGTAGATGAATTTAATTGAGGTGGCCTCATCTGTCTTCTAGGGTATTTTTCCTTTGGACAGTAGCATTGAATGTCTCTCTATAAAAAAAAACAGTTAACAAATAACCAAACAAACCATTCCCTCATTGCCATGATAAAACATAAGAGTAAGATGAATATCAAGTTTAATAATCTTTGAATAAGAGGCTTTGGCTAACAACGACGTGCATGGTGGGAACGCCACCAGGGACATCAAACAAAGGACTCATGCATTCTCTTACCGTATTGTTGTTCTCCAATATTTTCCTACCACTAATTATTCTAACATTTTTCACTGTTCTTGGAGCATTATTTTTCTCTGCAAAACCACAAAAAATATTATTCTTCCACTTAATAATGAAACAAACATTGAACCCAAACTTTCTGGATGAACTTCAAGAAAATGTTGGTGTCAGATGTGCACATGAGTGATTCGTTTATCAGGATATTAGTTTTCTTAAAAAGCATTATTCTTCCATTTGACCCATGGGTATTATGATAGGTAAACATATAATGTTATCTGAAAAATGTAACATTCAGGTATGTGACAACAGAAACTGAACTCACAACTCATATACAAATATGTTGTAGATATTTTTAATATCTCGGCATCAAACCTGGTGACTTCATGATAGCGTTTGCGATGGACTTTTGTTTTAATTTCGATAGCCTTTGGGACTGCATATTGGCGACTGACTTTGTGCAAATAATAATAAATGAACAAAATAGTACCTGATATGTTCTCCTTCATGGCCCTTCACCATTTTCACTGGAACAAAGTTAACCCTAGCTGTCACCATCTCTTTGTTCTTGTGTGACTGAAATGAAATCTAGAAATTATCAGTTGTGGTATAGATTTCAAATGATTTTTTATATATTTGGGATAGTACTGTGCTACCAAGAATGTGTATGCACACAGATCAGAGGTGGCAAATTAAACCCACCCATTTACTACTAACTTCTAAATGGGCTGTTGAAATATAAACCTCGTCGTACAATAACTAACCTCCACTAAACGATCGTAGATGATGAATACTGGCTTGCAAGCGTGCTGATTCAGAAGTGCGTTGCACATTTACACCTACACAGTTAAAACAAAGCCGAACTGTATATTAATATAAAAGATTGCGCTTTACCAAAAAACAGGAATTCTATGGTAGAAAAATGCCTTGCCACCTGCAACCGCTGAAGTTATCCTATCAGTATCGAAAACCGGCCGACATGTTCATAGTCTTTCCCATATTTGCATCTGGTAAGTCATGGCAACATTATTCTTTAAAAATTTACTCACAGGGTACTCGAGTTATAAAATATAAGAATGCACAAAAAATCCGAAAAACCATGAGCATACTTGCGCATCTGGTGCGTGTGATCCATGGCTGTCAATATGGCAACATGATATAACGTAAAGCTGAACATATAAAACACACTCGAATCAAATAGAAAAATTACTATATTTGTTGCATACCTTTGTTACTCCATGACTACTTGCGCATCTGGTGCGTGTGATCCATGGCTGTGAATATGGCAACATGATATAACTTAAAGCTGAACATATAAAAACACACTGTAATCAAATAGAAAAATTACTATATTTGTTGCATACCTTTGTTACTCCATGAGCCATTAATCTGGAGCCAATTGCTGACCAAGTTATGGCTATTTCTCCAGATGTTGTCCACTTGTACCTATTAACATATGGACATATATTATAAAGCATCCATACTTTAACCTTAAAATAAGAGAACTACTTAACATACTCTCCAATAGTTCCATCTGCTCGTATCCTCATTCCAAAAAAAAAAAAAAAAAAAAAAAAAAAAAAAAAAAAAAACCATAAAATGTGATACAATTAAAGGGGTATTGTATGGAACACATTCATTGATCTGAATGTTCTTTAGAGCCATGTCAACACGACGTAAGAATTTAGGAACACCCATTGAGATTGTTTTGTAGAAGTAACTCATTCTCGCTCTCATCTCATCTTGTGGAGTTGGGGGAGTCCTCATCTCATTTCTATGGAAAGCAGCTTAAATCTACAAATTACATAACACCAATTAAAGGAGGTATTGACTCGGTTTTGGTCAGATCGTTAGTACTTACTTCTCTATGCAAAACCTCATCAAGTTCCTGCTTGTCATCAGTAGTGATGTCTTTGGCATATAGTTGAGCCATACAATCCCGATCCTGAAAAGGACGTTAAACAAAACAAAAATGGTGAATTTTGAACATGACTATTTGGTCAAATCTGAATAAATTTAGAGGGGTCAAAGGATATACCTTCCATGCCTTTTAAGCAAAAATCTATAAACAGTTGAACAGATTGAGTTAGATGAGCAGTCATGACCAAATCAACGGTATGATTCTTGAACATGATTACCTGGTGGGTAATTAAATAAATGTAGATGCATGCCACTGACCTCTAACCACAATTCCTCTTCTAATGCCCCTGATCCTCGCCACATTTTCTACCAAATCATATAAAAAATATTAAAATCATTCTAAGCAAAGAAATAACTTATACTGGATGAGATTAAAATCATTTAATGCAAATATAAAAGCAAAGTGGCTATTTGATCCTGTTAAGTGTAAAATATGAGAAGGCTACAGTAAGTATACAATAACATAAGATGATTAGATTTTTGATAAAAACAGACATACATAAAAAAACAAACCGATGAGAAGATATTGTTTTTAGAGGATACGGGATTAGGGTTGAGGAAAAATTAGGGTTTGGGTGATGAATGAATAAAATTCGAATATTAAATAATTTGTTTTACTATAATTAAGGAATGTATACAGGTTTATGTATATATCTATTAGGGAATGCTGTAGTTATTATTAAAGCATAACATAATTGTTTTCAATTATCAAATCACAATAACTTACATGCTCCACTGGTTGACATGCTTGTGTGTGGATCCCAAGACCCAGGTTCAAATCCTGCAAGTGTCATTTTTTGAAAAATAAATCCGAATTTTGAATTAAAATACGAAATCAATTTACAAAATTCATTTAAAAATTAAAAAATAAATACATGTTAAAAAATAGTTTACATGTGATGACATGGCAGATGACATGGCTGATTAAAAAATAAATACATGTTAAAAAATAGTTTACATGTGATGACATGGCAGATGACATGGCTGAAATTGAATTACTGGACATTGACTGGACAATGACTGGGCATTTCCTTCAAATGCCTCCTGTTATATATAATGTAGAGATATATACGTTTATCACGTCTATATACTTATATAAACGATTATATTATCAATAATATTATTACGAGTTTTATTATTAATGTTCGATTATAATATTTATCGAGTCATATGAGTTGGTCACATGTCCGAGTCATCACTCTCGGCTCATTGTCCAAGTCCAAAAATAAAAATAACCAAGTCATAAATAGATAATCCAACTCCGTCCAAAATCAATCCCAATTCACGTGCTACAACAATAGGGTCCGACTACGGCACCAGACTAACCTATCTCCGTCAATCTAATTTAACCGTCTCACAATCGGTCCCCAATATCACTTCGACAACACAACTCCATAATCAATCCAAAAGTAAATCATTGTCGAGACCACAAAGGGTCTCGACCCATCCAAATGCATCGGTCCAAAACAAAAGTCACAACAACAATATCAACAACAAGAAACAATCAAGTTACATGTAATATGGGTTGGTTTACCACGCCAAACCCCATGCCATAAGTCCCACTTGGGTCTCGGCAATTACCACGAGTCAAGAGACCAGTGTTCTGAAAAGCTTAAGGCGTACTAAGGCGCAAATGGGGGCAAAGAGCCTCGAGTCGAGGCGCATTCCAAGGCGCGGGATTTACGAATGCGAGGCGCACTAAAAACATTAAGTTTTTTATAACATATATGACCATTTATGTAGCTTAAATAACACAAAATAACATTAAAATACTTATTGCATGACACGTATTGCCATTATAAATATTAAAATGGATTAGTTGTCACTTCTAAAACAGATCAACTCTTTGGCTCAATGACCTATATAGAGATTAAAATCCATATTAGACTAAATATGCTTGTGTATGCTTGTGTCCTACACTTGTAGCTTACGTCTAACAAAGCTCACAATTTAACCCAAAATATCAAGCAAGCAACATATTAATATTCAAGGTACAATGCCATATTTTCATGATAATATGTCGTAAAGAAAATACTTAATGAAACAAAGTAAATTCTTAAACAAAATTTCAATCAATAAACATAAAATTAATTCAAATTTACAAATCATACAAATACTCACCTTATGACTTAAAAGGGCCATGTATCTTATCTTAATATTAAAAAAAAAAAAAAAAAAAAAAAAAAAAAAAAAAAAAAAAATTGTTACATCTCCTAGGCGCAAAAAGCCCCGAGGCGCAAAGGCGCAAAAAGCCCTAAGGCGCGCGCTTTTTGTGGGATTCATGCATGTCGTGAGCCTCGATCTGAAAAAAGCCCAAAGGCTAGAGCCTTGCTCCAAGGCGCGCCTAGGCGCGCCTTATGCGCGATTTTGACAACTATGCAAGAGACTCAAACCCAAGACCAATTTGGGTCTCGGCATAAGCTCATACGAGCACCCAAAATCTGCCAAACGGACCCTTTGGGTCGTGGCACACAAGAATAACCACAAACATCAAATCGGTAACCAAATCAAGCCAAGAATCAACCAATCGGACCAAGGGTCACATTAGACTCCCAAACGAGTCAAAGATAGCATCACACTGAGACCATGGGGTCTCGGTTAAGCTCATACGAGCCATATCCAAATCCAAACGCGACCCAACATCAAGAATCGAGCTCCAAACTTGAGCCAAATCAACACCCAAGATACCAAACATCATTTTTATTAACAAAACATCATTTCCCACTTGTTTAAATTGAAACCCAACAAGAAAAACCTGTGTGGACACGGTTTTGAGACCAAATCGAGCCACACGAATTGGAAATCGTGGCTACTTACCCTGAAAATAACTCCAAGCTCAAAAGGTTGTAAAAATTCAAAAGTACTAATAGTGGTGGTGGTGTTTGAGCGGCGGTGGTGATTAAAAACAAGGGTTAGGGGTTGTTGTGTGGCGCGTGAAATACACCAAAAGAAAGATCGGGTTGAGAGGGTTAAGATGGCGGTGGTGGTGATGTCGTGTGAGGGGCGGTGTGGTGGTGGCAGCCGTGTAAGGTGGCGGCTAGGGTTTTGTTGGTGATGATGTTGATGAATGAGAGAGAGATGGAAATGGTTGTGTTGTGTGTTTGTGTGGTGCATGGGGTGATAAACCCACAAGCCAAATACCGGCCTCAAAGCCCAAAAAAAATGATAATAATAATAGAGGTAACCCGATTTAAATAACGCGGACCAAACCCGAAACTTATTTAAATAAACCGACTCTCTCTCGAACCGAGATCATTACCAAATATTTAACTTCTCATGATACGTTCCAAAAATATAAAATACCCGAACCAACATTTAAAATATATAAAATTGTTAGGTTATCCTAGTGCCGGAGTCAATGTAGTGCCAAATAATCATCTCAAAAATAAATCACCGCGAATAAACCAAACCAAACCAATAATTCAAATTCAAATTCCATAAATAACGTATGGTTTAAAATCACATTCCAACGTTTACAAAACTCATCACGAATAAACTTTTCCAATATTCCAAAAATCATAAATTTTAAAGTAATGCGGGTTTTCGAAATGGCTCCCTAATTTGCCAGTTGTCACATCCTCCCAGCCTCAGAAGAAACCCGTCCCGGGTTTCACTCAGAACAAATCATCTACGAAGTAAAAAGCTTCGGATATCTCTTGCGAAACTCATCCTCACGTTCCCACGTGAATTCCGGTCCATGCCGCGAATTCCAACGAACTTTGATGAGTGGAATACGACTTCGCTTAAGTCGTTTAATCTCTCTATCCATTATCTCAATCGGCTCCTCCACAAAATTCAAACTCTCATCCAAACGAATATCCTTAATTGGTATAACCGGTGTTTCATCCGAAAGACACTTCTTCAGATTACTAACATGAAACACATCATGAACTTTACTCAGTTCTTGTGGTAATTTCAACCTATAAGCCATGGGCCCAATTCTTTCCAAAATAAGAAATGGTCCAATGTAGCGGGGGTTGAGTTTCCCACGTTTCCCGAAACGTATCACACCTTTCCAAGGTGAGACTTTCAGCATCACTTTGTCTCCAACCTGGAACTCTAGGGGTTTACGTCTCTGATCGGCGTAACTTTTCTGTCTATCCCTAGCTGCTTGTAATCGATCTCGAATTTGTGTCACTTTCTCAGTAGTCTCCAAAATAAGCTCAGGGCCTGTGAGTTGGCTATCTCCAACTTCAGCCCAACCAATAGGCGAACGACATTTTCGGCCATATAAAGCTTCAAACGGTGTAGCTTTAAGACTTGTGTGGTAGCTATTATTGTAAGAAAACTCCGCAAGGGGTAGATACTTCTCCCAGCCTTTACCAAAGTCTATTATGCATGCACGAAGCATATCCTCCAAAGTCTGAATGGTTCTCTCACTTTGCCCATCGGTTTGGGGTGATATGCAGTACTCATATCAAGTCTCGTCCCCAAAGCGGTTTGAAGTGATCGCCACAATGCTGACGTGAAGCGGCTGTCGCGATCAGAAATAATTGATATCGGAACTCCATGACGAGAAACAATCTCCTTCACATACAACCTCGCAAGTTTGTCTACACTATCATCTTCACTAATTGCCAGGAAATGAGCAGACTTAGTCAAACGATCCACAATTACCCAGATAGCGTCACAACCGCTAGCTGTCTTTGGTAATTTGGTAATAAAATCCATTGTGATCCGCTCCCATTTCCAAAACCGGGAGTTCTGGCTGCGTCAATAATCCTGACGGTCTTTGATGTTCGGCCTTAACCTTAGAGCAAGTCAAACACTTACTAACGTACAATGCTATATCTGCCTTCATATTTAGCCACCAATATAATCTCTTAAGATCCTGGTACATCTTGTCCGACCCAGGATGAATAGAGTATCTTGACTTATGCGACTCGTGCATAATCAACTCTCGAATTCCTCCATACAATGGTACCCAACTTCGGTTTCCAAAACACAATACTCCATCACAACGCTTAACAAATCCTTTCTCATTTTCTGCCATCCCAAATATGTTCTCAGCAGGTCAATTTTCTGCTTTCAACGCTTCTGTTTGAGCTTCTAATATTTGAGACGGTAACGGCGATATGATAGTCATTCCCAATGACCTAACTCGTAGCGGTGGTATTCTCTCCTTTCGACTAAGAGCATCAGCAACGACGTTTGCTTTACCAGGATGATAGCGGATTTCACAATCATAATCGCTTAGCAACTCAATCCAACGTCGTTGTCTCATGTTGAGCTCTTTTTGGTTCAAGATGTGTTGTAGACTTTTGTGGTCAGTAAACACTACACACTTGGTTCCATACAAGTAATGTCTCCATATCCTCAAGGCAAAAACCACAGCACCTAACTCCAAATCATAGGTGGTGTAGTTCTTCTCGTGCTTCTTGAGCTGTCGGGAAGCATAAGTTATCACTTTCTCTCATTGCATCAACACAGCTCCCAAACCTTTATGCGAAGCGTCGCAATAGACGACAAAGTTCTCACTACCTTCAGGTAACGCTAAGATAGGAGCACTACACAACATCTCCTTAAGTAATTGAAATGCTTCCTCTTCTTTATCTCCCCATTCGTATTTAACACTCTTTTGAGTCAATTTGGTTAACGGTTTTGCTATCTTCGAAAATCCCTCAATGAATCTTCGGTAATAACCGGCTAACCCCAAAAATTGACGAACTTCTGTTGGGGTCGTTGGTGCAGCCCAATCTTTAATCGCTTCAATCATAGCAGAATCTACATGAACTCCTTGTCTATCAATCACATGACCCCAAAATTGTACCGTAGGAATCCAAAATTCACATTTAGAAAACTTGGCATACAGTTTCTCCTTCCTGAGCAATTCTAAGATAAGCCTTAGATGCTCCTCATGCTCCTTCTCACTCTTCGAATAAATTAGAATGTCATCAATGAACACAATCATGAACTTATCTAAGTAAAGCTTACACACCCAATTCATGAGATCCATGAATACCGCCGGTGCGTTAGTCAACCCAAACGGCATCACCTGAAACTCGTAATGCCCGTAACGGGTTCTGAAAGCCATTTTCGGAATATCTTCCTCGCGAACTCGAAGCTGATGATATCCCGATCTCAAATCGATCTTCGAATACACACTCGATCCTTGAAGCTGATCGAACAAGTCGTCGATCCTTGGTAACGGGTATCTATTCTTCACCCTTAACTTATTCAGCTCTCGATAATCAATACACATACGAAACGATCCATCCTTCTTCTTCAAAAATAAGACCGGGGCTCCCCAAGGCGAAGAACATGGTCTTATAAATCTTTTTTCGGCTAACTCCGCTAGTTGTTTCGACAACTCTTCCAGTTCAGTAGGTGCAAGACGATAAGGCGCTCGTGCCACGGGTGCAGCACCAGGTATCAACTCAATCTGAAACTCTACTTGTCTAGTAGGTGGGATTCCCGGCAATTCATCGGGAAATACATCCGGAAAATCACGAACTATAGGCACCTCTCCAATGCATCTTTCCTTCTTCTCCTTCCCTCCTTTCTCAGAGATTTGAGCTAAGAAAAGGCAACATCCTTTTTCCATTAGCTTCGGTAATTTAGTGCAAGATATGACCGCTAATCTAGATGGGCCTCTCAATTCCTTTCGATCTCCTGGTATATTTAGAATCTCCCTGCCGTAAGGCACACGCACAATCTTCTCATCGCAAAGTATATGAGCACGATACTTTGACAACCAATCCATACCAATAATGACATCAAAACTTCCTAATGTGACGGGTAGAAGGTCTATGTTGAAAGGACGGTTCAGAAAATTTAACGTGCAACCGCGAATGATAGTCCTAATCCTTTCTATGTTCCCATTAGCTAACTCTACATCATAACCAATTCCTAAGGCCATCGGGGGTTTCTCTAGTAAGGGTGCAAACGTAGTGGACACAAAACTCTTATCGGCACCAGTATCAAATAGTATGGAAGCATAACGATTATTGAGAAGGAACGTACCAGTAACGACGTTCGGATCTTCTCCTCTCTCGTTCCCAAGTGCATACACTCTTCCATGAGTAGCTCCAGCTTCCACACATTGGTCCCCATTGTCTTGTCGCCCACGGTTTCCTCCAGCTCCACGGTTTCCATTATTGTACCCATTACCACCCGATCCTTGATTTCCTCGGTTCCACGATTCCCTACACTCATTCCTATAGTGTCCCTTCTTTCCACATCCATAACAAGTAACATTTGCCTTACTCATAGTTTCAGGAGTAGCTTGAACCATAGCAAGTGGTCGAGCTCTACAATCCTTAGCTATGTGTCCCATCTTAGAGCAATTCTTGCACATCACAGTACATCGTCCAGAATGATTCCTATAACATCGGCTACACTTGGGTGCATCTCCATTGTAGTTCTTCTTATCTCCATCTCCCATAGCATAAGCTCTAGTAGTTGTTTGTCGCTTGTTTCGATGATCATTACCCTTAGAGTGATTATCCCTCTTCCTCTTTCCATTCTTGTCTTTCTCGGCTTCCTCCAATATCAACGAGTCCATCAATTGTTGAGCGATCATGATAGCCTCATGAATATTTGCAGGCTTAGCAGAAATCACATCGTTCTTTGTAGCTACCGGAAACCCATCGGTATACCGCTCAATCCTTTGAGTCTCAGTCCTAACCATATCGGGGCAAAGCAAGGCTAACTCTCGATAGCGGCGATTGTAAGTTGCCATATCGGTACCTTTCACCTTATGATTCCAGAACTCAATCTCCAGCTTCTTAACCTCATTCCTTGGGCAGTAAGTCTGAATCAGCAAAAACTTAAATTGCTCCCAAGTCATAGCATAAGCCACATCACTCCCAACCGAATTTCGGTAATTGTTCCACCAAGTTAAAGCTTCATCCTTGAAAGTAAAAGAAGCAAACTTTACCTTCGTATTCTCCGCAGAGTTGCTGACATTAAACACTGACTCAGTCTTCTCTATCCACCTGACTAAGTAGACCACTCCTTCAGTCCCACCAAACTCAATAGGTCCACAAATTCGAAACTCCTTGTAGTTACATCCATTAGCACGAACAGGTGGAAATGTTCCGGCAGAATTGTTGGAATGATTTGACTCAGCTAGCAGCTCAGCAACTCGTTGCTCCACAAGTTGGTTGATCATTGCTTGATCCACAGTAGGTGCATTAGGTGGAACATGATCATTGTCTCCCTGAACCTCAACATTTTGATTCCGGTTGTTGTGATTAGTAGCGTCCAGGTTATCAGGAGTAGGGGTTTCAACATTTCGAGTAGGACGGCATCCTCGGCGACCAGGGGTTGTCACTGCAGGACCAGTTCGGGTAGCTCTAATAGGGTTTCATCATGAGGCCATTGATCAACATAATACCAATACGATATCAACCACGCAATTTGAAACACAATTCTCCATGTACGCCAAAAACCGTAGAATATCATACGGGATCACCATCGTCCATACAAGTAGCAATTGATACGTCGTTCCCAAAATACCAAAAGACATAATATATACTAATCACTCCATACGAGACCAACATACAATCCGAATAACATGACATAAGAGACAAAATAACCAGCTCTCCTAACCAAGTACTCCTTGGCTTAGGAAGAAACACAACAACAACACAAATCTAAATCGATCTAGCCATGATGTTGGCGTAGACTCCTCAACTCTGATCTTAAACCTTCCAAATCTCTCCATAACGATCCCAGTTCAACACTGTGTGTATCTCTATCTCTCTTGAGGTCTGCTACCTCCTTTTCCATCTCCGTGTTCCTCTGTCACAGCTTGCGATATGCCCCGCGAGCCATGAGGAAGCCTCTTTGCAGACTCTCTATCTGCTCATGTATCTCCATCATACTTCTCCTCTCCTGCCCATGACAGTAGTCAAATCAACTCTCAACTCAGCAATAAACTCAGCAATAACCATCTCAAGTCGGTCAGACATCCGCGAGATCCTCTCGCCCTGTGCAGTAATCCAAATCCACATCCTACCAGTCTCACCCAAATCTGCAGGCTCAGCAGATATCTCAGATGGCGCGTCCGACGCCACGGGGCTACCAGGTGGTGAATCAAACAAAAATGAGTGATCAGGTGAAACCGGCTCTAACGGATGTATCGGAGAATCGAGTTCCTCAGCATGAGCTAAATGTGTTAGCGAACCATCATCATCAGGCATCTCCTCCTCCTGAGGATCATCCTCTTCCTCATCCTAAGGGTCATTATTCTCTTCCTCATCTTGAGGGTCATTATTCTCCTGCTCACCCTCGTACTCCTCCTCATACTCCTCGTCGGAGGGGTACTCCATCAATCATCATCTCTGAGCAGGTGAACCATGAGATGATAAAGTCGGTGACTTAGGGCAACAATGGGAAGACGAAGTAGTAGTGGATGAACGCATGACCATCTCGTGTATGGGTCATCAGGGGCCATAGTGATCGGTGTTGGGCGACGCGTGCCAGCATAAACATCCTCAATAACATCGTACAAATAGTAGGTCATGGTTTGTGACAACGGCGTAGGGTAGGTGTAAGTGTTTCAAAACAACTAAACCGCGAAACACAAAATACCGTATCAAAAATCATCATATAATCCCACTCATATAATTCAAGAAAGATTTAAAATACCGCATTACTAAAACATTTATAAATCAATTAAGCCATATAATTCCTCAAAACGCCATCATATCACTAAATCAATAAATCTCAAATCCTCAAATCATCTCAAGAATCCCATATCTAATAATCATCTCAATATACCTCTATATAAACAATGATGCTTCGGCTTGGCGGGCTGGCGGGCATTGGTCGACGATCGTTTTCTATAAAATCGGTTATAGTTTATGTGTCTATTTACCTAGTTCTCTATAACCTTAGCTCTGATACCAATCTGTAACACCCCCAAAATTTGATACAGCGGAAGACTGAACAAGCTTTCCGGGTGCTACGGGGATTGGTATCCAACACAAGACATAAAAGAACGAGATAAAGTAAACAAGAGAAAAATACAACCACACGGGGTTTTAAAGTTTACATTTATCCCAAATCCAATCAAAGTCAGGCCCAAAAGAAATAAATATAGGTCCACAATTATTTATCAGAGTTTTAGAAAATTAGATCCATAACCAGGTGCCATAGCCAAGCCTCCAATCCAAGCATCCAAGGGCATCGCTTAATTACCTGAGAAAACGCGCTAAAAGTCAGCTTTCGCTAGTGAGATCATAGGTTTAAATTCATAACTAAATCAAGTGGACATATACGCAAAACGCTTGCTAGCTAGACTAGGCCTCAATCAATCAACCAAAACGAACCAACCAAAACTAACCAGCCCTATAGGTGCACACTATAGTCCAACAACCAAATCAAATCAAATCAATCTGTATGCGTAAGGATACGACATACCCAACATTCGGAAGGATACGACATGTTCAACTTACCTAGTTCTAGACTAGGCCTCGTTCCATAACCAATTCAATAGCTTACCTAGTTCGGGACTAGGCCTCGCATAACAACCAAACAATAACTTACCTAGTTCGGGACTAGGCCTCGCTCTATCCTACCTAGTTCTATAAGCATAGCAAGTTTTAAAATAAAGAAAGCGATAATAGTCCACATAAAACAATTTGCACGTTTCTCACACCAAGTATTGAAAACAAAGTTCAAGAGTAAAAGTGGGGCTATGACTCACCTCAAGTCCAGCAATCCGCAAAAGAAATCGATAGATGAAAGACGTAAACCAAACTCAAATAACGGCAACTACAGACTCGGCACTTCCTAACAATACAAACGCGTTCAGAATCATTTCCTCAAAAATCAAATATTCCCAATCCCGAACGTATTCCATTTTACTTTCCAAAAATCCATTTCTCGAATTATCATCGTATTAATTTGAAGTTTGACGTTTGGTATCCATATGGGTGGAGGGTCGACACAACTCAAACCAAGAAGCCACAACGAAAGAATAATAAACCATCTATAGGTCTAATATTAGCCCAATATATTATTTAAATAAATCATCGAAGTTTATCAAATCCGTCGATTTGGTAATCCCCCATATTTATTTAAGTAATATATCACTCCAAGATTATACCCAACCTAAATCACATAGCACAACGAATACTATATGGTAAATATCGTAGTCCAATAAATTCCCTAGATATATCGTCATATTTGCCAAATTCTTCAATTTAGCCAACTCCACGAGATATTTAGTAATTCATTATCCTAATACACGTACCACAACCTATGGGCGTCGTAGGATACGATGCCCATTAATATACTCATTTTATATAGCTAAATAAACTCTATTTAACCCGTCGATTAAATAAGTTACGTAGTTATAGAAAATGGATATATTAATCGTCATGTATCCGTGACAACACAAAGTCACATAATAAGATAAGGTCCACTTAGACTTAAGTAACCACAACCCCGTATAACTCGATAAGTTTTCCAAATTTATAAAAAGTCATGTTTTTATTTATTAATTACCCAACGTATTAGATCTCGTCATCATTTATAGTTATTTATTTATAATAACACTCCCGACATTTATTGCACTTTTCGCATAGTACAATAATTATCGTTATATTATTAATATACGCATTTGTGTGTGTGTGTATATATATATATATATATATATATATATATATATATATATATATATACGTTTATCACGTCTATATACTTATATAAATGATTATATTATCAATAATATTATTACGAGTTTTATTATTAATGTTCGATTATAATATTTATCAAGTCATATGAGTTGGTCACATGTCCGAGTCATCACTCTCGGCTCATTGTCCAAGTCCAAAAATAAAAATAACCAATTCATAAATAGATAATCCAACTCCGTCCAAAATCAATCCCAATTCACGTGCTACAACAATAGGGTCCGACTACGGCACCCGACTAACCTATCTCCGTCAATCTAATTTAACCGTCTCACAATCGGTCCACAATATCACTTCGACAACACAACTCCATAATCAATCCAAAAGTAAATCATTGTCGAGACCACAAAGGGTCTCGACCCATCCAAATGCATCGGTCCAAAACAAAAGTCACAACAACAATATCAACAACAAGAAACAATCAAGTTACATGTAATATGGGTTGGTTTACCACGCCAAACCCGAGCCGTAAGTCCCACTTGGGTCTCGGCAATTACCACGAGTCAAGAGACTCAAACCCAAGACCAATTTGGGTCTCGGCATAAGCTCATACGAGCACCCAAAATCTGCCAAACGGACCCTTTGGGTCGTGGCACACAAGAATAACCACAAACATCAAATCGGTAACCAAATCAAGCCAAGAATCAACCAATCGGACCAAGGGTCACATTAGACTCCCAAACGAGTCAAAGATAGCATCACACCGAGACCATGGGGTCTCGGTTAAGCTCATACGAGCCATATCCAAATCCAAACACGACCCAACATCAAGAATCGAGCTCCAAACTTGAGCCAAATCAACACCCAAGATACCAAACCTCATTTTTATTAACAAAACATCATTTCCCACTTGTTTAAATCGAAACCCAACAAGAAAAACCCGTGTGGACACGGTTTTGAGACCAAATCGAGCCACACGAATTGGAATTCGTGGCTACTTACCCTGAAAATAACTCCAAGCTCAAAAGGTTGCAAAAATTCAAAAGTACTAATAGTGGTGGTGGTGTTTGAGCGGCGGTGGTGATTAAAAACGAGGATTAGGGGCTGTTGTGTAGCGCGTGAAATACACCAAAAGAAAGATCGGGTTGAGAGGGTTAAGATGGCGGTGGTGGTGATGTCGTCTGAGGGGCGGTGTGGTGGTGGCAGCCGTGTAAGGTGGCGGCTAGGGTTTTGTTGGTGATGATGTTGATGAATGAGAGGGAGATGGAAATGGTTGTGTTTATGTTTGTGTTGTGTGTTTGTGTGGTGCGTGGGGTGGTGAGTGCTAATT
Source organism: Artemisia argyi (assembly GCA_030686995.1). NCBI lineage: Eukaryota > Viridiplantae > Streptophyta > Magnoliopsida > Asterales > Asteraceae > Artemisia > Artemisia argyi. The sequence goes on from JARVZY010002218.1 coordinate 691,127, forward strand.
CCCTCACTATTATTTGACCAAAACCGGACCAAAAAGACCAAAAACCGAGCCATAAATGCCAAATATATATATTTTTGCGGTTTTGAATGTGCAGGTGCGGATATTTCGAGAAATGGACAAAATCAAGCTAAAAATGACAACACGAGCACGGGATTTGGAAAGAGTATTTAAAGCCGAGCTGGGGAAGAGTTTGGATTATATTTGAGCTTAATTTGTCAAAGTCAACCCTTGAAGGATCATCAATTGGCAAGAAAAGCCCTTGCATCAATTTTGAATAAATGGCAGAAAAGGTCCTTCAAATTTACAACTTGGCAAATATTACCCTTAAACCTATTATCCAAATCATGTTAAATCCTAAAACCTATATTATCTAAACCTGCTAAACTAATACCAAAAGCCCAGGTTCACCACCATTTATACCCAAAGCCCATTCCTAAATCCCATTACCCAACCCAACACTCTCGGTCAAACTACCCAACCATAAGTCAAACAAGTAAAATACTTTTACCCGTACCCCTTTTTCCCTCCACCCTTTTCACCCTCAACCCCAGAAATATGAACCCTAGAACACTATTTACGCAAGTAAAACTCAATTTTACATCAATTAAGGGTATTAACGTCAAATTAAGTGCCTTTTTAGAAGCTCAGTGGGTGTCAGCATGTGTCAGACTCAAACAAACACACAAGGGGACATGTAGCAGGTTATTAGTGGATGGGACGCGTCATATTGAGTGATCCAAGGGTGGACAATGATTGGGAAATGATTAATTGGTGATCAAAGGTTCTGATTATGCTCAAACAAACACAACCTCACACGGATTGCCAACATGGCAATCCGTGAGCTTCCACCCCTCACCTCCTATAAATAGATAGGCATTGTAATCAGTTTGTGTGTGGAGTCTTGGAGTAGCCAAGCTCTGCCAATTTTTCCTCTCAAGCTTTATTAGTGTAATTTCAATTTCAATGTATTAGTATTAAATTTTAGTTAATGAATTTAGTTTTTATATAATTCAATTCAGCTTGTTATTGTTCACTATTCATCTCTACTGCTTTTTAGATCAGCTAATCTCAGTTTGATTAATAGTTAATTCATGTTTTACTTCCAAATTCAGTTTTACATTTTCATTCAAATGATTTGAGAAAATTCAGAAAATAGAAAAAAAAACAGATTTAGTGTAATTAAGTTTTCAGTTAAGCTTGTTTTTAGTATCATTCATCTTATATCAACTTTACAAAGTCTTTGTGAGATTTGGTTCAATTTTACTTTTTCAAAAGCTTTTTGGTCAACGATAGTCAACTGAGGGTTGAATCCTTGAATCTGAGGTATATTTGATAGGCCAATTCAGAATGGAAGGCTTGAGCCTGTCTAAAGAC